>JAPXFY010000013.1:37659971-37677471 GCA_030674185.1 Monoplex corrugatus
AGGAAGACATCGACAACTTCTACGAAGTTTTAGAGATGGCCAAGGTCCAATGTAAATCACAGGAAGTTACAGTCATAATGGGAGATTTTAATGCTAAAGTGGGACAGGATAGGGTGGAGGATATAGTTGGACCTCATGGCCTTGGTACACAAAACGAAAGAGGGGGGAAGCTTGTAGAATGGGCACAGATGAATGAGTTCATAGTAGGAAACACCTGGTTTGAGCAGCCTAACAGAAGAAAATGGACTTGGATGAGTCCAGGAGATAATACCAAAAATCAAATTGACTACATCCTGATCAACAAAAGATCTAGAAATTCTTTACTGTCAGCAAAAACACTACCAGGCGCAGACTGCAACAGTGACCACAATCCGGTAGTGGGAAGGTTTAGGCTGAAATTGAGGAAAAGGAAACAGATCAAAAGCAACATCAAACTAAACCTTGGATTCTTGAAGACAGATGAAATGACACGTCAAAAATTTAATGTACATGTTCAAAACAAATTCAGTGCTCTGGAAGACGTTGGTGACAGTGAGGAACAATGGACAAAGTTGAGAAGTTCTATAAATGAAGCTTGTGAGGAAATCCCTAAGGCAAATAGAAATGCAAAAAAGAGCTGGATGACTAATGAAATTTTGGGCTTGATGGAGAAAAGGAGGAAGGCAAAGAGAAACGAGGAGATATACAGGAAGATAAACAAAGAAATCAGGTATAGGTGCAATGAAGCTAAGGAAGCTTGGCTGAACACAAAATGCAAAGAGATAGAAGAACGGCCACAAAATGGATCCTCAGGGTATGTACAGGCGAATTGAAGAAATTGTTCACAGGAAAAATACATGCACATCAACTGGTTGCTTAAAATCAAAAGATGGCACGCTTATCATGGAAAACAGGTCAAGTAATGGCGTAGATGACACCGTGCTAATTGCAGAAAATGAAAGGGACCTACAAAACCTTGTGAATATACTAGAAACAGAAAGCAAAGGTAAGGGGTTGGAACTAAACAGCAGGAAGACTGAAGTCATGGTGATCAGTAAAAAACATGAAATCCCCTCATGCAAAATAACAGCAAATGGCACAACCTTGACACAGGTCGATAAGTTCAAATACCTGGGAACGGTCATTTCATCAGACGGCAGATGCACATCGGAAATAGCTGGCAAAATCAGCCAAGCCAAAACAGCATTCAAGAAGATGACAAGCATTCTTACCAACAAATGCCTATCAATTAACATCAGAAAGAGAGTCCTTGAGTGTTATATAGAACCAATACTGTTGTACGGATGCGAGGCGTGGACAGTCAGCAAGCAAAGCCAGAGCAGGATTGAGGCAGCCGAGATGTGGTTTCTCAGAAGAATGTTGAGAGTACCATGGACAGCAAAGAAAACAAACGAGACAGTCTTGATGGAGGCAGACACAAGTCGATCACTGATAAGGAAGATTAGGAAAAGACAAGCAACATTTATAGGCCATTTTATGAGGAAGGGGGATTTGGAGCACCTGGTCACAACGGGAAAGCTGGAGGGAAAGAGAGCACCGGGTAGACCCAGGGAGAGAATGCTGGACGGACTTGCAGAGTGGCTGGGGATGAAGAGGGTGGGGGAGATGCTGGGTGCAACGAGAGATAGAGATGGTTGGAAGTCCGTGGTCGCCGACGCCATGCGGCGGGGCACCTGATGGTGATGGTGGTGGTGGCAGTGTCTTGAGATGGGGTGTGGGGTGAGGGTGGAAGAAAACGAAGCCTATAATACACCAAACTGGGCAGCAAACAGGCCAGTTTTTATGCTGCAAGCCAATTTCTATTGTTACACATTAACTCTTAGGGTGAGGGAATCAAATGATTAAGTTTTTAGCTTTGATGGCATGGTATGTATAATTTAGAATGCTTCCCCAATTCCTTAGGATGGTTACCCCCGTCGGCCATATCACCTGAGGTGGGTGCTGACGTAAAAACTGAACCAAACTAATCAATCAAAAAAGCTTCCAGGAGATGGAAATTCATTGTGCACCAGAGCCCAGATTTTTCCAATCATATTGTGTGGTGAATTTATCACAGAGGTTGGCCTTCTGACATGAACTCTGTTATCTATTCAGTTTATTGCGTGCATTCCAGACTGATTAATTCTGTTATCTGTACAGTTTAGTGTGCGACTAGTATTTCTGTACTGGCGGCATGGGATAGCGTAGTTGTTAGAAGTCTCACTAACAAACGTGGACGTTAAACACGATTGAATGTGGTTGTCGTAATATGAAGGACTGACCTGCTTAGTGCCTTGGTCTGAATACTCCACCCCACCCGAGCCAGTCGTAAATGATACTTTTGCTTCTCTTTCTCTCTCTCTCTCTCTCTCTCTCTCTCTCTCTCTCTCTCCTCTCTCTCTCTCTCTCTCTCTCTCTCTCTCTCTCTCTCTCTCTCTCTCTCTCTCCTCTCTCTCTCTTCTCTCTCTCTCTTTTCTCTCTCGTTCTCTCGCTCTCTTCTCTCTCTCTCTTCTCTCTCTCTCTCTCTCTCTCTGTCTCTCTTTCTCTCTTTCTCTCTCTCTCTCTCTCTCTCTCTCTCTCTCTTCTTCTCTCTCCTCTTGTATCTCTTTCTCTCTCTGTATCTGCATGGTCACTGTTTAAATAAAGTGGGAAATAGTCTTTCGTTAATATTTTCTCTTTTCTTTCTGCTGTCTGAACTTCTGCACCGTCGCCAAAGTGGCCAGTCACTCTGGTTCTTCAACACGCTATCAGCACCAAATGTATTCAGTCTTAATCTCAAATACCAAGAAGCCTGAGATGACAAGCCACCATGGGGCGGATCCAGTTTCCTGAGGACATTTCCTAATAACGATAGTAATTACTCAATCGCAGAGTCAGACGGAGTGAGAAACCCCCTGGCGAAGAGATCACCACCACAGCCATATGATAAAAGTCCCCCACGAATCATTGACACCACAGACTCCTAGCTAAATATACTTCAGGTATGTAAGCGGTAAAGTAAACTAAAAGTGAGATCACCACGCAATCAGGACACCAAGGATCCACAGAGTCAGGAAAGACTGATGATCTCATGATAATGGGGATGTTGATCATGATGCTATGGAGTTCCGCCTTGAATTGAGACATGGTGACAGAGCTGTAATCTACAGCTCACTATCATAACGTATCCCGTCCTCAACCAGGACCACAAGATACAGAAACCTGTAGTGTTGATTAGGCAACTAGTTTAACTCTTTCAGTCATGCATCTGCAGAGTTATTGAAATCCCACTGTGTGGTCCCAGTCTTCGCGTAGCACAGTCGACTCAGGATAGGAACAGGTCAGGGCCAAAAATCTCACAATAACTTTTTTTTCTTTTTTTGGGGGGTGGGTGGGTGGGCCGGGATTGATAGGGATTCAAACCCATGACCTCTCAGTCAGTTGACAGTTGCAGTGATAACATGATCATGGATCAGTTATATCTCAATAGATTGTTGCCAGTGTGGATCATAGATAACATCATGTGTGCTCAGTTTGAAGTACTTTTCACTCTTTGGGGACGGTCAAGGTAAAGCGGGGAGGTAGGGTTATTGGGCACCTTCCAAAATTTGCTGGTCTGGATTTAAACTGTAGTACCTGCCCCCACTCCCCACCCCCATCCCCATGACCTTTCAGTTTTGAGTTTGCTCGACAGGATTCATTGCACTCAGATTAGAGAAGAACCCACATTAATTGACGAAAGAAACGCTAAATACTAATTATCAAACCAACTGACAAACTAACTTACCAACCAGCCAATCTAGCTGACTGACTGACTGACTGATCGACCGACAACACGCGACCGACCGAAATGACGAACTGAGATGAATGATGATGAATGAATGAATGAACGAAAATGAATGGAATGAATGAATGAATGAATGAAGATGAACGAACTGAATGAATGAATGAATGAATGAATGAATGAATGAATGAATGAATGAACAAAAACTCTTGGAAGAGTTGGACACAGCAGAAGGCCATCAGTAAGAAGTCCCCCCTCAGGCAAGTTTTTCGACCGCAAACTCCTTACGCTTTAAGGGGCCGAGGGCATTCAAATTTCAACTTCTGAACGCCCGTCTACTGTATTCTTTTTTCGTCTGGGTTCGAATAGCGCCCCCAAAATAATTTGGCGTCTCTGCTGTGGTCTTTTCTTTTTTCCAGCAGGTTTCGAACCCGTGCTTCAAAGCCATGTCACCTGTGACAGATATCTTAATCACTCTCAGTGACGCATCCATGACGTGAATGAGTCTAGACTGTGTGGTTCCAACTTGATGGATTTTAACAATTGATATACCCTTTTACAGTCTTGTTTCATGTTTCCGATTCTTATTCGTATGTGTGTGTGTGTGTGTGTGTGTGTGTGTGTGTGTGTGTGTGTGTGTGTGTGTGTGTGTGTGTGTGTGTGTGTGTGTGTGTGTGTGTCTGTGTGTGTGTGTGTGTGTCTGTGTGTGTCTGTGTGTGTCTGTGTCTGTGTGTCTGTGTGTCTGCGTGTCTGTGTGTCTGTCTGTGTCTGTCTGTCTGTCTGTGCTTCTGTGTGTGTCTGTGTGTGTACGTGTGTGTATGTGTCTGTGTGTGCGTGATTGCGCATGCGTGTGTGCGTGCGAGTGTGTGTAGTAAGCAGCTTGCTTCACGGACAAGAGAGATCAGGTCACAGCAAGTCTTGGAGTACGCCAACCATGAATGCACAAGGTCAGCGTAACATTGACCCCGACCTTGACCTCCCGTCACCTCAAGACGGTGACACGCCGCCGGTGGAATCTGTGGTTCTCACTTTGTAAGTAGATCTTTGATAGCTAGCGATAGATTCTACCGCATTACTGTTTTCCATTTAGTGCTCATCTGATGTTTTTTATTTATTTATTTATTTATCTATTTGTTTGTTTGTTTGTTTGTTTGTTTGTTTATTGTTTACTTGATTTACTAAGAAATATGCATATATGCATCATGCTTACTTGTATGAAAAGAAAAAGGTAGATTGAAAACAACCGACAGATACCGAAGAGGAATATCCACACACGATTGATTACATGAACTTTGTAAATGTATATAATATAAATGTTGTACAAGATATAAATTATAAGATATAACAGATCGGAAGAAATACCCACTTTAATCAAACAGAAAACGACTGGATAACATTTTAAGAGATTGATCGATAATTTAACCCTTTAACTCCTGCACCCTGTCCACCAGCATCATGCATTGCCAACCATGCTAGCAAAGCAAACTCTTAACGCTTTGATTCCCTCACCCTATCCACCAGCTTCCTGCAGGTTAAGTTTTTGCGGTTGGTGGTTATGGTGTGGGAGTCAAAGGGTTAACCGCTGCATGGAGCAAGACAGGTAATGTTTTATGAAATGTAATAAACTGATAGGAGTGAGCAGATTAATGCTTACAGTACCCACCCTAGGAAACAAGACGTTCTGAATGAAAAGATTCGAACAGTCAGTCACTGAGTCGTTGAGTAGTATTTCAGTAAATTATTTAGTGAGTCAAAGAACCAGTAAGTTAGTAAGTTCGTCGGGAGTTAATGAAATCCAAAACAAGTACGACCGCCCGCGTTCAAGTAAACAGGAACCATAAAAAAAAAACACCACGAAAATAGAACCCAGAACGCATATTTGGTACAACCAGACAAGACAGGCGCAAATTTTCGGCCAACTGGCCTTTGTTAAGCGTAAACATATGATACAAACGAACAAACATCAAATACAAAAATTAGGAGAGACAGATTGAAACCTCCCTGCTGCTTCGTCCAGTGGGAGAAAACGACAGGGAGCTGATGAGCTAGTAAATAAGTTAGTAACTTACTCGGTGAGTTAATCAGACTAATAGTCACTTTGGTCGTTACGAAGTAAATCAGTTTGTGGTTTAGTCAATTACTCAGTCACTCTGTCAGTTAGTCAATCAGTCAGTTAGTTAGTTAGTTAGTTAATCAGTCAGTCTGCAAGTCAGTAAGTCAGTTAGTCAGTTAAGTCAATCAGTCAGTTAATTAGCCAGTCATTAATTGGTCAGTAGGTCGGTTAGTCAGTCAGTCAGTTGTTGGTTGGTTGATTGGTTGGTTGGTTGGTCGCTTGCTTGCTTGTTTGCTTGCTTGCTAGCTAGCTGGTTGGTGTATGAATAAATGAATGAGTTAGGTAGCTGGTTGGTTGGTTAGGGAGTCAGCTGCAAATGATTAAGTTTATCAAATATCGTACGCTTCATGATTATTTTCAGTGACCCCGCAAATATGACCGAACGTTTGCATGTGGGAAATGATGATGAAGTACCTTTGGTGAGTTGTGCTACAAATTTGTTGTTGTATGATGGTGGTGATGGTGGTGGCTGTGATGGTGGTGGTGGTGACGGTGTTAGTGACAGTAATGATGTTGTTGATGATGAAGGTTTTGATGGTAATGGGGGTGGTGATGGTGGTGTGACAGTAATTGTGGTAGTGATAGTGGTGATGGTGTTGGTGGGTGTGTGGTGCTGATGATGGGTGGTTGTTGACGGTTTGGTGGATAGCGGTTGTGGGTGGTGGTGGTGGTAGTGGTGATGTGGTGATGTTGTTAATGATGAAGGACATGTGGTCATGGTATTGGTGATGGCAATGGTGATGACGGTAGAGATGATGGTGATGACGGTGGTTGTGACGGGGGTGATGGTGATGGTAGTGATGGTGATGGTGATTGTGGTGGTGGTGATGTTGGTGGTGATGCTGGTAATGGTGGTGGTGGTGGTCATGGTGGTGGTATTGATGGTGATGGTGATGGTGGTGGTCATGGTAGTCATGGTGGCTGTGATGGTAGTGGTTGGTAGTGGTAGGGTTTGTGTTGATCATAGTATTGGTGGTGGTAGAAATGTTGATGGGGGTGGGGGTGTTGTGGTGTTGATGGCAGTGATGGTGATGGTAGTGCTTTTGGTGGTGGTGATGGTGATGATGATGGTGATGATGGTGCTTTTTGGTAATGGTGATGGTGGTATTACTGGTGATGATGATGGTGGTGATGGTGGTAGCCGTGGTGATGGTGATGTTGGTGGTGATGGTAGTGGTGGTGATAGTGACGGTGATGATGATGGTGATGATGATGGTGATGATGGTAGTGGTAATAGGTTCTCTGACTACCATCTATACGTATCTTTGCGTTTAAAACAATTTTTGTTTCTTCATGCACTGATTTAAGGGAAAAAAACCCACTACACTATGATACCATGCTGATTAGTGATTGTAATCCCTTTAGGGTTTTGAAAGATTCTCAGAGTATTCGCTGCACCAATGTATGAATTCAGTGTTTTGGTGTGTATTCATGATGATTCATCGCTGTTGTACCAATTCCACACGCAGTTTGATCCAGTCTGGCATCTGTATTCGTAATCATTACCATCTCATCATCTTTACGAATTACATCATCAGTCATCGTCGTCATCACCGTCATCATCATCGTCATCGTGGTCATCATCATCATTATCATCTTCGTCTTCTTCGTCTTCTTCTTCATCATCATCGTCATCGTCGTCGTCGTTGTCATCGTTGTCACCATCAATATCATGATGAAATAATAGTTGAACAGAATTTTACACTACTTTCATGTTAACAGGACAATGAGAAGACATCAGAATTGATTCCTGCTTTGAAGGATTACAAATTTGACATGGAGCCGGGTGGACAGTCCTTGGAAAAGTGAGATGTCTTTTGTGCTTTGTTTATATTTATTATTTATTTATTTATTTATTTATTTATTAATCGGTGTAGCAATGGTGAGACCTGGAAATAATGCAAGGCCACAGTCCATTCACAGTATTTAAACTCGTAAGTCAGTCAATCAGTTCGTCAGATACTTGTTGCAGTCTGTCTTTCCTCAAATGAATCAATCTTACGACCAGTTTGTCAGCCAATAAACAAAGAAAGAAAGATACAAGTCAACAAGGAAAGACCAAAAGGAAGAAAATTCAATTGCAGGTTGATCTCAGCTGAAACTCCTCGCACTCTTTTTCCATCCTTCTCTTACGAATGAGGAAGAGGGTGCAACAGAAGTCTGCTGGAGAGGGGCGTAGGGAGAGAGATGCAGAGGGTGGATTGCAGGGGGAGGGATGCAAGCGGATGGATGCAGGGGGCGGAAGTGCAGAAGAAGGGATGCAGGGAGAGGGATGCAGGGGAGGGACGCAGGCAGAGGGACGCAGGCAGAGGGATGTAGAGGAGGAGTGCAGGGAAAAAAGGAAGGAGGACGAATGCAGAAGGAGGGATGCCGGGGGAGGGTTGAAGGAAGAGGCGTGCAGAGGAGGCTGCAGGAAGAGGGGTGCACGGGAAGGGGTGCAGGAAGATGGGTGCAGAGGAGATTGCAGGGAGAGGGGCGTAGGAAGAAGGGTGCAAGAAGACGGGTGCAGGAAAAGGGGTGCAGGAAGAGTGTGCAGGAAGATGGGTGCAGGAAGAAGTGCAGGAAGATGGGTGCAGGAAGAGTGTGCAGGAAGGGGTATGCGGAAAGAAGGGTGCAGGAAGAGGGGTGTAGAGAAGGGTGTAGAGAAGGGTGTAGGAAGAGGGGTGTAGAGAAGGGTACAGGAAGAGGGGTGTAGAGAAGGGTACAGGAAGAGGGTGTAGAGAAGGGTGCAGGAAGAGGGTGTAGAGAAGGGTGCAGGAAGAGGGTGTAGAGAAGGTGCAGGAAGAGGGTGTAGAGAAGGGTGCAGGAAGAGGGATACAAGAAAAGGGGTGCCGGAGGAACGTGCAGGAAGAACGGTGCAAGAAGAGGGATACAGGAAGAGGGATACAGAAAGAGGTATACAAGAAGAAAAGCGATACAGGAAGAGGGATACAGAATGAGGGATACAGAAGAGGGATACAAGAAGAGGGATACAAGAAGAGGGATGCAGGAAAAGGGATAATGAAGAGGGATACAGGAAGAGGGATACAAGAAGAGGGGTACAAGAAAAGGGATACAAGAAGAGGGATACAAGAAAAGGGATACAAGAAGAGGGGTACAAGAAGAGGGGTACAAGAAAAGGGATACAAGAAGAGGGATGCAGGAAAAGGGATAATGAAGAGGGATACAGAAAGAGGGATACAGGAAGAGGGATACAGGAAGAGGGATACAGGAAGAGGGATACAAGAAGAGGGGTACAAGAAAAGGGATACAAGAAGAGGGGTACAGGAAGAGGGGTACAAGAAGAGGGGTACAAGAAGAGGGTACAAGAAAAGGGATACAAGAAGAGGGATACAAGAAGAGGGATGCAGGAAAAGGGATAATGAAGAGGGATACAGGAAGAGGGATACAAGAAGTGAGATACAAGAAGAGGGGTACAAGAATAGGGATACAGGAAGAGGGATACAGGAAGAAGGGTACAGGACGAGGGATGCAGGAAGAGGGATACCGGAAGAGGGATACAGGAAGAGGAGTACAAGAAGAGGGGTACAAGAAGAGGGATTAAAGGAAGAGGGATACAGGAAGAGGGATACAAGAAGAGGTATACAGAAAGAGGGGTGCAGGAAAAGGAATACTGGAAGAGGGATACAGGAAGAGGGACACAGAAAGAGGGGTACAAGAAGAGGTTACAAGAAGAGGGATACAGGAAGAGGGATACAGGAAGACGGATGCAGGAAGATGGGTACAAGAAGAGGGATACAAGAAGAGGGATACAGGAAGAGGGATACAGGAAGACGGATGCAGGAAGATGGGTACAAGAAGAGGGATACAAGAAGAGGGATACAGGAAGAGGGATACAGGAAGAGGGATACAAGAAGAGGTTACAGGAAGAGGGTTACAGGAAGAGGGATACAAGAAGAGGGATACAAGAAGAGGGGTACAGGAAGAGGGATACAGGAAGAGGGATACAGGAAGATGGATGCAGGAAGATGGGTACAAGAAGAGGGATACAAGAAGAGGGATACAGGAAGAGGGATACAGGAAGAGGGATACAGGAAGACGGATGCAGGAAGATGGGTACAAGAAGAGGGATACAAGAAGAGGGGTACAAGAAGAGGGATACAGGAAGAGGGATACAGAAAGAGGGATACAGAAAGAGGGATACAGGAAGAGGGATACAGAAAGAGGGATACAGAAAGAGGGATACAGAAAGAGGGATACAGAAAGAGGGATACAGGAAGAGGGATACAGGAAGAGGGATACAGGAAGAGGGTGCAGTGGAGGGTGCAGAAGAGGAGTGCAAGAGTGGGGTGTAGGGGAAGGGCTTCATAAGATGATCCAAGGGAGACGTTCATCGAGAGGGATGCAGGGAGAGGGATGCAGGGAGAGGGATGCAGGGAGAGGGATGCAGGGAGAGGGATGCAGGGAGAGGGATACAGGGAGAGGGATGCAGGGAGAGGGATGCAGGGAGAGGGATACAGGGAGAGGGATGCAGGGAGAGGGATACAGGGAGAGGATGCAGGGAGAGGGATGCAGGGAGAGGGATGCAGGGAGAGAGATGCAGGGAGAGAGATGCAGGGAGAGGGATGCAGGGAGGGATGCAGGGAGAGGGATGCAGGGAGAGGGATGCAGGGAGAGGGATGCAGGTAGAGGGGTGCAGGGAGAGGGATGCAGGGAGAAGGATGCAGGGAGAGGGATGCAGGGAGAGGGATGCAGGTAGAGGGATGCAGGTAGAGGGATGCAGGTAGAGGGATGCAGGTAGAGGGATGCAGGTAGAGGGATGCAGGTAGAGGGGTGCAGGAGAGGGATGCAGGTAGAGGGATGCAGGTAGAGGGATACAGGTAAGGGATGCAGGGAGAAGGATGCAGGGAGAGGGATGCAGGGAGAGGGATGCAGGGAGAGGATGCAGGGAGAGGGATGCAGGGAGAAGGATGCAGGGAGAGGGATGCAGGGAGAGGGATGCAGGGAGAGGGATGCAGATAGAGGATGCAGGGAGAGGGATGCAGGAGAGGGATGCAGGGAGGGATGCAGGTAGAGGGATGCAGGTAGAGGGATGCAGGTAGAGGGATGCAGGGAGAAGGATGCAGGTAGAGGGATGCAGGTAGAGGGATGCAGGTAGAGGGATGCAGGGAGAGGGATGCAGGGAGAGGGATGCAGGTAGAGGGATGCAGGTAGAGGGATGCAGGGAGAGGGATGCAGGGAGAAGGATGCAGGGAGAGGGATGCAGGGAGAGGGATGCAGGAGAAGGATGCAGGGAGAGGGATGCAGGGAGAGGGATGCAGGGAGAGGGATGCAGGTAGAGGGATGCAGGGAGAGGGATGCAGGGAGAGGGATGCAGGTAGAGGGATGCAGGGAGAGGGATGCAGGGAGAGGGATGCAGGAAGAGGGATGCAGGGAGAGGGATGCAGGTAGAGGGATGCAGGAGAGGGATGCAGGTAGAGGGATGCAGGTAGAGGGATGCAGGTAGAGGGATGCAGGGAGAGGGATGCAGGGAGAGGGATGCAGGTAGAGGGATGCAGGGAGAGGGATGCAGGTAGAGGGATGCAGGTAGAGGGATGCAGGTAGAGGGATGCAGGTAGAGGGATGCAGGTAGAGGGATGCAGGTAGAGGGATGCAGGTAGAGGGATGCAGGGAGAGGGATGCAGGTAGAGGGATGCAGGTAGAGGGATGCAGGGAGAGGGATGCAGGGAGAAGGATGCAGGGAGAGGGATGCAGGGAGAGGGATGCAGGGAGAGAGATAACAAGATAACAAGATAACAAGATTTTATTTCAGCCCAGTGCATAGACACAAGGAAAATATTTTGGCTATACATACAATCACACTCACGCCTCACAACAATTACAATATTCAACATCATAAAAGACAAATACGTGGGTCATCCACGGAATCGAAGAAACACACGCACACAACACACACACACTCTCACGCCAAGGCGCCCATATCCACTAATCGTTGGTTCTGCCCTGCCAGCTAATTAACAGCGCCATCTGTCCTTCTCCTTCCACTCTCCACGCCACCCTCGCCCATCCTGTGGAGTATAGACTTACAGATTGACCTAGATTCGATAGGCCTACTCTGTGCCAGTATCAGTCACTTCCTACACTCAGTCCCTCCCGAAAGATCGCAGCAGTTACAAAGCACTGCTGTAGAGTGAAGGACTCTGGTCAAACCTGCCTGGCTAAAAATAGTACTCGCAGGCGATGCCGGCTGGCAGAAAGGTAGTAACTGGAGGCTGTCAGAATGGCTGGGAAAATGCAGCCGTACACCCACACCCACACACGCACTCAAGCACACATACATACACCCCCCCCACACACACACACACGCACTCATGCACACACACACATACAGCCCCCCCCCCCCACACACACACACACACGCACACACGCACACGGGACTTAAACAACATAAGGTAAAAATTATTCTCTTACATTCACTCCCCCTCCTCACATGCGCAAGACTAAAAAACCAAAGACAGGCGAAGAAGCTCTGATACATAACAAAATATTTAGTAAGAGTACATTCTGACGCAAGTTAAAAAAACACATAAAAACAGTATAATCCAAGCCTGGGGAGTTAAAACAGTTTATCAATTAACAGTGATCACGAACAGATAAAAGACATATAAAAATCCTTCTAGAAACTATCACCGAATTTCCATAAGCCCTCCTTCGAGTACGCAGACTGAGGATTAGAGTACAAAAGTAAAATAAATAGCTCTAATAAATTTGGTTAAGAATAGGATCATCACAGAATAAGAGAAAAAAAATTGTGACTACCGATAAGACACGAATGTATGATTCAAATCATTAACACATCAGAAAAAAAAAAAAAAAAGTGTAATGATGTACGGATGTAAGTCTAGCAAATACACACAGCAAAAAGAGGTCTACAAGGAAACAGGGTGACGGGCAGCCCTTACATAAAAACTGTCTTTAAAGCGAGACGTTCTGGCTTTGATGGAACGAAAGCGCTTTCCTGAAGGAAGCGGAGTGAACAGGCTTTTCGCTGGGTGATCTTTGTCAGCTATGATAGATTTAACCTTCTTCTCAGTTCTTTTTTCGTAGATGGATTCGATGGAAGGAAGAGTAATGCCGATGATCTTGGAGGCAGTGCTTACAATTCTGTTTAAGCCATTTTTCTCAGTTGTTATACAGGTACCATACCAGACTGTGATAGAGAAAGTTAAAACACTTTCTATCACTGCTCGGTAAAACTGAATCAAGATAGACTGGCTAACCCCAAACTTTTTAAGCTGACGAAGGAAATAGAGACGCTGCTGTGATTTTTTAATGATTAGTTTTGTGTTTTCCTCCCACTTTAACGAATTCGAAATTGTTGTTCCCAAAAGTTTAAACGTGTCTACTACTTCTACCGAGTCTCCCTTGATCACTAGGGGAGATAGTGGTGTCTTTTTTCTTCTATTGTCTATAATCATTTCCTTTGTTTTCAGAACGTTTAACTCTAAGTTGTTGTTGTCGCACCAGCGAACTAATTTGTCTATCTCACTTAAATAGTGAGACTCATCGCTGTTTTTGATGAGCCCTTCAACTGTTGTGTCGTCAGAGAACTTAAAAAACATCACAGAGTCATGAGTAGAGACACAATCATTTGTAAACAAAGTGAATAAGAGCGGTGACAGGACACAACCTTGAGGCGCGCCTGTGTTCAATGTCAGGGGACTAGAGCTCAGACCACCGAGTTTGACAACTTGTTTTCTATTTAGGAGGAAATCTAAAACCCATTTACACATTTGATGACTAATTTTGAGCTCTAGAAGTTTGCTATAGAGTTTTGCTGGGACAATTGTGTTAAAGGTAGAGCTAAAATCTACAAAAAGAATGCGTGCGTATGTTTTGGGGGATTCCAAATGCTGCAAGATATTGTGCATAAATAGGGAGACAGCATCATCCACTGATCTGTTTGCGCGATACGCAAACTGCAAAGGGTCGAGTAGATGGTCAGTGACGGATTTCAGGTATCGTAGAACAATTCTTTCAAACACCTTCATGGCCACAGAGGTGAGGGCAACAGGTCTGAAATCATTAAGGGAGGAGACTTTAGTCTTTTTGGGTACAGGAACAATATAGGCAGACTTGAAGCAGGATGGAACTTTACAGAGTTCTAGAGATTTATTGAAAATATCACAGAAGACAGAGGCCAGTTGGTCAGCACAGGACTTAAGTGTGGCTGTGGACACGTTGTCCGGCCCAGCAGTTTTCCTAGCGTTTTGCTTTTTGAACAGGGATCTAACTTCTTGTTCAGTTACAATAAAGGGAGGAGGGGTGGGGGTACCAAAATAAGAAAGCAGAGTTTGGGGAGGTGGGTCATTATTTTGCCTGTCAAAGCGGGCGTAAAAATGGTTCAACTGGTCGGGAAGCGAGGGGTCAGAGTTACAGACAGTTGACTTCTGCTTAATCTGGGTAATGGCTTGGAGACCTTGCCACACTGCACGAGTGTCATTTGACACAAACTGCTGCTCTAGTTTTTGGCAGTACTTTCTCTTAGCTTGCTTGATTGCTTTCTGTGCTTCTCGCTTTGCTTTGTTGTATTCTAATTTATTCCCCCGCCCATGTAATGAATCTTTTACCTGCAATTTTTGGCTAATATCCTTGGAGAACCAGGGCTTTGCGTTTCCATAAATGGTTACAGTTTTTGTGGGAATACAAAGGTCTTCACAAAAGCTTATGTAAGAGGTAATTGTGTCAGTGTATTCATCAAAATTATCACATGCATCATAGAACACAGACCAGTCAGTACAATCAAAACAACCCTTGATAGTGTCAATAGCTGCTGCAGACCATTTTTTCACGGGTTTCCTAACTGGTTTCACGACCTTGAGTTTTTGCTGGTAAGTGGGCAGAAGAAGGACGGTGGCGTGGTCCGATGCGCCGAGCGGTGAACGTGCCACAGAGCGATAGGCGCCAGGTATTGTGCAATAGCAATGGTCCAAGATCTTGTCCTCACGAGTTGCGCACGTAACCTGCTGTTTGTATTTCGGCAGAAAAGAGTTCATCTTGGTGTGATTAAAATCACCAAGTACCAGCACCAGAGAGTCAGGGTTGGAGTTCTCAACTGCTGTTACTTTGTCAGCAAGCTGACTGATGGTTGACTTGGCATTGGCCTGTGGTGGAACGTAGACAGCAGCGAGCACAACACTAGCAAATTCACGAGGAGAATAAAATGGACGGCATCTAATGAACAGAGTTTCAAGGTCAGGCGAGCAGGATTTGGAAAGAATTTCCACGTCAGTACACCATCTAGTATTTATCATAAAACATACACCTCCACATAAATCACGAATCCGATCTGCTCTAAAAAGGCTAAAACCATGGACTTTGATTAAATTATCAGGGATGTTGTCGTGGAGCCATGTCTCCGTAAAACAAAACACCGAGCAGTCTCTGTAGTCCCTTCTGTCGTGAATTTGTGCTGAAAGTTCGTCAATTTTATTCTGTAAACTGCGTACATTAGAAAGCAGCACCGCTGGAACAGGGGGACGTGAAACATGACGACGGCGATAACGTACTAACGCACCACCGCGTCTTCCCTCTTTCGTGCTGGCTGACGAGTCGTGTCTTGGTGTGAGTGAAATGGCGGGTTTGTAGCGAGCGAACTGTCCAAAATAAAATCAGACGAACAATACATAAAAACAGGCTTGTGCTCACGATTAAAAGAGTTGCGAAGCAGAAGAAGTTTGTCACGGGAGTATTTGTGCACACTTTCACATCTTTCCACTGTCAGACACGCTAAAAACAAACACACTACAGCACAGTGAATAGCCCTGTCGCCATAAGCCGGCGCCATCTTGACATCATAAATTGTGAGATGCAGGGAGAGGGATGCAGGGAGAGAGATGCAGGGAGAGGGGGATGCAGGGAGAGGATGCAGGGAGAGGGATGCAGGGAGAGGATGCAGGAGAGGGATGCAGGAGAGGGATGCAGGGAGAGGGACAGGAGAATGCAGGGAGAGAGATGCAGGGAAAAGGTGCAGCGGGAGGGGTGTAGAGGGTATAATCTTGACTGCTGTTGACCACTAATGTGTTATCTGTACTCAGAGCGTTGGTTCACCTGGGCCGTCTGAAGACTCTGGTGCAGACGTCACCAGTGAAGCAGACGACACCAGCAGTGACGTCACCGGCGGCTGCCTATTCCCGGCATGCGAGCTCTTCCACTACCTCCTCCCTGTCCCAACCCTCCTATACTATGTGATAGTGTGTGTGTGTGTATGTATGTATGTATTATGTAGTATGTATGTATGTATGTATGTATGTATTATGGATGTATGTATGTATATATGTACGTACGTACACAGTATGTATGTATGTATGTATGTGTGTGTGCGTGTGTGTGTGTGTGTGTGTGTGTGTGTGTGTGTGTGTGTGTGTGTGTGTGTGTGTGTGTGTGTGTGTGTGTGTGGTGTGTGTGAGTGTGTTTGTATGCGCACATGTTGAGTGTGTGTGTGTTTGTGCGTGTGTGTTTGTTAGTGTGTGTGTGTTTGTGTGCGCGTGTGTGTGTATGAATGTGTGTGTATGTGTGTGGTGGTGCGTGCACGTGCGCGCGCGTGCGCGCGTGTATGTGTGTGTGTGTGTGATTGTGAGTGTGTTAGCAATGAATGCACTACACTCGTGTCCTCGTGTCCACTCTCGTTTCTGAAACGTTTAGTCCCATCACAAATGTGATCGTTTGGGAAAACTCACGGAAGGCAGCAAACAACCTGTCTTTGTCTGTGGAGTTCAGAGCTTGTTCAAAAGAGATTCATTGCACTCGGACAATTCCATATGTGCTCCACTCAAATCTGCCGGCACTTATCTGGCAGACAACCGTGAGCTGCGCAAACCCCTACACATTGGCAAGGTCTAAGAATGGGGAAGGAATGGAAAGGACCTGTGAAAGATAAACTAACATTATCAGAATGATGGAAACATTAATCCTTTGACTCCCGCACCCTGTCCACCAACTGCAAAAACTGAACCCTTTGATTCCCTCACCCTATCCACCAGCTTCCTGAGAAAGCTGGTGGATAGGGTAAGGGAATCAAACGGTTAAGTTTTTGCTTTGCTAGCTTGTTGGCAAAACAGGGTGCTGGTGGAAAGGGTGCGGTAGTCAAAGGGTTCAGACGAGCGATGAACAGGCCAGTTTTTTAATGTTGCGGGCTGGGAATGAACTCGAGATATTAAATCTTAAGTCCACGGCTCTTAAGACCAACAGCATGCGATCAACAAGCGATCAACAAGGGCTACTAATACAATACGCAGCAACAAGCAGATTAAACACGCTGAAGTCAGTTCAGTCTTTGATGTCTGCACAACGCTCTTTCTTTGAAAGTGTGACTGCCCGCGTTCAAGCAAACAGCAACCAGAAAAGAAAACACGAAAAACGAATAAGAACGTAAATTTTCGGCCAACTGGCCTTTGTCAAGCGTAAGATCACAAACAAAAAACACCAGGTACAAAAATTAGGAGAAAAAGGACTGAAACTTCCTGCTGCTCTTCGTGTGATTAAAGGAAGCTTCAATCTTTTTCTCCTAATTTTTGTACCTGGTGTTTGTTTGTTTGTTATCTTACGCTTGACAGAGGCCAGTTAGCCGAAAATTTGCGCCTGTTTTGTCTTGTTGTATTAAATATGCGTTCTTGTTCCTTTTTCATGTTTTTTCTGGTTCCTGT
>JAPXFY010000013.1:37682471-37697471 GCA_030674185.1 Monoplex corrugatus
TTCTTTGTACATTCGCTGTAAAAGTTTGGAGTTTATTCAAGAGGGATTCGTCGTACTCGAAAAATTCCATACATGTTCAACAAAAAACTTACCAGTAATTATCTGGCAGAATCCTTTAACCTGCGCAAAACCTATGCCCTGGCAAGGTCATGAAATGGGGCGAAGGGGGAGGGGGAGGGGGAGAGTTTGAAAGAACCTATGAAACGCTAAGCTGACATCACCAGAATGATGAACACATTAAGACGGGCGGCGAACGGGGCTGTTTTTAAAAGTTGCAGGTTGGGATTGAAATCGATAAATTGATTAGAGCTTGAATACACGATGGTATTAAAAGAGTTAACCAGCCCGCACAATCATAACATAAACAAAACAAACAACAACAGAAAACGAAAAAACTGCCACCATTCCTCCATCTTCTCGGAGGGTTGAACTCACATCCCCTGCGTTATGAGCATGACACATCTGAGTTGATGGGCCATTAGAGTGTAAAATAAATAAATAAATAAATAAATAAATGAATAAATGAACAAATAAATAAATGAATAAATAAATACATAATAGATAATAAATAAATAAATAAATAAATAGATAAATAAATAAATAAATAAATAAACAAATAAATAAATAAAGGTACGTGTGTAAAGGGAGGGGGGGAGGAGGAAGACTATTTGAAAAACAATTGGCAGGATTGCAACTACTTCATTTTTCACGATAAAAATGGGACTAAACGATGGTTTTGATGTTTGGTTGCATAGTTGTCTTTGTGAAACAGTGCCAGAGAAGAGTGCAATCTGGTAGCGTTTTATAGCGACATGTCCACTGTGTTTACAGGTAAGATCGAGGATGATATAGGAATAATCATCATCATCCCTAAAAAAAAAAAAAAAGTTGTTTTGAAACACGCTCTTGTAATGAAAATAAGATAAAAAATTTACATCGTATGCAACAATGTTGAAACATAGTCATGAATAGAAATAAAAGACGTTAATTGACGGTATTCAAAGTGTAGAAGTACAACAAAATTTGAATGATGAATAAAAAAAAAATAAAATAAAATAAAATAAAAAAGAAAGTTGGACAATGATAATCATGACCATTGGGTACTACTTTTATTAAAGGCAAAATGGGATGTTTAGGGGGGAAATGTAAATCACTTTTGTAATATGGAAAAACGTGTTGTATTACGAGAGCTGTCAGGGTGAATTCGTTGTCACATCACTAATAATAATGATGATAAAATAATTATCATAATGAGCTGCACAATTTTTTTACCTGGAAGACTAATAAACAAAGTAACAGACGACTGGGTCCGAAAGGGTCATGCAACGCATGGACAGCCCCCATTTGCTTGATGGAATGACTATTGAGTGGCGTCGGGAGCTTGGGAGGTGACTGTCCGGAGAGTGGCGAGGCATTGGTGCTCTGGGTCCTATCCGCACCCTCGTGGTGTTTCTTGTTAAAAAAAATGAAATAATAGTAACGATATGATAATAATCCTAATGAACATGTATGGCGCTTAGTTTAAAAAAGAATGCCATAAGCGATTACAATTACAAAAAAATGTATATGAAGAAAACAAAAATGCACAACCCAAACAGCTTTAACAATATCCATTTACCTACTCACGCAAATATTACCTTAACACACAGAAAGAGGGTGTGAGGGCAACAGGAGAGCGATAACGACAGGAATGTTTATCAGGAGACAGATTTGTAGTTTTCAGAGAGATGTTCTGAACAATGACAGAGAAATAGAATTGCGGAGTGACAGAGGAAATTTGTTCCATGCGGGAAATAGGCCTGGAAGGAGAATGAACAGTCTTGGTGCGAAAGTGAGGAATGCAGAGGAAATGAGCATCAGATGTGGAGCGCAACTGTCCTGATGAAGTGTAGAGGTGAACAAGATCACCAAGGTAGGAAAGAACCAAACCATTCAGGCATTTAAAGCTCAGCAGGAGAGTTAATCCGTTAATATTAATTCGTTTTTCGATGGGGAGCCAAGGCGAAGAGAACCAAGGGAGGTCAGCATGTTTTTAATCGTTTCAGGAATAAACGCAGTTAGCTCTCTTAGACTGTAGTCGCTCGAAGGTGGAACCCGTTGCGCATTGTAATGCGTGCAAAGTTGTGATGAAGATCTATTTGAATTGTAAGCGGGTTTTGTTTTGTTTTGTTTTTGTTTGTTTTGTTTTGTTTTGTTTTGTTTTGTATGTTTTGTTTTGTTTGTTCGTTTGTTTGTTTGTTTGTTTGTTTGTTTGTTTGTTTGTGTGTTTGTGTGTTTGTTTGTTTGTTTGTTTTGTCAAGATACAGCGTTTAAAAATCTGTTCGACTTTCGCCCACCAGGTCTGAAACCAACCTGGTTTTTTTTAGAAATTTAAGACTTTCTTACAGCAGCTAGTTGAGAATTACCGTAAGCATGACTTTGCTGACGTGGCTAATCAGGACGATGTTATGGTTTTGACATTGTCTAAGGTGTTCACAGTTTTGGCATTGTTTGTTACTAGTTTGGTCTTTTTAACGCTGAATTCTATCACACATTTTCAGGATGTTTGGTCAAGGCTGGATATAATGCAACTTCATATTTACCATCGACTAGACCATCATTTTAATGTTAACGGGTGGGGAAGTTACTTCACACATCTGAGACATATAATGCGAACAAGCGAATCGGGACTGTTGGATACTAGATCTTCGACAAATCAAATCAGTTGTTGTGCAGTAAGAGACGGGTGTCTCATATCCAAGCTGTTACAAATCAGGAGGTTGACAGTTTCACTTTCTCAAGATAGTGTGTCTATGCTCGGAAATGATCCAATTCCATATGCATAAAATCACATAGTAGTTACCATAGATGGAAACAAACGCATGATGTGATAGTTTACATATTTGCAATATCAAAATGGACAAGGTACGTGTTTTTCATTTCTGAACACCTGTGTTTCACCTCAACACACCTGAGCGGATGTGCTAATGACACACCTGTCTGTATGTTTATTCCACACCTGCGTGGGCAAGGTGCACGTCTTTTCAGTTTTTCACATCTGTCTGTCACCTGACACGCTTGTTACTGTTATTATTATTTTTGTTTCAATCCCAGCCCCCAGCCTTCTGTGTGGAGCCATATCAGGGATATAACATGTTTCAAAAGATGCACAATATTGCAACAGGAAAAAAACAACGAAAATTAGATAGACATATCAATGCATTCGCGCACACAATCTAAAGAGATGACCCTGGCGTCGACCACTCCGTCCAATTTATCACACAGGGGATTTAAAAAACCATACCTCAATACAAATGTAAACATAACTAAGCTCACTAAAACGTAAAAATGGACTTAAATTACCTTAACTTGCTTCCGCATATCTCATTTCCCTGAAGCCAAAAATGCACTTAATGCATGTGCTCAATTATCAGTCCTAAGAGAACGTACTTTAGACTTTATCAAACATATACAGATGAAAGAGCCAACAAGGCAGAAAATGGTAGGAAGAAATGAAAGAAAGCCTAAGAACAAGGCAGAAACGAAGACACAGAAAATAAGAAATTCTTAGCACAGAATTTCCAGAAGGTGAGGATACTATTTGTACTGACAAAGCCCCCGGTATCCCCACGGGGATCTTGACACGACTGATCGTGCCTGATCGTGCCCCTAATGACACCTGTTAACGCCTGATCGTGCCCCTAATGAACACCTGTTAACGCCTGATCGTGCCCCCTAATGACACACCTGTTTAACGCCTGATCGTGCCCCTAATGACACACCTGTTTAACGCCTGATCGTGCCTCTAATGACACACCTGTTTAACGCCTGATCGTGCCTCTAATGACACACCTGTTTAACGCCTGATCGTGCCTAATGACACACCTGTTTAACGCCTGATCGTGCCCCTAATGACACACCTGTTTAACGCCTGATCGTGACCCTAATGACACACCTGTTTAACGCCTGATCGTGCCTCTAATGACACACCTGTTTAACGCCTGATCGTGCCCTAATGACACACCTGTTTAACGCCTGATCGTGCCCCCTAATGACACACCTGTTTAACGCCTGATCGTGCCCCCTAATGACACACCTGTTTAACGCCTGATCGTGCCCCTAATGACACACCTGTTTAACGCCTGATCGTGCCCCCTAATGACACACCTGTTTAAACGCCTGATCGTGCCCTCTAATGACACACCTGTTTAACGCCTGATCGTGCCCCTAATGACACACCTGTTTAACGCCTGATCGTGACCCTAATGACACACCTGTTTAACGCCTGATCGTGACCCTAATGACACACCTGTTTAACGCCTGATCGTGACCCTAATGACACACCTGTTTAACGCCTGATCGTGACCCTAATGACACACCTGTTTAACGCCTGATCGTGACCCTAATGACACACCTGTTTAACGCCTGATCGTGACCCTAATGACACACCTGTTTAACGCCTGATCGTGACCCTAATGACACACCTGTTTAACGCCTGATCGTGACCCTAATGACACACCTGTTTAACGTCTGATCGTGACCCTAATGACACACCTGTTTAACGCCTGATCGTGACCCTAATGACACACCTGTTTAACGCCTGATCGTGACCCTAATGACACACCTGTTTAACGCCTGATCGTGACCCTAATGACACACCTGTTTAACGCCTGATCGTGCCCCTAATGACACACCTGTTTAACGCCTGATCGTGCCTCTAATGACACACCTGTTTAACGCCTGATCGTGCCTCTAATGACACACCTGTTTAACGCCTGATCGTGCCCCCTAATGACACACCTGTTTAACGCCTGATCGTGCCTCTAATGACACACCTGTTTAACGCCTGATCGTGCCCCCTAATGACACACCTGTTTAACGCCTGATCGTGCCCCCTAATGACACACCTGTTTAACGCCTGATCGTGCCCCTAATGACACACCTGTTTAACGCCTGATCGTGACCCTAATGACACACCTGTTTAACGCCTGATCGTGCCCCTAATGACACACCTGTTTAACGCCTGATCGTGCCCCTAATGACACACCTGTTTAACGCCTGATCGTGCCCCTAATGACACACCTGTTTAACGCCTGATCGTGCACCTAATGACACACCTGTTTAACGCCTGATCGTGCCCCTAATGACACACCTGTTTAACGCCTGATCGTGCCCCTAATGACACACCTGTTTAACGCCTGATCGTGCCCCTAATGACACACCTGTTTAACGCCTGATCGTGCCCCTAATGACACACCTGTTTAACGCCTGATCGTGCCCCTAATGACACACCTGTTTAACGCCTGATCGTGCCCCTAATGACACACCTGTTTATATCTCTCTGGCGTACCAGTACAGGACACGCATATGTCTTTTCATTTTCTATACCTGTTTGCTTCCATGGTGACATATTTAGGATGTATTCCTCGTGACACTTTGATAGTGATGACATTTTACATGGTGTCGCACGTGTTAGATTATTGTTATCGCACATTGACACTCAGCAAACTCAACTTATAAGTTAACCCTTTGACTTCCGCACCCTGTCCACCAGTATCCTGCATTGTCAACCATGCTAGCAAAACAAAAACTTAACCTTTTGACTCTCTCACCTTATCCACCTGCTTTTTTTTTCCAGGAATCTGGTTGATAGGGTGATGGAGTCAAAGGGTTAAGTTTTCGCAGTTGGTGGGTAGGGTGTGGGAGTCAAAGGATTAAATTGAATCTGTTTGTTGAAATATTTTGGGAGTCATAGATATTGGTGCCGGTAGGTAAGTGGTGGGTCAGTAGGTTTTATCCCTTCACTGAACTGCATGAGTATCACTATTGTAAACTGTTGTAGTATCATCAGATATCGAGCTTTTCCCGGCTTATGTACCAAGGGAAGCAACCCTTCCAATGCATGCTACCGATGCTTGTGAGGGGTTATTTCGCTTGGCTTTTACCTTCTTCGCAGGCTAACCCTTCCACACAAATACATAGTGATTTTCAAACGAATACATAGTGATTTGACAAGTCCTCGAATTTTTTTCTATGTATACATGCACACACGCACAAATACTGTGACAAAGATAACAACAAAACCATCGCTTTTATTATACAAACATTAAATAACATTTTAGTCATTTTTTCTGAAAAAAAAATCTATTTCCAGTAAAGATGCTATCAAAGGCCAGAGTGCAATGGTCCTGTGCTTGAAGTGAGGGAGCTCCAGGTTGATCCTCGGCTGGACAAGGATATTTCTACTGCCTCCCCTCCTCTTTTCCACAGCAAGCCCTCAGATACATTGAGCTTGCATAGTCATCATGCACTCACTCACTTAACAGAACCCAAGGCAAAAAGAGACTTCTCTCTTGCAAAATTGTTATGTAAAGTACTTTCACATAGATCACCAGAAATACTTGCATACACCAATTGCCATAGCGTGGTGGTAAGCGCGAAGGACTGATGACTGGAAGATTGGAAGTTCGAGCCACAATCAATTCTTTGTGAAAGAATATTGGTCTCATCCAGCTCTTTCCTAGAGCTGAGTATACTATGTGCTGTTTTGGGAAGATATGAACCACACAGTAGAGCCTCGTTCATTTCAACCATCCGTCATTGAGGGTGTTACTCAGATGCCTGTATCTTCGGTCCTGATTTATCCCTGTATGTAAGTATGAGACAAACGAGACGGTCTTGATGGAGACAGACACAAGTAGATCACTCATAAGAAAGATTAGGAAAAGACAGGCAACATGTATAGGCCATTTTGCGATGAAGGGGGATTTGGAGCACCTGGTCACAACGGGAAAGCTGGAGGGAAAGAGAGCACCAGGTAGACCTGGACGGACTTGCAGAGTGGCTGGGGATGAGGAGGGTGGGGGAGATGCTAGGGGCAACGAGAGATAGAGATGATTGGAAGTCCATGGTTGCCAACGCCATGCGGCAGGCACCTGATGATGATGATATATGATGAATGAAAACGTACAGTGTAACCCAATCATGCATTTCAGTCTGACGTGGAACTCTATACCATCACTGTCATCCCTATTTTGAAGTGTCATCCAAGCATTGCGAACACTGTTACATGTTCTACAGCACTTACGGCCTGCTCTCATCGTGAACTCAGTTTCAATGGGTATGGATGTGTTTTGAGAGCCAAAATTACAGCGTAGGGACAGTAACACAAAGATTGTGCAGAAATGAAGCAGTAAAAGTTTTAAGAATTAAATAAATGAATGAAATGAAAGGGAAAAAATCAAAACATAATAACCAACAATAACAACAACAACAACAACAAAGATATTAAATGAGTGGCGCTGCACTGTGGCAAGGTGCATTTCCAGGGGAGAGCAGCCTGGATTTTCTTGTCTTAACTCGGTTGTGACAAAATAAAGAATATACTAAACTACAAAATGTGTGCTGATGACAAGTGTTTGCTGAAGGCAGAATACAGACAGACAGGCAGGCAGGCAGACAGACAGAGAGATCATGTGTTTGTGTGTGTGTGTGTGTGTGTGTGTGTGTGTGTGTGTGTGTGTGGTGTGTGTGGGTGCGCGCGTGTTTGTGTGTTTTTGTGTGTGTGTGTGTGTGTGTGTGTGTGTGTGTGTGTGTGTGTGTGTGTGTGTGTGTGTGTGTGTGTGTGTGTGTGTGTGTGATGCGTGCGTGCGTGCGTGCTTGCACATGTGCACAAGTTTCTTCTTGCACCAAATGTCCACTCATACGCGTTGCCACAGTAAGCAACGATGGGAGCTTGACTGTTGTCCTACACAACGACGGTGTCATACATCTCCATTGTCCCTTCCGTAGATATACCCCGGGCAAGTTTTCGCGTAAATCAAAGAAAACTCCCGGCTATGTTTCTCGTGTTGTCATGAGCCGCTATAGTATGTCTGAATTGCTACAATGCTCGTTAGTGACCGTCGAGGACAATGTGTGAATATTTTTGATGTTTATGGACCCTGACATCTCACATTCAGTCCAAGCCTGAAACGTAAAACCTGGCTCGTTCGTTTACCCACCTTAACCCTTTGACTTCCGCACCCTGTCCGCCAGCATCCTGTAGTTCAATCCCAGCCTGCAGTACAAAACCTGGTCTGTTCGTTGCCCACTTTAAAGCCCCAATCATTCTGGTGGTGTCAATTCAGTGTGTCATAGATCCGTTCCCCCCTCACCCCTTCATTTCAGAACCATTGATCAAAACAAGCGATTCTGATGGAACTCACTGTGCCGTTCGAAAGCAGAATGGAGGAGCTCATTCGTACAGGACTGAACAGTATCCCACTCTAGTCAGCATCTTGAGGAAATCACCACAGAGGTTGGAGCAAGGGGCTTGGTAAACAAAATGTATTTTTATCTTCCTTTGACTTCATGAAACAGTTCTCCATTTCCGAAAAGGAGAGGACTAGAGCCATAAAGGCGAACAAAGAAGCACAGATGAAAACGGTTCTAGCTTGGATCTGGTTAAGGCTGAACAAAAGTGAACTTTACAAGGCTTAAAATTCCGCTATACACAGAAGGTGTCCGATAACCAAGTGGTTAGGCATCCGTCACATGGGTGATTGGCCTTGAGGTGCCCAACCATCTTGGAGACGCGAACTGGAACCCAGGTGGAGGGAAAAAATGGCGACAATAGAAGGGCATCCAGGAGTCAGAGCTGGACGCGGCCCGACCCTCTTGGAGTGTAAGAAGAGTTTAAGGCCGAAACACTTACTTGAAGGTTGGGGGGAGAGGGGGCGTCTCCTGTGAGGACTTATGCTGTCCACCTGTCTCTAGAATCTCTTGTCATTCCCTATAGTCTCTTGTTACTTCACTCGCAATGACAAAGCCAAGTTAAGGCCGGGTATAACGGCAAAGCATTTGCATGCTGGAAGGAAGAACAAAAGAGATGAAGGCGTAGGTGGGTAGGTGAAGGGGGTGCTAGAGGGCTGGAAGATCATTCCTGGACGAAAAGGTATGTTTTTAAATTAGACTTGAAAGAAGAAAGAGGTTGAAGTTGTCGGAGAAACAAGGGAAGGTCGTTCAACTTGTATAGATTATTAGAGTGGTACCCATCTCCTCTTCCGTGCTGTTCTCTGCTTTGCCTTACTGACGTAACCCTTAGGTTCAGGTTCACGTCGCTTATACCCCAGCGAACCACTTAATTCATATAAGAGCAAACACCACGTTACAAACAACTCCAAGTTTGATTACACAAGACAACGAAAAAGAACCAAAAGAAAAGACGAAAACAGAATAAGAACGCGTATTTAATATAACCAGACAAGACAGGCGCAAATGTTTGGCCAACTGGCCTCTGTCAAGCGTAAGATCACAAGCAAACAAACACCCGATACAAAAATTAGGAGAAAAAGACAAACTTCCCTGCTGCTCCGTCCAGTGTGAGAAAAGGAATAAACTGACTAAATTGATTCGTTCGGTTGTATTAAATAGGCCTCTTATTTTTTTTTTTTTTTTTTTTTTCGTGTTTTTTTTTTTTTTTTCCTGGTTCCTGTTTGCTTGAACGCGGGCAGTCACTCTTGTTTTCGATTACACAAGATAACGGTTAAAAACCAAACACATGATTAGCCGTTCAAGTCTAAAATGCATTTGAAAGTATTTTCAGTATGTCTTATTTTATAAGATAAAATCTATTGACCTCTTGTAAATACTTGAAAATTACGTTGGAGGAACATCTCTGAAGGAATCTGCTGCATAGTGCTTGTGTCTCATATCGTGCAAGTCCAAACTTTCAATAAGAAGGTGTTTGATGGAAAGTAGCTCATTACATGGAACACACTATAGTGTTTCTTCGTTTTTCACACGGTATGAATGAATTAGAATGTGTGTCTAAGGTGTAACCTACATATCACGGTCTCTTTCCTAAGGCTCCCAAGAATGGATTTGTTTAACCCTTTGACTCCAGCACCTTGTCCATTAGCATCCTGCATTATCAACCATACTAGCAAAGCAAAAACATAACCCTTTGGCTCCCTCACCCTTTCCACCAGCTTCCTGCAGGAAGCTGGTGGAAAGGGTGCAGGAGTCAAAGGGTTAAGTTTTTGCAGTTGGTTGATAGGGCGCGGTAATCAAAGGTTAAAGATGGGGCAGATTTGGAAAAGTTAGTTGTTCCAATCCTCTTGTCCTAACCCTGAACAGACTCAGGTTTAGCTCGTCTGTTCATTTGTTGGCATCACCGGGTGCGGTGTTGGCCGCTACAGTCAATGACACCGACAGGGTTATCTTCCTCCATTTGTTCCGGTCTTCGCTGGTTCTCCTGACTTCATGGATTCTCATGCCGCTGGATTCGGTGATGTTGCCAATGAGAGGTTCAAAGTGTTGCCTAAATCAAAATCGAACCCGTACAATTAGATCGAAAGGGTGGAACTCGACCACTACCCCAACGAGATCTCCCACACAGATAGATAGATTACACACACACACACACACACCACACACACACAACACACACCACACACACGCGCGCCGCGCGCCGCACGCACACAACACACACACCACCCACCACACACACACACACACACAAAACCGCCATGGTTAGGATCTAGTGTAGGTAACAAATCTATGTAGCGACACACAAAAAAACTTCACACACGTATCGATTCTTGTCAAGCCCACGCAGGGGGTCGGGTAGCTTGCTCCGGGTAAAAATGTGTGGAGGTGAAGGGGGTAGCGGGTATATCGCTGGGAGGGGAAGGGGTTTGCTCAGTGGGGGGTAGGTGGGGGTTCAGTGACGCAGGAGATCAAGCGCATTGGGGTGGGGGCGGGGGACGGGAAGGGGGGTCAGAGTAAAGATCGAGGAGGTAGGAATTAAAACACTTAGCGGAGTCAGAGCAACAGTTGACGCCGGCAGGACTACCACGACGATATAATCCCTAAATTAACATGCAACAAGATAGTCAAGGTATATCCAATTATTTCCTTTTCATTCCGCCTATAGTCATAATATAGTTATAGTGATTATATAGTTATATATTGATTACATAGTTATACTTCTTTCCCTTTTATTCCACCTATAGTCAGTCATAATATAGTTATAGTGATTATATTTATCTATGATTATATAGTTATACTTCATTCCTTTTATTCCACCTATAGCATAATATAGTTATAGTGATTACATAGTTATCTATTGATTATATAGTTATACTTCATTCCCTTTTATTCCACCTTTAGTCATATAAAGTTATATTGATTATATAAAGTTGTATATTGATTACATAATCATGATTGTTTCCCTTTTGTTCCACTTTCGGTCATATGCTTATATAATAATATAATTCTTCCCTTTCATTCCACCTTTATTCATGTATAGTTATACTGATTATATAGTTATATTGATTTAATTCTCCTTAGTTAAATTGATGTATTCCCATTTTATACCACATTCGACTAAAAAGATACACAAGCTAGATTGATTTATTTCCTTTTATGCCTAAGATGGACAAACTGTGTTGAAATATTTCCTTTTATATACCTAAGACAGTTAAACTACATCAATATATTTCCCTTTTGTACCACATTCAACTAACAACACAGTCAAGTTATATTGATTTATTTCCTTTTCATACTACCTTCAGTTAAAAAGATAGTCACGTTATATCGATTTCTTTCTTCCTATACCATCTTCAACTGACACACTAGCCAAACATTAGTTGATTTATTTCCTTTTCATACCACCTTCCCCACCACGATCACAATCGTGACAACAACAAAATGGTCAAAATGCATTGATTTCTCTCTGTTATCTACACCCTCTCACAAGCACCATAAGTAAGATGGTCAAACTATACGGGTTTCTAGCAAGTTTTATCAGATTATTGGTAACTATTGGGAAGGCTGGAGGACAGAAGGCGCCAGATAGATCCAGGGGCCGGGGGGTGGGGGGGAGGGTATGGACGGACTTGCAGAATGGCTGAGGACAGAGAGGGAGGGAGATGTCTTGCGGCGGCAGAGGACAGATTCGTATGGAGGAACTTGATCGCCAACGCCATGCTGAAGAGCGCATGATGATTTGGTCACTTTGGTGTAGTGTTTAGCGCTACGGTCTGATGACTGGAAGGTTGTAAGATCGAATCCTATCAGTCCAAAGCACTGCGAGATTTTTCGGAACCAAATGACTTTTATCAAGAGTTGAGCGTACGGTGGGCTTAGTGGGAAATATTAGTACCACATAAAAGTGTTGCTTGTTAATTCCTAGCGGTCTTTCCTGATCACTGTAGTTCCAGCGCAGAAGATCACAGGGGCATCAGTATCAAGAGATCACTCACCAAAGGAGATTCTGCACTGCTTCTGGATAGTGTTTGTGATTTTGTGTAGTCTGCTCTGATCCGACATATCTACTGTTGAAACTAAACTGGAATTTGTCCAATTTCTTCGCAACATCACTTACTGATGATAAACTGTCCCATTGATCCGACAGATAAATAGACATACTGGTCTCCAGAGTCTGGTGAATTTATTTCTAAGGGGTAGAAGACCAGTCCTGAAGGCACATATTCTTCCACAGACAATGTATGGAAAGGAGTCCTATGGCATTGGGTTCTGCTTCTGTTGGTCCCACTTCTGTTGAATAGCAGCTGGTCTCCATTGTTCAAATCTGACTGTGCCTTTCGCACATTTGCAGTTGCCATCACACGTTGCTGCAGGCAACGTCTTTATGACTGGTGGTGTATTTCTACATCTTACGTTTTTATTCAATATACATTTGAGCAAATGTTGTTTGGTTTGTTTATTGCTCGATCCGTTACCTTAACTGACTGGTTTATGGACAAGCCATGGCATTTGTAGAAGAGGAATGAAATCAGGGTAAGTGGTGTATCGATCAAATGTGAACAGAAAGAGAAACAAACAGAGCAGAGAGAACAAAGAGGAAAAATGGCACAGAACAAAAGAAAAAAGAAAAAGATCAATCACATCAACACTAATTGATGTTTCCCCTGACTTCCACGTCCCGGAAAACGATCGTGATGTCCGTAGTATGTGCCGTCAACAAAGCGTTACTATGTATTTCCCCAAAGGTCTGGTTGTTCCCGCCTTCAGTCTGTGGGAAAGGCTGTTTCCAACTAGGTAGTGGGGCGGCATCAGAATCGGCAAAGCCAGAACAGTATTCAAGAAGATGAAAAGCGTTCTTACCAACAAATGCCTATCAATTAACATCAGAAAGAGAGTTCTTGAATGTTATATAGAACTGATAATGTTATACGGTTGTGAGGCGTGAACAGTCAACACGCAAAGTCAGAACAAGATTGAGGCAGCCGAAATGTGGTTTCTTAGAAGAATATTGAGTGCTCCATGGACAGCAAAGATAGCAAACGAGACAGTCATGATGGAGGCAGACACAAGAAGATCATTGATAAGGAAGATTAGGAAAAGGCAGGCAACATTTATAGGCCATTTTATGAGGAAAAGGGAACTGGACCACCTGGTCACAACAGGAAAGCTGGAAGGAAAGAGAACACCAGGTAGACCCAGGGAGAAAATATTGGACGGACTCTAGGGTGGCTGAGGACAAAGAGGGTGGAAGATGTGCTTGCGGCAACAAGGGATAGATGCATATGAAGGGCCATGATCGCCAACGCCATGCGGCAGGGCACATGATGATGATGAATGGGACGACTATCCTCCCAACCCAGCAAGTCGCATCCAGGGGCATCTCCCTAGATTATGTGCGCACATGCATTGATATGTGTACATAATTTTCTTTTCCTTTTTTTTTCCTGTTGAAATATTGTGTACGTTTTGAAACGGTTACAGCCCTGATAAGGCTCTACGCAGTCGGCTGGGCTTTAAACAAAAATAACAGTAACAGATGGCTGATGGTAGATAGCCATTAGATATAGAGGCTAGGTGCTAAATAATCCAGGTTTGCTAGGATGAATAACTTTTCCCAGACTAACTGGCAATGGTTTCTTTCAGGACAGGAGGCGGAGTGGCACTTGACAAGGTTACATCTAAAAAATTGCCATATAAGTTGTGTGACGGAGCCATCAAGCGGATAAGGATCGCTCAAAGCCCTAGAACCTTGCGCTCACTGGGTGGATTTTTGGCCATGAGCTAATGGCCCAGTGATCCCTACAGAAACACTTGAGATCTGAAGTCAGAGGTACTAGGCTAGCAGATACATTCTAACAAAGCATGGTGCTATGCAGTAGAACGCAAGTGTCTACATGGTAACCAGTATCAGACGAGAATGGCATTTACCCGGTGCATTAACTTGCACGTGTGGGGTACTCCATGGCAGCTGGTAGGTATTGAAAAAAAATGACCACATTCATCGCCAGATGTGGCCCGGCCATGTAGACGATGAACATAAGAAGAAGCCTTCAGTCTGACTGCATGAGTTTGAACCTGCCTCAGGAAAAAGCTTTATGTGCGCGGCCTGGTTGGCTCTATCGATAGAACCAAGAACTCGATGTCTGGTTCTTCAGTTTAATCTGTGCCCTGAACACAATCACTGGCCTTTTTGCGGTCAGTCTTAATGTTCCAATCATTCTAGCGGTGTCAGCTTGATTTTCATGGGTCCTGATCTCCTCTCCCTTCCCTATTTCAAGACCTTACCACCGCTTACAATTTTGCGCAGGCTTAAGCAGTCTACCTGATAATCATTGACAGGTCTAGATTCATTCAATCATCAGCCCTACGAAAAACTATGTGACATTAAAGGAAACATACAGGTGAATGAACCAGCAAGGTAGAAAATAATAGGAAAAGATAACAGAAAGCAAAGGAGCAAGGAAGAAACAATGAGTGTGACAGAAAAGAGGAATTTCTAGCACAGAATTTCCAGAAGGTGGGGATATCAATTGTACAGAAACAACCCCCTGCATCCCCACAGCGGCTCGTTACTGATCAATTATTTGTTTGCTACTTTTGTATGCAGTTGAGGTAGACCGTCTCTGATGGGAGCGAAAGTCTAGTGGCAAGAACTCTGGATTTCAAATGATGGATTTCAAATGAAAAGGTATGGGCTCAAACCTCCTTGATTATTGCTTGATGAGTAAAGGCTGAGATCTGTTTTTCGATCTGATCCATCTAGTGTAT
>JAPXFY010000013.1:37704971-37707471 GCA_030674185.1 Monoplex corrugatus
ACCTTCCAGTTAGAAGTCCGTTCCGCTAACCACTTCGCCGAGTTTACTGCCGCTAGAATGGTATAAGTTTCAGTTTCAGTTTCAGTTTCTCAAGACGACTTCTCGGCATCAGAACGAATTCCATATGCACTAACGTCACAGGTGCCATGTGTGTGGTGATCATGGCACAAGCCTTAAGCCTGCACATAAACCCACGAGCTGGTAGAATTATACAGGCACTCCCCACCCCTTACTTCTCTTAGATGGTAATCCCCAACGGTCATACACCTGAGGTGGTTGCTGACGTAAAAATTTAATTAATCAATCAAGAAGGGTGGGTGTACTCAGTGTGTCTTCGTTTATTGTGGAGCTGATTTGGGTCTCTAAGAAACCAGTGAAGGGTCGGACATCGTTTGGCCTGGTGTTGTACTTTGCATGGTTACCACGACTAGCTAGGTCTGCTGCTGTGTTAAATAAGCAATCTGTCTGTCTGTGTGCGTGTGTGTTTACCTGCCTTTGTAACATGTCTGTCTCTCTGTCTGTCTGTCTGTCTGTCTCTCTCTCTCTCCCCTTGCTGTTTTGTCTAGTCTCTGCTCTGTCTGTCTGTCTGTCTCTCTCTCCTCTCTCTTCTTCTCTCTCTCCTTCTCTCTTTCTCTTCTTCTCTTTCTCTCTCTCTCTCTCTTTTCTCTCTCTTCTCTTCTTCTTCTCTTCTTCTTTCTCTCTTTTCTCTTCTTTCTCTTCTCTCTTCTCTTCTTCTTCTTTCTCTTTTCTTTTCTGTCTTCTCTTCTTCTCTTCTCTTCTCTTCTTCTCTCTCTTCTCTTTCTTTCTCTTTTCTCTTTCTCTCTTCTCTCTTCTCTCTCTCTTCTCTTTTCTCTTCTCTTTCTTTTCTCTTCTCTTCTCTTTCTCTCTCTCTCTCTCTTCTCTCTTCTCTTCTTTCTCTTCTCTTCTCTTTTCTCTTCTCTCTTCTTTTTTCTCTTCTCTCTTCTCTCTCTTCTCTTCTCTCTCTCTTCTCTTCTCTTCTCTCTCTCTTCTCTTTCTCTTCTTTTTCCTTCTGTTCTCCTCCTCGCCTCCTCTTCTTGCCCTCCTGTTCTCACTCCCCTCCCCCTCCTTGCTCCCCTCCCCCCTCGCTTCCCTCCCTCGCTCCCCTTCTCCCCTCTCTCCCCTCTCCCCTTCCCCCCCCCCTCTTTCTCTCTCTAAACATCGCAAAATGTACCCAATACTTCGATGACCCCGAAAAAGAAAATCTCCAAAAACACCAAAATCAAGTACACATATCAATGCATTCACACACATAATCACACATAATATAAGGATATGTCCCTGGCACTGACCACCCATCCAATCTATCACACAGGGATTTAAAAAACAAATTTAGACATTATTAATTAAGGAGACTGCAATACATATACATATATATGAAAACTTACTTAAATTACAATCAATTGTTGCTGCACATCACATGTTCTTTGAGCCAAAAATGCAGTTATTACATGTTCTTAATCATCAATTCTAATAGAAAGTATTTAAGACCATACGGAGCATATTTATACAAGTGAATGGACCAGCAATGCAGAAAATGATAGGAAGAGATGGCAGAAAGCAAAAACTCAAGACAGAAACATTGAGAGTGACAGAAAAGTAGAAATTTTTGGCACAGAATTTCAGGAGGTGGGAATACTATTTACACTGAAAGAGATCCCGGCGTTCCCGAAGGAGGAGAGGGGAGGGGGAGGAACAAGCGAGCTAAATTGCACTATTACCACATATAGATTGTCAGTGGTGATTAGAAAAAATTACCAAAACTCCGCTTGAAGAAAAAATTTAAACCACATTAGCCACTTTAAAACATGGGTTCATCTTTTTAAATCCTTCATGACAGACACTCGGTACAGGGAACTTCATCCGATTGTTAGCCTCGCGCGCCAGCACGTGAGATCCGCTCTTCCGATGAATAACTTTTTCATGAGGGGAGAGAACCACCGTAATTAGTATCAGCTGAGCCATCGACGACGCTCAAGACAAGGGCGGTAACTGTTCTCGGTGTTGTTTACCGTGGAGGGTCACCAAGACTGCGCACTGTTTGGGTTATCTATCTTTTGGCCTCAGTTTCGTCTTGCTCAACCATTATCAGACTGGGAAGAGTGTTTAGTGAGGCCATTGGTCTTTGTCTCATACATAAACGGCCAGAAAAAGAAACATTTCGTATCGAAGCGACCACAGACATTCTATGTTAAGTGTGTGTGTGTGTGTACTATGTCTGTAAGCTTCACTGCTGATTGAAAGTTTTTGGCTGTATGTGAATAGATTTTTGCCGAATTTGAAACAAAAATGTCCGACCTGGTATCAGATCAGAAAGATGTAGATTTGACTGGGGATAATTCGGTGATTGGATCATAACAAACAAGGCAAGTGACCATGATGGTGTTATTAAGTCTTCATTGCGTTAACGTTCGATGATTTTCGTCAAAAGTTTGATTTACTCGCCGTGAGAATGGGGTCGTGATTGAATTTGTTTGATTAT
>JAPXFY010000013.1:37709971-37714971 GCA_030674185.1 Monoplex corrugatus
TGTGTGTGTGTGTGTGTGTGTGTGTGTGTGTGTGTGTGTGTGTGTGTGTGTGTGTGTGTGTGTGTGTGTGTGTGTGTGTGTGTGTGTGTGTGTGTGTGTTCCGATTTTTCTCGACCGCTCGTATGCACGTTGTTAAGCCCACATTTCGCAGGCGATATGTCACCACACAGTCTGTATTCTGTGTTTTCGACGGGCATGCATGCTGGGTGTTTTATGTTTCCATGGGCCACAAGACACTGACATGACTTACAGAAGCTTTAACCCCTTGACTCCCGCACCCTACTCACCAACTGCAAAAATTTAACCCTTTGACTCCCTCATCCTATCAATCACTTTCCCGCGAGAAACTGGTGGTGAGAGTGAGGGAGTCAAAGGGTTAAGTTTTTGCTTTGCTAGCGTGGTTGACAATGCAGGACCCTGGCGGACAGGGTGCGGGAATCAAGGGGTCAACGTGCATATTTGATGTTCTGGGTGAAAGTGCACTCGGAGGAGGTTTAGGCATTAATAAGACTATACACATGCTGACCTAGGAGATCGGAAAAATCTTAACCCTTTACCTATCAGGCCGTAGATATACCCCGGTAGGATCAAACCTGAGACCTTCCCATTGGAAATCACGGGTCTTACTCATTTGACTCCTGGCTGGCTTGCCATGATTATACGATGGAGAGAATTTAGAGCACCTGGTCACAACAGGAAAGCTGGAGGAAAAGAGAACACCAGGTAGAATCAGGGAGAAAATATTGGACGGACTTGCAGTGTGGCTGAGGACAGAGAGGGTGGGAGATGTACTTGCAGCGACAAGGGATAGATTCGTGGGGAGGGCCATGACCGCCAACGTCATGCGGCAGGCCACATGACGATGATGATGATTCTTTTGATATCGCCCCTGTGATGCCAGCAGCTATCTGACAGACTCTTTGATCCCACGCAAAACTCTTTGCTCCGGTAAGGTTTTGAAATTGGTAAGGGAATAGGACATATGAAACACCGACACACCAGAATAATTGGAGCATTAAGATGGACACAGCAGGAATAGTGTGGGCTATTTCTTTTTTCTTTAAGCTTATTTATTTGTAATCTTAAGCAAAGTAACTGCTGGCGTTCAAGCCAATACGAACCAACACACAGAAATGAATTAGAACGATTATCTGGTATAACAAGACAAGACAAGAATCAGAAAAAAACACGAAAAAAATCAGAAGGCGTGTCTAATAAAACCAGACAAGACAGGCGCAAATTTTCGGACAGCTGGCCGTTTTCTCCTAAGTTTTGTTTTTGGTGTTTGCTCATTTGTGTATTTGCATATATGCAGGACAAAGGCCATTTGGCCGTAAATTTGCGCCTGTCTTGTATGGTTGTATTAAATACGCCTTCTGATTTTTTTTCGTGTTTTTTTCTGATTCCTGTTTGCTTGAACGCGGGCAGTCACACTTGTTTTGGAAAACAAAGACAAGACAAGATTAGACAAGATAAGACAAGGCAAGGCCAGACAAGACAAGACAAGACAAGACTGCAAATGCACGTTCTGACTCATTTTATTTATTTGTATTTACTTTTTCTTCGTCACAATGGATTTCTTCCCCAGGGAAGGGCGCGTCGCCGTAGCTCAACGCCACCCATTATTTTTGCAACGCGTGTATATCCATTTCCCTATAGATTTTGCGGCAGAATTTGACCAGGGCCATCTACTTTGTTTCTGTGGGGTCAGCGTGTTGCTGCAGTACGGCGCCACTCATCTATTTTCTTTGTCTTTTTTCTGATTATGTGTATTTTTGTTTACCTTTTCAAGCGGATTCTGCTACAGAATTTCTCCAGGGATAACTCTTTCATTTCCGTGGTATGTTTAACGTGCGCTGAATACGTGCTTCCTGCAGATCCTTGCTTTATCGTCTCATCCAAAAGACTAGCATAAATACAACCACTTAAAATTAAAAATCTAGTGGAAGAGAGAGAAAAGTCCCTATGCGATCTTTGATTCGAACCTGGGTTTCCTGTATCCATGCAGGTGCTTTACCCACTAAGCCACACATTTCATTGGAAGAGAAGAGGAGAGGGGGGTGTCGCCAGATCACAGGATACCATCAAGTCCTCTGCACTGACTAACATCGACAATCACTGTACGCCGCTGACAGTTTAACGTATCCAGGTTTCTCACCGGCGCCACTGTGTCCATGGACTAGCGGTCCCTGTCACCTGTTTAAGACTGGAACCTTGGAACCTTGGTCATCCGTGGCAGCACGGCCAAGTTTTATGCACTGCATCTGTAAATGTGTGGGAACCAGGGCACGAATGCGAATATTTTATTCAATTTAGATCACAGCTACAGTCATGTGTAGACACAAACGAAATAAGTTCAACAGAATACATGATAATCACTAAACAGCGCATAACAAATAATTTAAGTATATCAAAGTCATTCTTTGATGAAGTATTACAAACATTACATAGAAACACAATATCGATGGCAGAGTTTTTATTCAGTAAGACGATCAAAACATACAAACTGGGCTGTAATTATGGCCACAAATGTTTAGGAACAAACTTAATTTAGAACACCTTTCAGAAATGTTGTCCAGCGAAATCTACCAAAAGTGGTAGCCATACCCAACAGAGACACAGAGAAAGAGAGAACTTCACTATTATTTAAGGACAGTAGCATTAAGTCCCAGTGATCCTGTTCTACAGCTAAGAAGAGAGACAGAGACAGATAGAGATAGAACCCAGCAATTAGGCGTTAGGGATCGGGATTACTATTGATCTGTAAGGGAGAAAAGAGAGAGAACAGGAGGAGAGAGAGAGAGAAGAGAGAGAGAGAAGAGAGGAGAGACAAAGACAGACAGACAGAGAAAGAGAGAGAGAACGAAGAGAAGACAAAAGAGGAGACAGGAGAGAGAGAATGAGAAAAGGGGCGAAAGAAAAGGAAAAAGAGGGAGAGACAGGGAAGAGAGAGAAGACAGACAGAGGAGACAAAGAAAGGAAAAAAGAGAGAGACAGAGAGAGAGAAAGAGAAAGAGGGGGCGAAAGAAAGAGGGAAAAGAGACAGAGACAGAGAGAAGAAAGAAAGAGAGAGAGAGGGGAGAGAGAGAGAGAGAGAGGAGAGACAGACAGAGAAAGAGAGAGAGAGAAAGAGAGGCAAACAGACAGAGAAAGGAAGAGACAGAAGAGAGAGAACAGAGAGAGAGAGACACACACCCACACACAGACAGAGACAGAGACCTATACCCACTACATTAATCATAAGCGATAAACACGTGGAAACTAATGAGCGCACACGTGTGGATGTGTGTGCAGGGAATTGGTAGTGGGAGTCAGTGTGTTAGTACCTCGTGTTTTGTTTCAGTGCTAAGGGTTACAGACCTTGGATGACTATTTTATTGATTGGTGTATGAAGGAGGTGGGGTGGCGGGGAGAGGGGGAGAGGGAGGGGTGGTGGCAGGGAGGGGTTGCTGGGGACTGGCTGACGGGTGGGAGGAGGTGGGGTAGGAGGTGTTCTTCGTGTTTTGTTTCAGGGTTAAGGGTCACAGACCTTGCAAGGCTATTTTATTGATCTGTGCACCGATCGGTACTTAGGGATTGAGATTACTATTGATCTGTAAGGGGGTGAAAGACAGCCGGAAGAAAGAGAGAGAGAGAGAAAGAAAAAAAAGAGAGACCGAGACAGTGACAGACACAGCGACAGAGACAGACAGACAGAGACAGAAAGAGAGACAGACAGACAGAGTCAGAGAGTGAGAGGGGGAGACACAGACACAAGGACAATGAGAGACAGCTACAGAGAGAGAGAGAGACAGATAATCAGAGACAGAGACACAGAGGAAGAGAGAAACTTCACTATTAGTCAAGGACAGTAGCATTAAGTCCCAGTGACCCTGTCCTACAGCTATAAAGAGAGAGAGACAGACAGAGGCAGAGAGTGAGAGGGGGAGAGACAAAAACAGAGTGAGAGACAAATACAGAGAGAGACAGACAGACAGACAGAGGCAGAAACACAGAGAAAGAAACTTCACTATCACTTAAGGACAGTTGCATTAAGTCCCACTAATCCTGCCCTACAGCTAGGAAGAGAGAGAGACAGACAGACGGACAGACAGATAGACACAGACAGGCAGACAGAGACAGACACACAGAGAGACAGACAGACAGAGAGGTTTAGATATTTCATTGACAATAGCTTGTTACGGCCCTTATGTCAACGGTTGCAACCCGTTTTATAACAGCAACATAATTATCATAAATGAAAAATCAGTATAATGTAACATAGATAAACATTCGCAATGCAGTCTAACTGAAACTGTGTACCTTCCTTGATATTCAATATATTAGTATTATTACAGTTTATTCATGATGAGAATAGTTTGAAGGTAAATAGCAGTTGTAGAGGCTTGTACAATTAAATTACTATCGAACGACTGATTTACACTGTTATTTACTGCTATTTTTGTTTAAAGTTCAGCCGACTATGTAGAACCATATCAGGACTATATCCGTGTCAAAACGTACACAATACTTCAACAGGTAAAAAAAGGAAAAGAAGATTAAGTACACATATCAATGCTTTCGCGCACATAATCTAAGGAATGCCCCTGGCGTTGACCACTCCTTCCAATTTATCACACAGGGGATTTAAAAAACATACCTGAATACAAATTTAAGCATAACTAAGAACACTGAAGCATATATGAAAATAACTTTAAATTGCCTAAAATTCCTTTTGCATATCTCATTTCCCTACAGCCAAAAAATGCACTTAACGCATGTACCCAGTATCACTCCAAAGAGAAAGTACGTAAGACTTTATCGAATACAAAAGATGAAAGGACCAGCAAGGCAGAAAATAATAGGAAGAAATGACAGACAGCAAAGGTGAAATAAAGAAACAAAGAGAGTAGCAGAAAAGAGGAAATTTCTAGTATAGAATGTCCGGAAGGTGAGGATATTATTTTTACCGAAATAGCCCCCGGCACCCCCATGGGAGATACTGATTTACACAACCTTTT
>JAPXFY010000013.1:37722471-37742471 GCA_030674185.1 Monoplex corrugatus
TTTATAGCCGTGTGTGTGTGTGTGGGTGTGCGCGCGCGCGTGGTGTGTGTGTGTGTGTGTGTGTGTGTGTGTGTGCGTGTGTGTGTGTGTGGTTGCTGCTGCTGCTGCTGCTGCTGCTGCTGTGTTGTTATCAATACAGTGTTTATGTTAACTTGACAATAAGTGGATAATGACGAATGATGATGATATGAGTGTGTTCATTTGTCTATCTAACTACTAATGTACTTATGCCTTTTTGTCTACAATGGATTTACCATGTGAAATTCTGGCTACTCTCTGATGGGAGAGTGCATCGCCACAGTGGAGCGACGCCTTTTTTTTTTTTTTTTTTTTTTTATATGTGTGTATTTCTGTGGACTTACTGAAGTGGATTTTTTTTTCTACGTAAGTTTGCAAGGGTCTTTATAAGTTTGATCAGAACAGTCACAAACCCCCTTTAGATTCTTGCAGGCCTGCGCACATGTTGACTCAGGAGGTGGGGAAAATCTTCACCCTTTACCCACAAAATGGAAGGCACCCAGTCAGGATTTAAACCCCAAACCTTCCAATTGAATGTCTGGTGTCATATCCACTTGACTATCGTGCCTAGATTCAGAAAAAAAAAGTTGTCTGAAGATTCTGTCACTTTCAGAATATTATCTGTTTGATGTGTCATTTCTTTATTCTCTTCTTTTTTAACTGTCTTCTCTGAGTTACCTCGAAACCAAACTTTTAGTGATATGTTTATTTTGCATTCTTCTGATGTTCTGATTGTAGTCATGTTTCCTTTGTGTTAATGTACGCTCTCCAAGAGTAAAAGACTGAAGATAAAAGGGGCAATGGTTTGTTTTGTTAATGGCACTTCAATCTGTAAAGTCCAAACCCCAACGTAAAGGAAACTATCTTTTTTTCTCATTTTTTTTGTTCTCTTTGTCTCTCTGTCTCTATCTGTCTGTCTGCCTGTCTGTCTTTATCTCTCTCGCGCGTAATCTTTCTCTGTCTCTCTGTGTCGTTTACTGTCTTTCTCTATCTCTATCTGTCTGTCTGTCTGTCTGTCTGTCTCTCTGTCTGTCTGTCTCTCTGTCTGTCTGTCTGTCTGTCTCTCTCTCTCTGTCTCTCGATAGATTGATAGATCGGTAGATAGATAGATAGATAGATAGATAGATAGATAGATAGATAGATAGATAGATAGATAGATAGATAAATAGATAGATAGATAGATAGATAGATATGTGTGTATGTATATATATATATATACATATGTCCTCTCTCTCTCTCTCTCTCTCTCTCTCTCTCTCTCACTGACACACACATAGAAACACGCGCGCGCGCGCGCACACATACAAACACATACACACACGCAGACACACACACACACACACACACACACATACACACACACACACATATATACACACACACACACACACACACACACACACACACACACACACACACACACACACACACACACACACACACAACACACACACACACACACACAACGCCAGCACTTACTTCACCCATCCGACCACCCTGGTTTCAATTTCAGTTTCTCAAGATAGCGTCTCCGTGCTCGTAATAAATGTCATATGCACAGACGTCTCGGATGCCATATGATAGAGAACATCCAATATCATCATGACATAAACTATAAGCCTTGGCATAAGCCCAATGCGCCGGTAAGGTCTCGTGGTAATTCAGCTACAGCCCGTACCGTCTGAAGGTCATGTCCTTGACCCCTGAGTTACCAGCATGGCGCTGTAACCAACTGAACTAACTGGGCCATCCCACACGGGAGTTTGGAGATTGGGATGTGTTCAGGGGGTGGAGGGGGGGGGGGATTCATGGCACTCGGACAATTCCATATATGCTCCACTCAAATCTGACAGCAAGTATCTGCCAGACATGCTGGGCCTGCGTAAAACCTTATGCGCTGGCAAGGTCTTGAACTGAGGAGTGGAAAGTTGAGAGGAGGGGAGGGGGAGACCTATGAAACACTAAGCTGACACCACCAAAATGATGGAAAACGTAAAGATGGGCAGCAAACATGGCAACGTTTAAACACTAAGTTGACACCACCAGAATGATGGAAAACATAAAGATGGGCAGCAAACATGGCAACGTTTAAACACTAAGTTGACACCACCAGAATGATGGAAAACATAAAGATGGGCAGCAAACATGGCAACGTTTAAACACTAAGCTGACACCACCAAAATGATGGAAAACGTAAAGATGGGCAGCAAACATGGCAACGTTTAAACACTAAGTTGACACCACCAGAATGATGGAAAACGTAAAGATGGGCAGCAAACATGGCAACGTTTAAACACTAAGTTGACACCACCAGAATGATGGAAAACATTAAGACGGGCAGCAAACATGGCAACGTTTAAACACTAAGCTGACACCCACCAGAATGATGGAAAACTTTCAGACGGGCAGCAAACGTGGCAACGTTTAAACACTAAGCTGACACCACCAGAATGATGGAAAACATTAAGATGGGCAGCAAACGTGGCAACGTTTAAACATTAAGCTGACACCACCAGAATGATGGAGAACATTAAGATGGGCAGCAAACGTGGCAACGTTTAAACAATAAGCTGACACCACCAGAATGATGGAAAACATTAAGACGGGCAGCAAACGTGGCAACGTTTAAACACTAAGCTGACACCCACCAGAATGATAGAAACATGAAGATGGGCAGCAAACATGGCAACGTTTAAACACTAAGCTGACACCCACCAGAATGATGAAAACATAAAGATGGGCAGCAAACGTGGCAACGTTTAAACACTAAGCTGACACCACCAGAATGATGGAAACATTCAGACGGTCAGCAAACATGGCAATATTTAAACACTAAGCTAACAATACCAGAATGATAGAAAACATTAAGACGGGCAGCAAACATGGCAACGTTTAAACACTAAGCTGACACCCACCAGAATGATGGAAAACTTTCAGACGGGCAGCAAACGTGGCAACGTTTAAACACTAAGCTGACACCACCAGAATGATGGAAAACATTAAGATGGGCAGCAAACGTGGCAACGTTTAAACATTAAGCTGACACCACCAGAATGATGGAGAACATTAAGATGGGCAGCAAACGTGGCAACGTTTAAACAATAAGCTGACACCACCAGAATGATGGAAAACATTAAGACGGGCAGCAAACGTGGCAACGTTTAAACACTAAGCTGACACCCACCAGAATGATGGAAACATGAAGATGGGCAGCAAACATGGCAACGTTTAAACACTAAGCTGACACCCACCAGAATGATGAAAACATAAAGATGGGCAGCAAACGTGGCAACGTTTAATTAAACACTAAGCTGACACCACCAGAATGATGGAAACATTCAGACGGTCAGCAAACATGGCAATATTTAAACACTAAGCTGACAATACCAGAATGATGGAAACATTCGGACGGGCAGCAAACATGACAACGTTTAATGTTGCGGGCTGGGACTGAACTCAAGATATCAGATCCTGAGTCCACGGCTGTTTCAAAAGAACCAACAGGCCCGCACAGACACAACCTCGCCTCCCGTCAATCACAACGAATACCCCTTTTAAATGGTGATCTTTTAAAAGAAAAAAGCCATGGTATTGAACCTGCATTCAGGGGGGGAGAAAACGGAAAGTGAAGTATTGACTGGAACCTTGTAAAACAGCACAACGCGGGCCACTGATCCATATTGTATACGAGTACAACCATACTCAGCACCCAGCCGGCCCCCAGTCTACTCCCGCCAACGAATGGCTCAGAGGTATGAAACAAACGGTGTTGGTCTTGCAGCGTAGTATTGTGTAGAGGACTGTTTTGTGCAACATCAGCTTTATTACAAAATAATCAAAATAAGGGTTGTCGTATTGACGTGAAGGGTTTCTGTTGATTAGCGTAAGGAGGGTTCTATTGTATAGCTATGCACAGTTAAATACTGGACAGGGGATTTTTTTCGTTGGTTATGGATTCAGAACAAGATTGAGGCAGCTGAAATGTGGTTTCTAAGAAAAATGTTAAGAATTCCATGGAGAGCAAAGAAAACAAACGAGACAGTCTTGAAAGAGGCAGACAAAAAACAAAACAAAAACACAACCATTAATGAAGAAGATAAGGAAAAGACAACATGTTTGTTTGTTTTTGTTTTGTTTGTTTGTTTGTTTGTTTTTGATTTGTTTGTTTTTGTTTGTTTGTTTGTTTGTTTGTTTGTTTGTTTGTTGTTATCATTTAACCCTTTGACTCCCGCACCCTATCCACTAACTGCAAAAACTTATCCATTTGATTCCCTCGCCGTATCCACCTGCCTCCTGCAACAGCTGGTGGATAGGGTGTGGGAGTCAAGGAGTAAGGCTGTCTGGGGCAATAAAGAACGTTATTGTGAAACAACGAACGCCTCGGACACATCAAAGATGACTTCTTATTGTTTTTCTCGAAGTCTATCGGTCAGATCGCCAGCCCCGTGTGTAGGACAACGTCTGCTGTTGTCTTCAGGTCCTGCTGTGTCCCGTATAGCTCAACATGTGGGGAATGACTGTATGAAAACAAACATTAATATGTGAATAGAAGACAGAAACCACAGGAAGTGAATAAGAACAAGTATTTAATGTTGTCCATAGTTCTGTCCTAAACTTGCTGAACTTACTGCTTTGTTGTCTACACGTAAAATCAAAGAGTATGCCAGTGCCAATGTAAAAAAAAAAATAAAAATAAAAGATATAGCAGTGTGTGTAGCTTTATGATTAAAGCATGTGTCCAGGATGCGAAAAGCCGGGGTAAAAATCTTGGATCGGACAAAGGTTTTCTCTTCCCTACCCCCCCCCCCCTCATCCTCGTCCTTTCCCTAGATGTTAAGTGGTTGTCTAGACACTAGTCTTTCGGGTGAGATGATAAACCATGTCGCGAGCGCAACACGGTAAAGCTCCCACGAGTATTAACGGAGTTGTCCCCGGTAAAATTATGTAGAACAAAAAACATCACATTTAGAAATAAACAGAAATATGAGGTATACAGGCAAAAAAAGAAAAAAATCTTGAGTGGCGCTGTATGTGGCGACGTACTATTCCCAGGAGGAGCAGCTTAAATTTCACATTTTTGTTTGTTTGTTTGCTTTTTGTTTCTTTGTTTTTTTTTTACAAAAAGAAATACGACCCAATACTACACTATACAGCAGGATTGTCTTATCAGTAATGTGAGAGATTTGTTTTGATTAATAAACTGTCATGGTGTAAATTAATAAGGATCGGTTTCGTCCAGGAACATTATTCCTATAAAAACCATGTCATGGTTGTTATAATACATCCAGCCTTGACAGGGGTATGCCATGCATGGTTTGATCTGTATGACAAAATTTGTCTTAGTCCATTTGTCTTTGTCTTCCTTTTTCGGTAGAAGCGCCTTATTGGTCACTTAACCAGTATATGTATCCATTGTTCGTATATTCACAACGCAGTATCCTTGGGTTCTCGTCCACTTAGTGTTAATAATCTTCGACAGAGCACATAGTAAGTGAACGATTTATGGTTTCAAGTATTTGTGTGTATAGTTAGATACATAAACAGAGAATTAGAGAGAAGAGAGATAGACAGACAGGACGACAGACAGATACATACATACATACATACATAGACAGACAGACAGACAGATAGACAGAAGACAGACAGATAGATAGATAGAAGATAGATAGATAGATAGATAGATAGATAGATAGTAGATAGATAGATAGACAGACAGACAACAAATAGATAGATAGATAGATAGATAGATAGATAGATAGATAGATAGATAGATGGATAGATAGAGAGATATATGAGCGTATAGACAGACAGACAGATAGATAGATAGATAGATAGATAGATAGATAGATAGATAGATAGATAGATGGATAAATGGATAAATAGATAGATGAATGGATGGATAGGTAGGTAGATAGGTAGGTAAGAAGGTAGCTAGGTAGATACGTAAGCAGACAGACAGACAGATAGATGGTTTTTGATCACAGTGGATTCACCATGTAAGTCTTTGGCTGCTCTAAACTCGGTTATTAATGATATTCAACATTGCTGCCATTTTGTTCTAAAGGTGTGCAGACTTCATGTCAGTTTTGCTATGTGTTCTTTTATTCGATATTTTATAGCAAGATGTCTTTTAAATGAGGTTGTGTTTTCATACTGACATTCATAAATGTACATTTTCCCAAGAAAAATAATTAAATCAAATATTGAACCGATATGCATATTTTCGGCAACACCAAATGAAACCACATTTTCAGTCACTCTGATATATGCACAGATGATACAATCTGATTTTTAGGTGTGGTTTTTTTTTTCATCCTTACCCACAATCGTTTCGTATGTGAACATTTCCAAACTGTATAATCAATACCATCTTTTGGTTCCAAACTAAAATTACAGGAAACGTTGTTTACAAATCCCATTTGTTTTACTATGAGATTAGTTGACTGAGCTACATTCTATCAATGCATGTGTATGAATGAACCATATGTTTCCTAAATAAAATCACAACGAAAGTAGTTTACAAGTCCCATTTCTTTCAATACGACATTGGTTGACTGAGCTACATTCTAATAATGATAATAATAGTAAATAGCTTTTGTACAGCGCTATTCTCAGTTCAACACAATGCATATTGTAGTAATGAAGCATACAGCTGCAGTAACTACGAAGCAATGACCTAAGTTCTTTCGTTGCATACTACAGTCATGTCTGTGATAAATACAAGTGGAATGAGCTACGTTCTGTCACTGCATACTATTGCAGTTGTCTTACTTTCACCGGTTTTCATGACCTAATCTACAACAGGATGTGTTGATTCCTGTATACGATTTTTGTTGTTTATGGTTGGGAGCAAAGGATAGCGATTTGTTCTATTAACCTTGACTCCGCACCATCTACCACTGAAAAAACGATTTTGATTCTCCCTTTCGACCTTAACCTTTGATTTGACCTTTTACCGCTCCTCCGAATCTATTCTAGCTGGCACAATAACATGAAAGTCTTTGATTTTTCTGTAGTATGAACTACTTTGAACCACTATTAATAGCAGGTACTATGAATTCCACCATCTACAACCGCTTTCTTGAGCGGACTTTCTTCATTGAACTGAACCATCTATGTATGATCGACACGCTTGAACACAGAAGACTAAGAAAGACCAGTAACTGTGTTTATTCAGTGATGTTGGGTTGCTTCAAAGTCTTCGTGAACACAGAAGACTAAGAAAGACACCCGTGACTGTGTTTATTCAGTGGTATTGGGTTGCTTTTAAAAGTCTTCATCAGCTCCGCTTCAATTTTCGCGCTGTTTTCCAAAATCTGCAGCAAAGTTGTTTCATCATGAGAAGAAGGGTGAGTGGTGTTGTTGTTGTTGTTTGTTTTTGCTGTGCTTTGTTCGTTTGGTTGGGTGGTTGGGTGGTTGGTTGGTTGGTTGGTTGGTTGGTTGGTTGGTTGGTTGGTTGGTTGGTTGGTTGGTTGGTGTTTTTTTCTTTCTTTCTTTCTTTTCATTGTAGTGATAGTGGTCTTTGGGTTTTGACCTCTCTCATGAGGGCAGTGGTTCATGAGTTTTAGCATTGTGTGTTTCGTTTAGCATACATGAGAAAGAAGATGACGGGCTTTAAAAGACATCCACATCATTGTTATCATCATCATTATCTTTCACCTCCTCTTCCTTCCCTTTCTTTTTGTCGTCATCATTATCCTCATCATCATCAGTATCATCGTATCATCATCATCATCATATCATCATCAACAGGAACTACTTCCCCGCCTCCGCCTCCTCCTCCTCCTCCTCCTCCTCCTTCTTCTTCTTCTCTTCTTCTTCTTCTTCTTCTTCTTCTTCTTCTTCTTCTTCTTCTTCTTCTTCTTCTTCTTCTCCTCCTCCTTATCCTCCTTCTCCTCCTCCTCCTTCTTCGTCTTCTTTTTTTCTTCCTCGTCCTCCTTCTTTTTCTTATTCGTCGCCTATTTTTCCTTATAGCAACATTATAGGCAATTATCTCAGTTACCATAATGATGAGGCTATCAAACTGAATAGGTTTATAATTTGGTGTTTTTCCCGTCCATTTCGCAATGTAATCGGTCCAGTGTTTGTTTGTTCTGCTGCTGCTTCTGCTGCTGCTGCTGCTGCTGCTGCTGCTGCTGCTGCTGCTGCTGCTGCTGTTGTTGTTGTTGTTGTTGTTATTGTTGTTGTTGTTTCATCTTCGCTCCCTCTGTATCCCTCAACTGTTCCCTGGAGTACTGATTTAGTAAGACCTTTGGATCTATTAACATAGTCATACCAACGCAGTTTTCTTCTGTTTTTGGTTTCTTAGATGGCACCTGCAAACCTGGTACCTCACTTCAGCTCCATAGATTTTCTGTAGGGGTACCGCACCCTTGCTGAGCTCATGGCCAAAAGACCTACCGTAAAAGCGCAGGGGGCTAGGGCTTTTCAGGCGGCCCTTGTCCGCCCAGGTATTTTCTAGGTATAGCATTGCCGGATGGCACCACACCCTGTGCTGATAGTAATCATTGCTGGTTGATCAGGCTTTGTTTATTTGCCAGAAAAGCATGGCTTATTTCCCAGTTATCCTTCATATCTGAAGGCCCCCTGCGACCCGCTGGGATGGGGATGGTCGCCTTACTAACGAGCTGCAGGCAGCCTTTTACATATGACTACGAATGACTTGTACAATCTGTACTTGGTGGTGAAACTGATGGTGCTGTTTCTTCAGGTTCTGCTCACTCTGATCATTGCTGTCATTGTTGTTGCAATCTTATAATTATAATTATAATAATAATAATAATAATTACAATATTTATATAGCGCAAAATCTCGATAAAAATCAAATCTAAGCGCTGAACATACACTTACGCACGCGCGCACACACACACTTACACATGGCTATAAATGGGGAAAAAGAATAAAAGCAATGGAAAATTATAGAGAGCATATTATATACAAATATATATTACAATGTGATTCCCCTCCGAGTGGAGACAGGCTACAGAGGGGGGATGAGTGAGGTCAGGATTTTATGCAGAGGAGAAAAGGTGAGTTTTGAGAGCGGACTTGAAGGAGACAAAAGTAGGTTGCTGACGGACAGAGAGAGGAAGTTTGTTCCAGGAAAGTGGACCAGAAACAGAGAAGGCTCGTGGACCATAGGTATTGAGCTTGGTGCGTGGAAAGCGAAAAGTCAGAGGATCGGAGGCAGAGCGGAGGGTACGTGAGGGAACATAGATCTCAAGTAGGCTTGACAGGTAATGGGGGGCTGCGTTATTGAGGCTTTTGTAGCACATGGTGTCTAGTTTGTACTGTATGTGCTTTGATACAGGGAGCCAGTGAAGTTGTGCCAGGAGAGGAGATATGTGGTCAGCTTTTTTCTTTTTGAGTACAAGGCGTGCAGCATTGTTTTGAATGCGCTGTAGGATGTGAATGGTGGAGGCAGGAAGACCAGACAGGAGTGAATTGCAATAGTCAATGCGAGACATTATGAAGGAGAGAACGAGTTTTGCAGTTGTTTCCACAGAGAGATACTTCCTGATCAAGCTTATACGATGGAGGTGATAGTAGCAAGATCTGGCAGTTTGAGAAACAAAGTTGTTCATGGAGAGGGTAGAGTCAATGCAGACATCAAGGTTTTTAGCTGAATCAGAAATTGGGACTGATGTGTTACATAATGGGAGAGAAAGAGGAGGCAGCTGAGAAAGTTTCTGACGGGTGCCAATGAGGATAGCTTCTGTCATGTCGTCATTAAGCTGAAGTTGATGTGCATGTATTCCTGCTGAACATCTGCTATCTTTGATTATTTTAGCTTCCAGATGTTTGAAGCTGTTGACTTCGTCCTGTGAAGACTTTTCCATTGCTGTAGGTTGCTGCCGATCATGACTTTGCTACCCTTCTGTTGGATTGCCATTCCATACGCCCTTGTCGTGTGGACGAGTCTGTTGATGAGATTTTCCAGTTCAGTATTTCCCGTCATTATTTAAATCGATGTCGTTGACAAACTACTGGTTAGATAGGCCTGCCACCAACGGAGATGGAGGCGTGGTGATCGTAGTCGGAAAAAAAAACTTCGATGGCATGGCCATCAACTGTCAATATTGAACTAACGGTCCGAGAATTAATGCACCAGTAACAATTACTTATCAATCGCCATGGTGTAGTGGTTATCGTCTGCGAGGTTGAGAGTTTGAATCCCACCGGTCCAGTCGGAATTATTGTGGGATTTTTGGGCCCCCAACCAGCTCCAACTTCAGAGTTGAGCGTACTATAAGCTCATTTGGAAGACTGGGACCACACCATCGACTCTATTCTTCTTCACGAATGTCTCATTGAAGGTGTTGTTCAAATCTCCTGCCCAACACCACAGGTGTATGTATCTCTTAGGCCTGATTGACGCCAAGAAGTATTATGATAGTAAACGTAGAGTATACGCCCTTCCGCGAGGCCTCAGTCCTAGACCGAACTCAGTGGCATCAAAATTATCATCCCCATCTTCATCATCACAGCACTGTGAATTAATTCAAGATTCTCTGGCTATTGATGTGGCAAAGGAAATAACAAGGAAAAGAAACAAAAAATACTGAAAGATATTTTAAATTACAATGACTCGAAAGTTTATGAACAGGGACTATGAAACAGTGGCGGCATTACTCGTCCTATTCACCCTATCTCTCAGCACACGCCCTTTACGCCCTGTCTCTCAGCACACGCCCTTTACGTCCTATCTCTCAGCACACGCCCTTTACGTCCTATCTCTCAGCACACGCCCTTTACGTCCTATCTCTCAGCACACGCCCTTTACGTCCTATCTCTCAGCACACGCCCTTTACGTCCTATCTCTCAGCACACGCCCTTTACGTCCTATCTCTCAGTACACGTCCTTTACGTCCTATCTCTCAGCACACGCCCTTTACGTCTTATCTCTCAGCACACGCCCTTTACGCCCTGTATCTCAGCACACGCCCTTTACGCCCTGTCTCTCAGCACACGCCCTTTACGTCCTATCTCTCAGCACACGCCCTTTACGCCCTGTATCTCAGCACACGCCCTTTTCGTCCTATCTCTCAGCACAAGCCCTTTACGCCCTGTCTCTCAGCACACGCCCTTTACGTCCTATCTCTCAGTACACGCCCTTTACGTCCTATCTCTCAGCACACGCCTTTTAGGTCCTATTTCTCAGCACACGCCCTTTACGCCCTGTCTCTCAGCACACGCCCTTTACGTCCTATCTCTCAGCACACGCCCTTTACGTCCTATCTCTCAGCACACGCCCTTTACGTCCTATCTCTCAGCACACGCCCTTTTCGTCCTATCTCTCAGCACACGCCCTTTACGCCCTGTCTCTCAGCACACGCCCTTTACGCCCTGTCTCTCAGCACACGCCCTTTACGTCCTGTCTCTCAGCACACGCCCTTTACGTCCTGTCTCTCAGCACACGCCCTTTCCGTCCTATCTCTCAGCACACGCCCTTTACGTCCTATGTCAGCACACGCCCTTTACGTCCTATCTCTCAGCACACGCCCTTTACGTCCTATCTCTCAGCACACGCCCTTTACGCCCTGTCTCTCAGCACACGCCCTTTACGTCCTATCTCTCAGCACTCGCCCTTTACGTCCTATCTCTCAGCACACGCCCTTTACGTCCTATCTCTCAGCACACGCCCTTTACGTCCTATCTCTCAGCACACGCCCTTTACGCCCTGTCTCTCAGCACACGCCTTTTACGTCCTATCTCTCAGTACACGCCCTTTACGTCCTATCTCTCAGTACACGCCCTTTACGTCCTGTCTTTCAGCACACGCCCTTTACGCCATGTCTCTCAGCACACGCCTTTTACGTCCTATCTCTCAGCACACGCCCTTTACGCCCTGTCTCTCAACACACGCCCTTTACGTCCTGTCTCTCAGCACACGCCCTTTACGCCTTGTCTCTCAACACACGCCCTTTACGTCCTATCTCTCAGCACACGCTCCATCTCAAACCCCCAACAAACATATTACAGTTCAATCACCTTTCACAACCCTCACTTTAACATGGTGTCAAAATTCGATCCTAAGAAGCTACACCTGCCAAGGACACGCCAAAAAGCCCCCCGCCATGATCCAATATGTCCCCCTCTAAGTCCCCCTGACTTGGGTCGGACTGTGATAAGACGGGACCGGTGGTGTGACAGGCCTAGTGTAATCACCCTATCCACGGCCCGTAACCCCTAGTATCGATTTACTGATACATACCCCTTCCGTCCGGGCCACCACTCTCGATCACTTTGCCAATTGTGGGTGTAACGTGCAAACGGAAGATTTGCTGTCTATCTGCCTTTGAAACTATTTACACAAACAGGAAGATACATCGGACTGTCTGCATTCCTCGTTTCATTAGGATTGTCTGAAAAGAAAAAGAATTCTTTTGTTTTATGTTTCTTCATAATTGTTATTTTATACATAAAAACCAATGGTCGGGGGATAAGAAAGAGGAAAAATTAAATCTAAAAAGTATGATAACATTTTACAATAATCAACCGACAGGAGATCTGAGAATTAGCTGGACAATCTCATTAAGATCAACATCTTTGTCTAAAAGGAGATTGCGCAAACCTGTTTTAAGATTGGCATGATTGTAACTTAGAGACAACTTGAGATCAACCAGGCTAAAATTACATGAATTGAAAATGATGTCTTACCCATGCATTTTCTACGTCACCTTAATGGCTACAGAAGCTGCCAGTCTCTACAAGTCGATGATGATGATGTCGATAAGGATGACAATCATGATGCTATGGAGTTCCATCTGGGATTAAGACTGCGTGACAGGGCTGTACTCTACGCTTACTATCATAATACATCCTGGCGTCAACCAGGCCCGAAAAATACAGACACCTGCGGTGCTGGTCAGAAGATTTGAGCAACACCCTCAACGACGCATCCGTGAAGTGGATGAGACTCGACTGTGTGGTCCCAGTCTTCCCAATGGGCCCATAACACACCCAAGTCTAGACAAGAGCCGGTTAGAGCCGAAAAATCCCACAATGACTTTTGAAGAGACTGACGGGGATTCGAACCCACAACCTTCCAGTCGGTAGTCCGTTGCGCTGACAGTACACCATGGCGACTGGTCGATTTGGTTCAGTTTTACTTTATCACCAACCTCAGGTGATATAGTCGACGGGGATAACCATTCCAGAGAAGTGGAAGGGGAGGGGGGGGGGGAGTTTATCTAGTTTTATACCGACGCCACCAAAACGACACTTATGTTAAGATGGGCGATAAAAATGTCAGTTTTAATGTGGCGCACAGCATGATTATGGATGAGGTAGCTTCATTCAACCGGAAGGATTTATATGTCTGCTGCATTGACCTGTTTAATCCTTTTTATCCCTTACCCTATCCATCAGCTTCCTGCGATAAGCTTGGTAGAAAAGCTCAAGGGGTCAAACTGTTGAAGAATAAAAAAAATTTAAAAAACATACTGCAATTTATGAACTGACGTGAATTTAAGAGAGCAGATATTTATGTACATATATTCAGTATTTAGTGGTTTTTCTCCCACCCCCCCCCCCCCCCCGCCCTTTTTTTTTTGTTTGTTTGTTTGTTTGTTTGTTTGTTTGTTTGTTTGTTTGTTTCTGTTTTTGTTTTGTTGTTTGTTGTTTTTGGAGGGTAGGTGGTCACAATGGAATTATCGTGTGAAATTCGGGCTGCTGACCCCCGTGGACAGCGCGTCGCCACAATGCAGCGCCACCCACATTTTCTAGAAGCGTGTATTTCTGTTTTCCCCAATGAAAGTGAATTTGTTTCACAGAATTTTGCCAGGACAACTCCTTTGATGCTGTGGGATGTTTAACGTGCTGATCTTGACAATTTCAAAGCAAATGTGTATTTTTAGGGATTTTTCTTTGATTTTGTTTCTTTTTTATTTTTTCATATATTTTGTATTGTAAGTTGACCTCATGTGATTTCCTAACCAAAAAATCAGTCGGGTTTTAAAAATAAGTTGGACCGACTTGTGCTTTAGCTCAACGTGTTCTACGTGTATCGCACACGCCTGGTCATAAAGCCCCAGTGCAGGTCCCCAGCCTGGTCCACATCAAGACAGCTGACAGAATTAATGTGTGAATAACGACACTCGGAAATCCGCCCTAAAACCGCGACATTCTTGTTTCTGGAATAGTTGCGTGAAACATTACGGTGTTACTTTGCAGACGTGTTCCCATGTCAGATCTGGCCCTGGTAGTTTAGATGTCTCGGATTTTTTTTTTTCAGCGGTCCAATTTTCTGGTTGGTGTATCCACGATTTCTTGCCTACATTGTGCAGTGCAGGCGGTATTTTGCTCTACAGTCTGCATTCTCCGTCTTTGGTGAGGATGTGTTGTGTGTTGGATGTTTTCATGTTTCCATATGCCACCGAACACTGACATGACTTATAGGATCTTTAACATGTGTGTTTGATGTTTTGCACGCATATACACAAAAGGGGGCTAGGCACTGGCGGTCCGCATACATGTTAAACTGAAAAATGATAAAATCCGAAAGAAGTGTGACTGCCCGCGTTCAAGCAAACAGGAACCAGGAAAAAGAACACAAAAAATAGAATCAGAACGTGTATTTAACACAATCAGACAAGACAGGCGCAAATTTTCGGCAAACTGGCTTTTGTCAAGCGTGAATGTACGATCACAAATAAGCAAACACCAAACAAGCTAAAATGGGAGAAAAAGATTGAAACTTCCATGCTGCTTCGTCCTGTGAGACAAGAGGACTCTTTTCGTGTTTGTTTGTTTTTTCTGGTTCCTGACAGATGACACTAAGCTCAACCTTTACCCATCAGGCGGAAGGTACCCAGGCAGGATCGAAACCCAAACCTTCCGATTGGAATCAGGTGTGTTAACCACTTGACTACTAGGCCCATCTCATCTGCCGTATGAATCTGACCACACTTTAGATACCCCGATTCTCCCCGTGGGGATGCCGAGGGCTCTTTCAGTATAAACAGTATCCCCACCTTCTGCTAATTCTGTGCCAGAAATTTCCCCTTTTCTGTCACTCTCTTTGCTTCTGTCTTGTTCCTTTGCTTTCTGTCATTTCTTTCTATCATTTTCTGCCTTGCTGGTCCATTCACCTATATGTGTTCGCTAAAGTCTTACGTATGTTTTCTTAGGATTGATACTTGGGTACATGTATTAAGTGCATTTTTGGCTCTAGGGAGGTGAGATATGCGGAAGCAATTTTAGATAATTTATGCCTGTTTTTATTCATGTTTTGGTGTCCTAAGGTATGCTTGAATTTGTATTCAGGTGGGTTTTTTTTAATCCCCTGTGCGACAAATTGGATGCAATAGTCAACGCCAGGGGCATCTCCTTAGATTATGTGCGCGAATGCATGATATGTGTACTTAATTTTCTTTTTTTTTTTCTTCTCCTGTTGAATTTCTGTATGTTTTGAAGTGGTTATGGCCCTGATATGGCTCAACGCAGTCGGCTGGGTTTTAAATAACAATAACAAGATACCCGGTTATGTTCTGTGCAGATGATAATGCAAGTAAAAACGTCATCAGTCCCACACTGAGATTGCCTCCCGCAATGTTCTCAAGGTCGTCACAATTCCAAAATTAATGTTTTGATATTTCCACGTGGAAAAAAATGTTACTTCTCCTCTAACTCCCTGACAACTCTCGTTAAGTATAGGCATGCAGAAAGTTTACTTTATCTATCTGTCTGGGCGATTGGTTTCGAAGGGAGATAAGTATAAAAGTGTCTTTCGTTTGCACGGTACACCTACCTCCTACAGTGGCATGTGATCGAGTGGTCTCCCCTGATGAAGAACCAAGGGCACGCATCTAAAAATCGATACTGAAAGTTACTGGCCTTTGAAAGGGTGATATAACCCTTTCTCTCCGTCTTCGAGCTTTCCACCAACTGAACACCATCGACTTGACGTTCCATTAACTCTTTCACTGCCTCACCCTATCCAAAGCTTCGTGCAGGAAGTGTGTGGATAGGGTGAGAGAGAGAGAGTACAAGGTTTGAGAGCGTGATGCCGGTGGATGGGGTGACGAAGTGAAATAGCAGAGACAGCAAACAGGAGGATATAGTAAGGAAATGACAGGATGGCTGATCTAAGCCTACCATACTTACGTTCGGTAAGTGCGGGCTTGGTTGTTTCCCTTGATAGAGCTGTAGTAGCTCTCAAGATTTAACGAGTCCCTAGTTCAGTCCCAACTTGCAAAACTGAAAGGTTCAGGTTCATATTGTTTATAGCCCAGCCGACTACTGGAGCCATATAAGGGGCTAACACCACGTCAAAAACGACAACCCTGCAAAAAATAATAAATAGATAAATAAATAAATGAATGAACAAATAAATAAATAAATATTTTTAAAAGCCGGGTCTATTCGCGACCCATCTTGATTCTCCAACCATTCAGGTGGTGCCAACGCAATGTTTATACCGCCGTTCTTTCCCCCTTCCCCATTTCAAGACATTGCCAGCGCATAAGGCTTTGCGCTTGCTCAAGGAAAGTGCCAAAATGAATACCGGTAGCTTTGGATGGATTGCGTATAGAATTGTCCATGTGTGATGAACTCGATTTTGAACCGACTCCAAACTCCGAATCCACCCAATCCTGATCAGGGTGCACACTGACAGTTGGGTGGACTGGAGGCCACACGCTCTAAACTGTCTTTATTCGTGACGGACCGCGACTATAGTCGTGAACGCCGAGTTTCACCTACTGCCGGGCCGCGCTAAAAGTCGTTTCGGTGATATATGGTACAGAACTGGATGGTGGCTAAAAGCCATTTAAGTGATAGCTTTATAAATAGCACACCTAAACTCAGCATCCTTTTTTCGTTAAGTACACAAATTTTGGTGACAATTGGACTTCATTCAGGCCTGCTAGACAGTTGTTTTTTTTACAACTACTGGAAATTCATTGGCGGCAGGCTCAGGCTGGCAGGATGTTCAGGCAGAGGCAGGGCCAGTCACAATAGTGTTATGCCGAGGTTAAACCCGAGACCCGGTACCAAGTAGTAGAAACAGTTACGGCATTTGAAGTTCTGGTTGGTTGGTTGGTTGGTTGGTTGGTTGGCTGGTTGGTTGGTTGGTTGGTTGGCTGGTTGGTTGGTCGGTTGGTTGGTTGGTTGGTTGGTTGGCTGATTGGTTGGTTGGTTGGTTGGTTGGTTGGTTGGTTGGTTGGTTGGCTGGTTTGATTGTTTGTTTGATTGTTTGTTTGATTTCATCCGGTTTTTTTTCTTCTATTCGTCGAGATTATAGAGGAGAGGAATTTAATGATCTAATAGGAGACAGCAAAGAAAAGAGCACTGGTCAGTGTGCACGCTTTACGTTACAGTTACAGTGAACTCCCTTTGTCGCTGTTTGAGTTTATTCGTTTCTGTCTTTTTTCCCCTGTCTATTCTTTTCTTGTTTTCTTTCCTTCTTTCTTTTGTTTTTTGTTCATTGAGGATATTAGCACTTAGTAAGTGGGAGGGGATAGAGGGACCTAAGAAACACTAGGCTGACACCACCAGAATGATGGAAACATTAAGATGGGCGGGCAGCGAACAGGCCAGTTTTTAATGTTGGGGGCTGATCTTGAACCCGAGATATCAGATCCTGAGTCCACGGCTCTATCAAAAGGACCAACCAGCCCACGCAAAAAGAAAATGTTCCTCCCACCCCCCCATCGTACCCACCCCCGCCCCCACCCCCGAGGGTTGAACCCGTAAAAACCTTTGCGTTATGACTATGGCGCACTAACAACTAAGCAAATGGAAACCCACATCGTCGTGTTTGCTTCTGCCAAAAGTATAGAGGAAATAATGTTTGTTTTAATCTCAGTGGGGCGTAGAAACCTTTCTGCCGGTAGTGCGTGCTGTGATGGCGACGGTGGACTTTTCTGTGACGGGTGAGTGGGGCCCTAATTTGCGGTAGATTCTGGCAGGACGGATAGGGAGGATATGGAGAAGTGTCTGTGGATGTATGGATCGTTCCACTAGACTTGTATGGTCTAGTGGATAATGCATATTCGCCTAAGATGTGAGAAATCCGGGTTCGATTCCTAGTAGGTCAGGTTTTGTTCACAAACACACACATACATACACATACATGCACAAACATACACACACACACATACACGCACCCACACACACATACACACACATGTACATATACATACATACACACACATACACACATGCACATACACATACACATACACATACACATACACACACACACACACCCCGCACGCACGCACACACACATACATACACACACACAAACACACACACACATACATACGCACACACACACACATACATACGCACACATACACACACATATACATATACATACATACACACATACACACATACACACACACACACACACGCACGCACGCACGCACGCACACACACAAACACACACATACACACACACACACAAACACACACACACACAAACACACACACACACACACACACACACACACACACACACACACACACACACACACACCTTCCTTAAGGACTTGCTGGTGGCCTGGGTGCTTGCCTTTCGAGATCATTTGTGCAGCATACATTTAGCGCAGTTAAAGATCCCATGACAACGAAAAAGTTATTTCTAACAAAATTCTGCAGAAAAATTCTTTGACATAGGAAAACTCAAATACACGCATACAGGGAAAAAAATAACATGAGTGGCGCCGTACGATGGCGATGTGATTCCCTCTGTTATGATCACAAAAATCCAATCCAAACACAAGTTGATGAAAACATGAACAATGGTCTTTCTGGGCTCAGAACCCCTCACCTGTATCACCTGTTGGCGTCACCGGATTCAGTGTTGACCGCTGCACTCTGTGACACATTTACTCTCCTCCAAACTCAAGACAAACACCCCTACACTAGATAAAATCCCATCACCAATGTTCAATGTTTGTTTATGTGCAGGCTTTTGGTGTCCACAGTGGTGGCGTTTTTCTATTGCACGGCATAAGCTAGGTAATGCTGAATGAGTTGCTTGTTCACTTAAATACCATCATCATCATCATCATCATCATCATCAGATGCCCTGCCGCATGGCGTTGGCGATCATGGACTTCTATCTGTCTCTATCTCTTGTTGCCCCAAGCATCTCCTCCACCCTCCTCGTCCTCAGCCACTCCGCAAGTCCGTCTAGCATTTTCTCCCTGGGTCTAACTGGCGCTCTCTTTACTGAAATACCAACTTTTAAAATATTAGCAAGTTTCAGTGTTAGTTTGTCAAGATGACGTCTCCGTGCTCGGTATGAATTCCATACGCACTGACATCACCGATGCCATGAGACGGAGAAGATCCAAGATGATCATGGCATAGGCATAGACTGTTTATAAGATTTCAAGAAAGTAATGGACAAGCACTGCGAACAGCGACTGGATACGACTGAAAACGATAGGACTGGATACCATGATGCTGAATTGGCTTGGAAAGAACTGGGTTGGATTGGCAAGGGTCGGATAGGACAGAAATGAATTGGTTAGGATGGGATAGGATGGGACTGGATCGGATATTATTGGATAGGATTAATAAGATAGGACAGGACAGAAAAGGAAGGAACAGGATAGAATCCCATAGGACTGAATAGGTTTTGAAATGATAGGATTGACAAGGATATGATCTGATGGGACTGAACAGGATATGATTGACAGGATTGAAGAACACATGATCCGACAGGATTGAATAGGATATAGTCTGATAGAATTGAATAGGGTTTGATCTTATAAGATTGAAGAACACATGATCTGACTGAATTGAGTAGAATATGATATGACAGAATTTAATACAATAATTATGGTCCAAAAGGATGGAATGGGATATAATATGATAAGACTGAATAGGATATGATCTGATAGAATTGAATAGGATATGAATGATAGAACTGATCAGAGTATGATCTGATCAGATTAAATAGAATATGATCTGACGGAACTGAGTAGGCCATAAAACTGACAAGATTTACGATCTGATACGAT
>JAPXFY010000013.1:37747471-37757471 GCA_030674185.1 Monoplex corrugatus
CACGTAAATTCTCTCTCTCTCTCTCTCTCTCTCTCTCTTCTCTCTCTTCTCTCTCTCTCTCTCTCTCTCTCTCTCTTCTCTCTCTCTTCTCTCTCTCTCTCTCTCCTCTCTCTCTTTCTTTCTCTTTCGCTCTCTCTCTTCTCTCTCTCTTCTCTCTCTCTCTCTCTCTTCCCTTTCTCTCTCTCTCTTTCTTTTTTTATCTCTCTCTAAACACACACACATATCATACACATGCACACACGTACACACACAGAACAGATACACACACAATACACACGCACACACATACACACACACACACACACACGCACACACACACACACACACCACACACACACACACACACACACACACACACACACACACACACACACACAGACACACACATACACCACGGACAACCGAAGTACTCATTTTACACAAACTAATGTAGACCCCCAATAAAACGTCTCTGATCCTTGGTATCTATAGAAAACCAACAGTCTATGACGATATAGATGGAAACATAGCCTTTCACGCCTGGTGGGACAATCTTCATGGGGGTCTTTGTACTGGTGGGCTGGTGTTTTTAACAGGCGACTGAAAGACAAGCGACTGGTGTTAAAAAACTAAAGAAAAAAAGGTGTCTTGTGAAACATGGTACCTGCTGAGTGTTATATGGCTGTGAGGGAAGTCACTTCTATGAAGGGTGAACAGGGTATGGGGGTGGGTGGGTGGGGAGGATCGTGTGTGTATGTAGGGAGGATGGGGGAAGGGGGTATTAGGTCAGTGCGTGTGTGAGAGCGTATGTAGGAGTGAGGATATATCATTTGCATGTGTCGTGTATGTGTGCATTTGTATAATGTATGTATTATATAACATATATGTATGTTGTATATGTATACATATATATAGGTATATATGTATGTATATATATATATATATATATATGTATATATACATGTATATATAAAAGGGGAGAGGGAGAAATACATATATTATAGACATATGTTGTATGTGTGTGTGTGTGTGTGTGTGTGTGTGTGTGTGTGTGTGTGTGTGTGTGTGTGTGAACATTGTGTGTGTGTGTGTGTGTGTGTGTGTGTGTGTGTGTGTGTGTGTGTGTGTGTGTGTGTGTGTGTGTGTGTGTGTGTGTGTGTGTGTGTCCGTTCGTTCGTTATTTCTTTTAACGTCCATTCAATATGTGCTTTTAGACGAATGTGTGTGTTCGTGTGTGTGCGTGTATGTAGGCGCGCGCGCACGTGCGCGCGTGTGTGTCTTAGAACATATGTATGTGAATACGTGTGTGTGTGTTTGTGTTGTGTTGCGTGCGTGGTGTGTGTGTGTGTGTGTGCATGCGCGCGCCTGCATGTGTGTGTGCATGATATATGTAAACATGTGTGCGTGTATTTGGGTAAATGTTGGGAAGGATAGGATGGATGCTTAGACAGGGTTGTCTTGGGGGAGGAGGGAGAAAAAGAAAATCAACGTGTTGTCTTTCCATTTATCAGGGTGACTCATTAAAACACTGACGCTAAGAAACCCGCTCATAAATCTGAAAAAAAACATTGTCAGTGCCTTTCTGAGTGAATATTGGCAAAAACAAAATGTAGTTTATAACTGATGATAGAAATTAATTGGAAAAGAGAGGCTTAACCTAACCAAAATCACCAAACTCCATGATGTCACTTTTGACACAAACAAACACAATCCGGCGTGCCATGTTTAAAACGAAAACCAAATTAAACACGAACTTGCTGTAATACCATTTTGTCTTTAACCCTTTCACTCCCGTACCCTGTCCACCAGCATACTGCACCGCCAATCATGCTGGCAAAGCAAAGCAAAAACCAAACCCTTTGACTCCCTCACCGTATCAACCAGCTTCCTTCAGGAAGCTGGTGGATAGAGTGAGGGAGTCAAAAGGGTTCAGTTTTTGCAGTTGGTGGATAGGGTGCGGGAGTCAAAGGGTTAAGTACCTGTCATAGATAATCATGAGGTGGAGGAGTGGGAAGCAGGGAGCCAGTGGAGGAACTGAAAAAAAACTAAAAGACTGGCAGTATTGTCCTCAGATGGGTGAAATGAAATGAGATATATATAGCCTTGAATTTTCTGAAGTCTGTCAATAACATGTTTATGTGTGGGAGGGGAGGGGGAAAGGGGGGGGGGCTGGAAGGGGAATGTGGCAGAGGTGCATTACAGTAACCTAACCACCGTGGCACTCAGGCATATGGTAGGAGGATTGGAGTAGCGATCTGGAATAGGTAATGACATTTGTAGCTAAGATAAAACCGTCAGCCGTGCACAAGAAACCCGAAGCCATGAAACCTACGAGTCTAATCCCTGTTGAGCGCACTTATGGTGCCCCTTTGTGTACACATGCAGCCCTGCTCTTCTGCATAGTGTTCGGGCGGGGGGGGGGGGAGCGGGGGGGGGGGGTTTGTTTGTTTTTTTACCCCTCCCATTTCCCTGTTGGGGGGGGGGGTGTTCATGATAATTTGTGAGCTGGATACTGTAGGACAGGTTTGTATCGTTGTATCCAGGTTTTTTCTTCTTCTTCTTCATTTCCCTCCCCCTTCCCTCTCTGTCTCTCTCTGTCTCTGTCTCTGTCTCTGTCTCTCTCTCTCTGTCTCTCTCTATCTATCTATCTATCTATCTATGTATCTATCATTCATGCATACACACCAGAGATCACACGCACACACACACGCACACACACATACACATACACACATACACGGACACACACACACACAAACACACACACACATACAAACACACACACAAACAAACAAACAAACAAACAAACATGCTAACTTACTTTTGTGAGGAATTTCTGGTATTTCTGGGATTTGGGTCTTTTCTTAGGTGATCATGACCAGGACACTTTGAAACAAAATTTTGTCTAAACACAGAGAGAGAGAGAGAGAGAGAGAGAGAGACAGAGACAGAGACAGAGACAGAGAGACAGAGACAGAGAGAGAGAGTGTGTGTGGTGTGTGTGTGTGTGTGTGTGTGTGTGTGTGTGTGTGTGTGTGTGTGTGTGTGTGTGTGTGTGTGTGTGTGTGTGTGTGTGTGTGTGTGACAGTGTATGTGTGAGAGAGAGAGAGAGAAAGAGACAGAGACAGACAGAGAGAGAGAGAAAGAGACAGAGACAGAGAGAGTGATGATGATCATGATCATGATGATGACGACGACGACGATGACGACGATGATGGTGGTGGTGGTTGTGGTGGAGGTGGTGATGATGATGATGGTGATTGTGGTGATGGTGGTGGTGTGGTGAGGAGGAGGAGGAAGAGGAGGAGGACAATGACGACGATGGAATGGACTCTCCAGTCGGTCCGACGGATGAGCAGTAGGCATACTGGTCCTTTATCGCCTGGCAGGTGTCTTTATGTGGAACATACAAGACTGATATTTGGAGCCTCATGTTTTTGTTTTGTTTTTTGTTTTCTGCACGCGTGTCATGGGAGGTAATCCTGCGGCCTTGGGTTCTCCTTCCGCTTGTCATTCCTTTGTTAAATAGGAGCGTTGTGCTCCGTTCAAATGTGATTATATACTGCTGTCGTCAGTGTGCTCATTAGTGAGAAATGTCTTTCCTATCAGTGGTACTGATGCCACAGCTGATGGGACTGGCCTTCGGAGTATCTATGTTATGCTTTGGGGATCTTCTTTGGCCATGATGCCGTTGCTTAAGTTCTCTGTACAGAAGCATCTTCGGGGAGGGATTTTTCTTGGTCATGATGCCCCTCATGCAAAATAACAGCAAATCTCACAACTTTGAGACAGGTTGATAAGTTTAAATATCTGAGAACGGTCATCTCACCAGATGGCAGATGTACATCAGAAAGAACCGATAATGTTATACGATTGTGAGGCGTGGACAGTCAACACGCAAAGTCAGAACAAGATTGAGACAGCCGAGATGTGGTTTCTAAGATGAATGTTAAGAGCTCCATGGACAGCAAGGAAGACAAACGAGACAGTCTTGATGGAGACAGACACAAGAAAATCATTGATAAGGAAGACTGGGAAAAGACAAGCAGCATTGATAGGCCATTTTATGAGGAAAGGGGAAATGGAGCACCTGGTCACAACGGGAAAGCTGGAGGGAAAGAGAGCACCAGGTAGACCCAGGGAGAAAATATTGGACGGACTTGCAGGGTGGCTGAGGACAGAGAGGGTGGAAGATGTGCTTGCGGCGACAAGGAATAGATGCGTATGGAGGGCCATGATCGCCAACGCCATGCGGCAGGACACATGATGATGATGATGATAATGCTGCTGCTGCTGCTGCTGCTGCTACTGATGATGATGATGATGATGATGATGATGATGATGATGATGATGATGAATGATGATGATGATGATGATGCCGTTGCTTAAGCTCTCTGTGTACAGAAACATCTTTGGGGTGCGGTAGTCTTTCATACGGACAACATGTCCTGTCCAGTGAAGTAGGTATTTAAGGAGTAAATACCCATTGCTTGAACATAAAGGGTGATTAATTTTAGATGGCTTAACTCTTAAAGAGACATTCTCAGTACACGTTTATTTGAAAATTGTCTCATGCACTCCATCATCAATTTACCATCACGTAAACCCTACGACATGCAGGATATAAACGCCTCACAGAGTAGGTCATAAATCGACATAGCTGAAAACATCTAAACCCTTGAGAAAGAAAAAAAAAGATTCTGTAAACTTCCCTCTCCATCTGATCAACATGGCGCTTCTCTTTGACTGATCTCTGTGTAGAGTTTGCATAAAAGATATCACCTAAACACCTCGTGAGTGCCTGTCTTTAAACGTATGTACAAAAAACGCACTTACCTTGCATTATGAATGAGTGTGCAAACAAGCGTTATCTCTAAAATCTCCTTCACTGTGTAACTTGCTCTCAGGACGTTATGACTGTATACCAACGTTGCTTCACGTATGCAGTTATCTCTCCACACATATACTTCAGGGGTTTGTGTTGCACTGGTTTAGTTTTCCATATTAGGGTACAGACAGGGAGAAAAAAAATTGAATAGATAAATAAATTGATAAAAAAAAAGATATATATGTAATGTACCTGCATATGTATCTGTATATTTTTTTATATGCATATACATATGTCAATATATATGTTTGTATATGTATATGTATATGTATATGTATGTGCATGCTTGTTCATTGTTCATAGACTTAGGTATTCTGCCTATCAGACAGCTACATTTGATGATTTTGAAGGACCGCCAATTTATCCTGAGGATAAATTCAATGAGCTTGTTGAATGTCTTTTCTTGAATGAATATACATCTATATCTATATCAATATCTACTATATCTATCTATCTATCTGTCCATCTATCTATCGATCTATAGATAGATCGATAGATAGATAGACAGACAGACTGATAGATAGATAGATAGATAGATAGATAGATAGATAGATAGATATATAGATAGATAGATAGATAGATAGATAGATAGATAGATAGATAGATAGATAGTTGGTTGGTCTGCGTGTATATTGATCCGAGAGATTGGAAAAGGTCTGCATTTTTTATCCACCAGGTGGTACCTATTTAACTTAGGTGATTCAGTGTACTAAGTCTATGACCCTTAACACAGAGGTGGCATTGTATGAGAAACTTAATTGGTAGATGTTGTGTTGTGGATTGGGATTAACTGTAAACGCTTACTGGAACACGTAAATGGACATTAAGCTGACCATTCTCTGTCATTACATCACACCTTTCTACGATGACGATATTTTAAAGCTGGCAGAACATACAAGAGTAGAATTTGGCTTAGGCCATTGCATTCCTGGTATGAAATGCTGGGGAGATATTCTGGCCTGTTATTATCATACATAGTTATAAATCTGAGTGTCGTGTATGTGGCTGCCTGTGTACATCAGACTTTTGCCTGAGATCCCACGTGAGGGTACACAAATGAATAAAGTGCTAGGTTGGACTTTATCGACCACTATAGTCGACTATATATATATATATATATGTATAATATATATGTATATGTATATATACATGTATATGTATATATATGTATATACATACATATACATAAATATATAGTTATGTATATATAGTTATATATATAGTTATAAATCATTCTCACGGATAGTCGAGCTGTTACACTGGTAAAAGAGTGATTGCATAGCTTTAAGTTGCTTCTGTCTTCAAGCTTGGCCATCCCTAAGATGTACAGTCTGATGTTGTGAATGAATGATGCTTTCACTCAAAACTGAAAGGGGGTTGACTTAATAAAGCTTGTTATTTAATAGGGACATTATCAGAACTGCTGGAATTTAAGTTTAAGTATAATTCTAAAACCAGTTTGCTGTCACACAACCCCTTTCTTTTTGTTCTTGTACTGTAATTCCCTTAGGCACTGGAAATGTGTGAATGGGTATTAACCTGCATGGCAGCCAAACTACGTGTTCGAGAGTGAGCATGCTGGGTATTTTTGTCCTTCCATAAGCCACAACATTGACATAGCTTAATAGGATCTTTAACATGTGTGTTTGGTTTTCTGCTTATGTATACACAGAAATGGGGGGGGGGGGGGGGGGTCAGGCAGTTGCAGGTCTGCATATTTGCTGATCTGTAATATTGGAAAAGATCTCCATCCTTCATCCACCGGGCATTACCTAAACATGTTCAAACCCAGACCTTGTATTCAGACGACCAGTGTCCTAACCTCTCCGCTTAAGTGTCTGTCTTATAAACCCGTAACCGACAGGATATGGAAACCACGTAGAGCAGTGCATAAACCAGCAATGCTATAGATATCTAAGCCTTTCAGAGAGAAAAAGATCGTATCAATTTCCTTCTTCACCTCATAAAAACATGGCGCTTTTTTGACTGATCCTCTGCACAGTTTGCTAAAAAAAATTCTCATGAACACTTCGTGAGTGTCTGTCTTTGAAAGCATGCATAAATAAGAAACACTCTTAAATTTTACCATAAGGGAACAAATAATAGTTACCTGTTAAATGAAACGTCACTATGAATGGGCAAGCAAACAAACGTTCTCTTTTAATTGAAATCTCATCACTGCATGTGTAACTTGTTCTCAGGGCGTAGTTCTTGTGTGCTGCTGTTGCTACATGTGTGCATTCAACCGCCCAGAAATATACTTCAACGTGAAAACGTTCCACTAATGTACTTTTCAGTATAAATGTACACACACACACAACACCACACACACACACACACACACACACACACACACACACACACCACACACACACACAACACACACACACCACCGTGCACACACACACATACACAATACATATCTACAAGAGAGATAGAGTCAATGACGAAGGAGAGAGTAGGGAAAGGGAAGGAGAGAGAGGAAAGGAGGAGGAGAGAGAGAGAGAGAGAGAGAGATCGGGGAGGGTTTAGATTCAGATCATTTGATATACTGGGCATTAAAGAGGGTGTGTTTTGTGATGGTAACAACTGAGTTCTTCTTCTTTTTTCTGTCAGTCTGTTTTCTATCAGGTTGTCTTCAGTTGTTGTTGTTTTTGTGTTTTGTTGTCGTTATTGTTGTTGTCTGCATTTTTGTCCCCCCCCCCACTCTCTCTCTCTATCTGTCTCTCTCCCCTCTATCTTCTCTCTGAGTCTCTCTCGCCGGTTTTAATTCTTTCTTTATATAGCTAGAAACTCTGGGGAGAGCTGGACAGCAGAAGGTCCTCAGAGGAGAAATCCCCGTCAAAGCAAATGTTTCGGCCCTTAACTTCTGACACTCTAAGGAGGCTGGACCGCATCCAGGACATGACTCCTGGATGCCCCTCTGCTGTCGCCATTTTTTTTTTTATCCTCCTCCGGGAATCGAATCCACGCATTCTAGGTAGTCAGGTTTTCTCAAGGCAAGATCACCTTTGTGGTTGATGGCTTAACCACTTGGCTATCGGTCACCAGCAAAACATAGGAGAATTTGAAGCCTTATGAAATTCACTTTTGTTTCTCCTGGTCAAGATCCAGCTGAAGTTTCTTTTCCGCGCTTTTTTGTTTTGTTTGTTTGTTGTTGTTGTTGTTGTTGTTGTTGTTGTTGTTGTTGTTGTTGTTGTTTGGGGGGATTGATTTGGTTCAGTTTTTACGTCGACACCCACCTCAGGTGATATAGCCTACGGGGATAACTATCCCAGGGAAGTGGGGGAAGGGGGACCTAGCTAATCCTATACTGACACCACCAGAACAACAATGATGTTAAGATGGGACGGTGAGATGGCCAGTTTCAATATAGCACACCCCGGGAATCGAACTCACAACCATTAGCCTGTGAATCGACGCTCAAACCAACTGAGCTACTTGGGCCCGCTGCTTTTCCGCTGCTTCTGCCTTTGCCTTTAGAACTCCGATCCTCTCTCTCTCCCCGAAATCGAGAGCTGCTTCATGAGTCCATGGGCTGATGTGCCTATCAACCCCCTTGTTCCAACCTCTATGGCGGGGACTTTGGCTTCAAAGCCAGATGTCTTCAAGTTGCTGGATAGACTTGGCATGCTTTTTAGTCTAACATCTACGGAAACACACAAGTCAATGCTTCCTCTTTCAGTCTCGGTATATAAAACGATCCCACTTTTCTTTCGTAAAGGGGTTTTTGAAATGGAATCCCCATGTTTTTGTTTCATTCATTCTTCTTTCAAGCTTCTGTCAATTCGGCTGACTGGTTTACAACTGGAAGGGCAGTTGTTCGCACTTCAAAGGACTGGTGTGTCCGGGGGTCTGTCTTGTCCCTGGGCCTTATCAGCCCCTGTGTTAGTGAGTTGTGGTATCATATGGCTCTACCCTGATCCTTTCCGCACACACCATGCCATGAGACACGGGGACAGGGGGAGCCAAACACAGTGGGAATATTTGCTTATCTTTCTGTCTGTTTGTCTATCTGTTGGTTCGTCCCTCTCTTTCTCTGTCTACCTGTCTGTCTATCTCTCTTTCATGTGTGTTGACATAGACTCTCCATGGGCATTATAGTGTAATTGTATCATTGAAGACCCTCAACTCTAAAGGCTGTAAAAAATCATTAATGTGCTTTTGCCACCACCCGCTAAAATAAAAGTTTTTGTTATTCTTGTTTTTGCTACATCTTTCTCTCTCCTCTCTCTCTCTCTCTCTCTCTCTCTCTCTCTCTCTCTCTCTCTCTCTCTCTCTCTCTCTCTCTTGTTTGTTTGTCTGTCTGTCTGTCTCTCTCTCTCTCTGTTGTTTTCTGTCTGTCTGTCTCTCTCTCTGTTTGTTTGTCTGTCTGTCTGTCTCTCTCTCTGTTTGTTTGTCTGTCTGTCTCTCTTTTCTCTCTGTTGTTGTCTGTCTGTTCTCTCTCTCTCTCTCTCTCTCTGTTGTTTGTCTGTCTCTCTCTCTCTCTCTCCTGTTGTTTTTGTCTGTCTTCTCTCTCTCTCTCTGTTTGTTTTGTCTTCGTCTCTCTCTCCCTGTTTCTTCTCTCTCTCTTCTCTCTGTTTGTTTGTTTGTCTGTCGTCCTCTCTCTCTCTGTTTGTTTGTTTGCGTCTGTCCTCTTCTCTCTCTTGTGTTTGTTGTTTCTTCTCTCTCTCTCATCTCCCTTCTCTGTCTCTCATGTCTTCACTGTTATCCCTCTAGCTCTTGCAATAAAGAACTTTTTGTGATTGTGCCATCTGTTGTAAAAATGTTATTTGTTATTTTATGTGTATTAGTTACTACACTCAAGTCAATCTGATCTGGATGACGGATGTGGTTTTCATCAAGCTTGCTTTGTTGCCCCCGAGCTGATCTTTCAGAATTGCCCCATTTGGCCAAGCTTTCAACCCACGCTTCCTGCGTTGTCAGCGTGCTGCTCTAATTCCACTGGGCTCACGGGGCTATGCTCAAGTTCTGTTACATTGTTTGGCGAATCACGATTTCTTTATGCCTTGGTCATTGCTTGTAGAAAATATACAACCATGCAATTAATCACTGTCTTCTCCATTTCTCTTCCTTCTCTTCTTCCTCTTTCTTCTGAATTTCCCTGTTCTCGTTTCTAACCACAGCACCCAA
>JAPXFY010000013.1:37764971-37774971 GCA_030674185.1 Monoplex corrugatus
GAACTGCAGCTATCTTGTGTACATTTGAATTTATTTACCTAACTTAGTTTATATGAATGTGTATCGTTGTGATGGTGGTGGTGGTATTTGTGTTGATGGTGGCATGTATGTATATGAATATGTGTACGAGTACGTGTGTTTTTGTATGTGTACGTACGTGCGAGCGCGCGCGTGTGCGGGTGTGTGTGTGTGTGTGTGTGTGTGTGTGTGTGTGTGTGTGTTCGTGTGTGTGTGTGTGTGTGTGTGTGTGTGTGTGTGTGTGTGTGTGTGTGTGTGTGTGTGTGTGTGTTGATGCTATATTTGTGTCAATAATTTTTATATTATTTTTTTTATGAAAACTGTTCAGAGGACTGAGTGGCACTTAGTTGTGGATAGCTCTCTAAATGGCAATAAATATCACTATCATCATCATCATCATCATCATCATCATCATCATTACTATTCTTATTACTGTTGTGGTTGTTAATTGCTAATGTTATTGCTATTGTTATCAAATCTTATCATCATTATTATCATTCACGTTCGTCGTCGTCGTCGTCGTCCGTAGTAGTAGTAGTAGTACAGTAGTAGTATCACGTCGTCAGCATCATCGTCAACATATCATCATCCTTATTATCATTATCACCATCATCATGTTATTATTATATTATTAATATAATTATATTTTATTATTATTATTATTATTATTATTATTGTTGTTGTCGTCGTCGTCGTCGTCGTCATCATCATCATCATCGTCATTACCATCATCAACATCATCCCGCTGTCATTATTATCATCATTATTGTTATTGTCATTATCATAATCATCATTATTACTACCATTATCATTGTTATTATCATCATCGTAATCATCATCATCATCACTATCACTATCAATACTAACATTACTATTACTGTTGTTGTTGTTGTTGTGTTGTTCTTGATATTGTTGTTTTTACTATCATCATTATCATCATCGTTCTTATCATTATCGTCATTCCTATTTTTTTTGTGGAAAACTAGTAATACAGTAGTAGAAGCTGTAGCAGTCGTAGAAGTGTCTGATTACTGTCAATATTATTGACGTGTTCCTCCGGTATATCAAATTTGTATGAAATTCTAGAAGATTTACGCTGAACGATCGATGGACTAACAGAGCTGCAGTGAATGAGTAAGTCCTCTCTCTCTCTCTCTCTCTTTTTCTCTCTCTCTCTCTTTCTCTCTCTCTCTCTCTCTTTCTCTCTCTCTTTCTCTCTCTCTTTCTCTCTCTCTTTTCTTTCTGTCTTTCTTCCTTTCTCTCTTTCTCTCCCCTCTCTCTCTGTCTCTCTGTCTCTGTCTCTGTCTCCTCTCTCTCTCTCTCTCTCTCTCTCTCTCTCTCTCCCCTCTCTGTCCCTCTCTCTCTCTCTTCCCCTCTATGTCTGTCTGTCTGTTTGTCTGTCTGTCTCTCTCTTTCTCTCTCTCTCTTCTCTCTCTCTCTCCCTTTGTCTGTCTGTCTGTATGTCTGTCTGAGTGTCTCTCTCGCTTTCTCTCTCCTTCTCTGTCTGTCTGTCTGCTTCTCTCTCTCTCCCTCTCTGTCTTTCTCTGTCTCTCTCTCTATCTCTCTGTCTCTGTCTCTGGCTCTCTCTCTCTCTCTCTCTCTCTCTCTCTCTCTCCTCTCTTGTCTGTCTGTCTGTGTCTGTCTGACTGCCTCTCTCTCTCACTTTCTCTTTCTCCTTCCCTTCCTCTCTCTGTCTCTGTCTCTCTATCTCTCTCCTTCTCTATCTGTCTGTCTGCTTCTCTCTCTCTCTCTCTCTCTCTCTCTTTCTCTCTCTCTCTGTCTGTCTGTCTGCCTGCCTGTCTCACTTTTCTCTCTCTCTCTCTCTCTCTCTCTCTCTCTCTCTCTCCCCTTCCCTTCCCCTCTCTGTCTGTCCGACTGCCTCTCTCTCTCTGTCTCTCTATCTCTCTATCTCTTTCTCCTTCTCTGTCTGTCTGTCTGTTTGCCTCTCTCTCTCTTTCTCTCTCTCTCTCTTTCTCTCCCTCTCTCTCCTTCTCTGTCTGTCTGTCTACCTGCCTCTCTCTCGCTTTGTCTCTCTCTCTCTCTGTGTCTCTCTCTCTCTCTCCTCTCTCTCTCTCTCTCCCTCTCTGTCTGTCAGTCTGGCTGTCTGTCTGTCTCTCTCTCTCCCCTTGTCTGTCTGTCTGTCTGTCTGACTGCCTCTCTCTTTTCTTTCTTTCTTTCTTTCTCTCTCTCTCTCTCTCTCCTTCTCTGTCTGTCTGCCTCTCTCTCTCTCTCCCTCCCTTTCCACTCTCTATCTGTCTGACTACCTCTCTCTCTTTCTCTCTCTCTCTCTATCTCTATCTCTATCTCTCTCTCTCCCCTTCCCTCCCCCTCCTCTCTTTCTCTCTCACTCTCTCTGTCATACCCCTGAACTTTTCATAGAAAGCTCAGCCATGTGGAAAATGGCTGTGTTCCGTGTGAAGAGTCCATAACTTCTCTCTGCTGCCTGCTCACATTTCACATTTCATGCTCTCTCTCTCTCTCTCATGACTGTCTTCTCCAGGCCACCATGTATCTGTCTTCTCCAGGCCACCATGTATAGTACACCTGCAATTTCAAGTGACGTCAAATGTACTCTAAAATCATCATTGCGCCACGTGGAAGACGCAAAGATAGCCTTAGGGAGAACATGTAACAACCTAAAAAATATAAAAGTATAAAACATGTTCTAAAACAAGTAAGACTTTCACAGTAGTTTATACTGTGAATGTTTTATTTGTTTTGGAAATTATTTCATACTCTTATATCTTTAAAAACAAAGAAATCAATGTCCAAAACATTTAAGGCCGATGAGATGGAAATGTCTTTAAATTTGACCCACTTTGCCTATATTGGATTCTCCACGCTTAATTTCACTTGCTTGTTGATAGACAGCCGTGGACTCAAGATATAACAACATCTCGAGTTCAATTCCAGCCCGCTAAACAAAAAAATGATAACTGGTCTGTTTAGTTCCCATCTCAATGTTTCCGTCATTGTGGTGGTGTCAGCTTACTGTTCCACACGTCCCTCTTCCCCCATGCTGATGTAGTGAAAGGATGAGGAAGCTGGTGGATAGGGTGAGGGAGAGAAAGAGTCAGGTAGATAGTGGATAAGGTGAAGGAATGAAAAGGTTAAGGAAGCTGGTGGATAAGGTGAAAGAGAGAAAAAGTTAGGAAGCTGGTTGATAGGGTAACGGAGTGAAAGGGTTAAGGAAGCTGGTGGGTAGGGTGAGGGAGTAACATGGTTAAAACAACTGGTGGATAGGGTGAGTAGTGAAAGGGTTAATGAAGATGGTGAATAGGGTGAGGGAGTGAAAGGGTTAAGGAAGCCGGTGGATAGGGTGAGGGAGTGAAAGGGTTAAGGAAGCTGATGGACCGGATAAGGTGAGGGAGTGAAAGAGTTAATTAAGGAAGCTGGTGGATAGAGTGAGGGGATGAAAGGGTTAAAATAAGTGAAGCAAGGCGAGGCTTTCAACACAACCTGGTGTCTCACGTGTTTGAACCATAATTTTTTATTGTTATTCTTTCTGTGCTGATAGAGCGGAACGTATTGGCACTAAAAACTTGAATGAACACGTCAGTCTTCATACACAAGGGGAATGTGCTGTATTTTCCCTGAGAATAACCCTGTTCCTTAATCTACGTTTTTGTGAGGCCGGTGTTCTTGTTTGTTTGGTTTTTCGCGGGGGTTGTGCGTGTGTGTGTGTGTGTGTGTGTGTGTGTGTGTGTGTGTGTGTGTGTGTGTGTGTGTGTGTGTGTGTGTGTGTGTGTGTGTCTGTGTCTGTGTGTGTGTGTGTGTGTGCGTGTGTGTGTGTGTGTGTGCGTGTGTGTGTATGTGTCTGTGTGTGTCTGTGTGTGTCTGTGTGTGTCTGTGCGTGTGTGTGTGTGTCTGTGTGTCCTGTGTGTGTCTGTGTGTCTGTGTGTGTGTGTATATGTGTGTGTTTAAATTTGACAAGGGGAACGTGCTGGTTTTCCCCGAGAATAACTCTGTTCCTTAGGCCATCCATGTCAACGTTTTTGTGAGGCTGGTGGGGTTTTTTTTTCCTTTTTTTTTGGGGGGGGGGAGGGGGGTTGTGTATGTGTGTGTGTGTGTGTTTGTGGGTTTGTGTGTTTGTGTGTGTGTCTGTGTGTGTTCTTTGTTTTGTTTTTGTTTTTGTTGTGTGGTTTGTGGGTTGTGTGTGTGTGTGTGTGTGTGTGTGTGTGTGTGTGCGCGCGCGCGCGTGTGTGTGTGTGTCTATCTGTCTGTTTTTCTGTCTGTCTATCTGTGATTGTGTGTGCGTGTATGTGTGTGTGTGTGTGTCTGTGTCTGTCTCTGTGTGTCTGTGTGTGTGTCCCTCCATGTATTTATATTTCTTCAACGCCACAGATTTCTATGTTTCTTCGGTCATTTCCAGGTCTGTTTTTCCAGCCCATGTCTATGTTCCAGGGAATCAAAAACACACGAAAGAATAATAACCACTTTTTAAACGAAACGAGACAAGCACAGATTTTCTACCGACTACCTTTGTCAAGTGTACATGAAGAAAAAAACAGAGAGACAGAGAAAGAGAGAGAGGAGAGAGAGGAGAGAGAGAGAGAGAGAGAGAGAGAGAGAGAGAGAGAGAGAGAGAGCAGCAGCAGCAGCAGCAGCAGCAGATTTAGGACAAAGCGACTGAACAAACAAACAAAAAAATATTGGACTATTCTCACTGTCTTGAGGTGGTAAAGGTCCTAATCCTATGTTTCCCCAACGTCTGTATTCATCCTTATCCCAGCCCGATCATTCGCTCCACTTCTGCTTTGAGTTTTCAGTTTGTTCGAGAACGATTCATCGCCCTCGGGCAATTGCATAGGCGCTTCGCCCAAATCTACCAGCAATGATCTGACACACCTCACGACCAGTTCAAAACCCTACGCGCTGACAAGGGTCTTGAAATGAGGAGAATGGGGTGGGGGTGGGGGTGGGGGTGGGGGAAGAGACGGGTTCTACGAAGCGTTAAGTTGAAGCCACATCTTACTCCAAAAATTAGCGCCTAGTTCACCACTTAAATTCTAACGGAATGAGAGAAAAGAACCTTATCCTATCCATGATTCGAACCTGGCTTTCTCCGCGTCTAAGACAGGTGTTTAAACCATCATCGGCACACCATCCAATATAGAGCGAATAAAACATATTCGGAGAAGGCCATACTACGCTGGCTTAGCCACCGTTAACTCTTTGACTCCCCCCATCCTATTCACAAACTGAAAAAAAAAAAAAAAAAAAAAACTTAGCTCTTTGATTCCCTCACCCTATCCACCAGCTTCCTAAAGGGCTAAGTTTTTGTTTTGTAAGCATGAACCAGGGGAAAAAAATACGAAAAAAGAATAAGAAAGCGTATTTAATACAACAAGACAAGACAGGCGCAAATTTTCGGCCTTTGATCTTTGTCAAGCGTAAGATCACAAACAAACAAATACCAGGTACAAAAATTAAGAGAAAAAGACTGAAAATTCCCTGCTGCCCCTTCCAGTGTGAGAAAACTCAATTTTATTCATTTTCCCACACTGGAAGAAGCAGCAGGGAAATTTCAGTCTTTTTCTCCTAATTTTTGTATTTGATGTTTGTTTGTTTTGTGATCTTACGATTGACAAAAAGTTGGCCAAAAATTTGCGCCTGTCTTGTCTTGTATTAAATACGCGTTCTTATTCTTTTTTCGTGTTTTTTTCTGGTTCCTGTTTGCTTGAAAGCGGACAGTCACACTTGTTTTGGATTTTGTAAGCATGGTTAACAATGCACAGAATGCTGATGGACAGGGCTGCGGGAGTCAAAGGTTTAACCGTCGACCAGCTTCGTGAATACTGCGTCAAACAGCCGCAAAGGTCAACGACGACAAAGGAGGCAGCCAAAGATGAACCGATAACACACGGTCCTCAAACGATCCGAAACTAGACGACAGAGAATAGAGCCATGTTCCGCCACGTCTGGCCATGGACAGAAATAAATGGTCGTCGGTGCTTGCCTTATCCCTTCGGCTCCTCTACCCTATCCACCAACTTGCAAAAACATAACCCTTTGACTTCCTCACCCTGTCCACCAGCTTTCTGCATGCATAACCCTTTGACTCCCTCACCCTATCCACCAACTTGCGAAAAATGAACCCTTTGACTCCCTCACCTGATCCATCAGCTTGAAGCTGGTGGATCAGGTGAGGGAGTCAAAGGTTAAGTGTTTGCATTGCTAGCAAGAAGATGAAAAGCATTCTTGCCAACAAATGCCTATCAGTTAACATCAGGAAGAGAGTTCTTGAATGTCATATAGAGCCGATAATGTTATATGGTTGTGAGATTTGGGAAGTCAACACGCAAAGCCAGAACAAGATTGAGGCAGCCGAGATGTGGTTTCTAAGAAGAATGTTGAGAGTTTCATGGACAGCAAATAAAAACAAACGAGACAGTCTTGATGGAGGCACACACAAGAAGATCATTCATAAGGAAGATTAGGAAAAGACAGGCAACATTTACAGGCCATTTTATGAGGACAGGGGAATTGAAACACCTGGTCACGACAGGAAAGCTTGAGTGAAAGAGAGCACCAGGTAGACCCAGGGAAAAATTATTGGACGGACTTGCAGAGTGGCTGAGGACAAAGAAGGTGAAAGATGTGCTTGCGGCAACAAGAGACAGATGCATATGGAGGGCCATGATCGCCAACGCCATGTGGCAAGGCACTTGATGATGATGATGATTGCTAGCGTGGTTGACAATGCAGGATGCTGGTGGACATGTTGGGGGAGTCCAAGGGTTAAGCGTCTTTCGACGTGGGTGTACTTCACCATCAGGTGTCCTGCTGCATGGCGTTGGCGATCATGGACTTCCATCTGTCTCTATCTCTCGTTGCCCCTGGCGTCTCCCCCACCCTCCTCATCCCCAGCCACTCTGCAAGTCCGTCCAACATTTTCTCCCTGGATCTACCTGGTGCTCTCTTTCTCTCCAGCTTTCCGTTGTGACCAGGTGCTCCAAATCCCTCTTCCTCATAAAATGGCCTATAAATGTTGCCTGTCTTTGTCTAATCTTCCTTATGATTGATCTACTTGTGTCTGCCTCCGTCAAGACTGTCTCGTTTGTTTTCTTTGCTGTCCATGGAACTCTCAACATTCTTCTTAGAAACCACATCTCGGCTGCCTCAATCTTGTTCTGGCTTTGCTTGTTGACTGTCCACGCCTCACATCCGTACAACAGTATTGGTTCTTAAGTCTTAGTAAATAAATGTATTGGCGGTAGCAGATCCATCGAGAATAGGTCTCAGACGCTGTGACAGAAAGGGGGAAATATATCTGTGTAAACTAATGACAGGGCTGTGAGACCACAAGTAGACTGGGATGGTATGTGCATACTGTTACTGGTAAAAAGAAGAGATAGCGTGTGTGAGGGGGGGGGGGAGGTTGTGTGTGTGCGTGCGTGTTGTGAATGAGTGTGTGTGTGTGTGTGTGTGTGCGCGCGTGTGTGTGTGTGTGTGTGTATGTGTGTGTGCGTGCGTGTTGTGAGTGACTGTGTGTATGTATGTGTTTGTGTTTGTGTTCGTGTGTGTGTGTGATGTGTGTGTGTGTGTGAGTGTGTGTGTATGTGTGTTGTGTGTATGTGTATGGTGTATGTGTAAGCGAGTGTGTGCCTAAGTGTGGGGTGTATGTGAGTGTGTGTGCCTCTGTGTGTTGTCTGCATATGTGTATGTGTGCATATGTGTGTGTGTCTGAGTCTGTGACTTGTGTGTGTGTGTGTGTGTGTGTGTGTGTGTGTGTGTGTGTGTGTGTGTGTGTGTGTGTGTGTGTGTGTGTGTGTGTGTGTGTGTGTGTGTGTAAAGAAGCGATAGCGTCGTGTGCGTGCGAGTGTGTATACAGATTTGTTTGAAAAAGATTGTTTTGATTGTGTGTCTTCTACTTATGTGTGTGTGTTTGTTTGTTTGTGTGTGTGTATATATATATGTGTTGTGTGTGATGTGTGTGTGTGTGTGTGTGTGTGTGTGTGTGTGTGTGTGTGTGTGTGTGTGTGTGTGTGTGTGTGTGTGTGTGTGTGTGTGTGTGGTGTAAAACAGGTGTCAGCAAGTCTAAGCGTATGTTCTCGTACGAAATGTAATAGGAGTCGAACAGATTGCCAGTACAACTTTGTTCTTTCTTTCAGGAAAGGAAGTGGGGTTGGGTTGTGTGTGTGTGTGTGTGTGTGTGTGTGTGTGTGTGTGTGTGTGTGTGTGTGTGTGTGTGTGTGTGCTGTGTGTGTCTGTGTGTGTCTGTGTCTGTGTCTGTGTCTGTGTGTGTATGTGTGTGTGTGTGTGTGTTGTTGTGTGTGTGTGTGTCTGTCTGTCTGTCTGTCTGTCTGTCTGTTTGTTTCAGTTTTTTTTCAAAAGTGAGAGTAGGATGGGGTGGAAGGAGTTGTGCGGGTGTGTGGAGTGGAGGTGGAGGTGGGGGTGGGAGGTTGCCAAGGGAAGGGTAAACAGGCGAGGCTGGATCATTTCTTGATGAGTGTTTTAAGATCGATTCAGTCAGAATGGTCCATGGCTGTTTGTTTGTGGCGTGTGTGTGTGTACGGTTTTTTTTCTGTCCCATATTCCCCGGGATGTTTGATTAGGGTGTATCTATAGAGCTCCCCTGTGTGTGCATGTGTGTGTGTGTGTGGGGTGTGTGTGTGTGTGTGTGTGTGTGTGTGTGTGTGTGTGTGTGTGTGTGTGTGTGTGTGTGTGTGTGTGTGTGTGTGTGTAGTGTGTTTGTGTGTGTGTGTGTGTTGTGAGTGAGTGTGTGTATGTACGTTTACGTATGTATGTGTGTATGTATGTGTGTATGTATGTGTGTATGTGTATGACATGCGTGTGCAATGTGTTTGCGCGTGGGTGTGCTGTGTGTTCGCGTAGGTGCTTGTGTATACGTACATGTATGTGCGTGTGTGTGTGTGTGTGCGTGTGCGTGCGCGCGCGCACGCGTGCGTGCAAGCACACGTACTTTGCGCCATAGATTATACATTGAAACATCAACCGAGAGAGATGAGGCGTTTGGAGAAAGGGGTGGGAGAATCACTTCAACTCATTTTTTGTTCTTCAAAATTCTGCCAGGGTTATTCCTTTTGTTACCGTGTTTTGTTTGTTTGTTTGATTGGTTGGTTGGTTGGTTGGTTGGTTGGTTGGTTGGTTGGTTGGTTGGTTGGCTGGTTGTTGGTTGGATGGTTGGTTGGTTGGTTGGTTGGTTGGATAGTTGGTTGGTTGGTTGGCTGGTTGTTGGTTGGTTGGTTGGTTGGTTGGTTGGTTGGCTGGCTGGCTTGTTGGCCGGTTGCTTGCTTGCTTGCGTGCTTGCGTGCTTGCTTGCTTGCTTGCTTGTTTGCCCTGTTGCTTGGTTTGTTGGTTGCTTGGCTGCTTGGTCGGTTGGTCCTTCGTTCTTTCGTTTGTTCGTTCGTTCGTCTGTGCGGAAAATTCCATCTTGAGAAAATGAAACTGACATTTTCATACGGTTCGTTTGCTGTTATGCAACTTGCAGACTTGAAAGGACTTGGAAACGGTGAGCAACAACAACAACAAACGGCAGCAACAAATAACAACAACAAAATACAACAACAAAAATGACAAAAACCAGTAACAAATAATAATAACAACAGCAACCAACAACAACAATAACGACAAGAACAGTAATAAGCAACGACCAGCAACAGCAATGACAACAAAACATTAAGCAGCAAAAAAACCCAAAAAACAAGAAGAACAACAGGAACAAAAACAATAACAATACGACAACAAATGAAAAAAAAATCCAACAAGAATGGCAACAATAACAACAAACAACAACAACACCAAACAAAAATCAACAACCGCAAACGACAACAACAAAGAACAACAACAAAACAACAAAAACAAACAAACAACAACAAATAAAGAACAAACAACAACAAACAGAAAACAACAATAACAAAACCTCAGTGTTGCTCTAAACCGCAGAAGAAGACATAATGGTCGATTTGTTTCGCAGTGTTTGTTCGCTCTTTATGGCGCCATTTTTTGAGCAACAGGA
>JAPXFY010000013.1:37779971-37789971 GCA_030674185.1 Monoplex corrugatus
ATTCTTTGACCCCAACTGGCTCCTACTCAGAGTTGAGAGTGATAATGGATTCATTAGGGAGATTCGGACAACACAACAGGCTCCTACCCAGAGTTGATTATGATAATGGCTCATTAGGAGTTTCGGACCACAAACTGGCTCCTACCCAGAGTTATATGATAATGGGCTCATTAAGGATTCGGATCACACAACAGCTCCTACCCAGAGTTATTTGATATGGTCATTAGGAGATTCGGACCACACACAGGCTCCTACCCAGAGTTAATTATTATATGGTTCATTAAGGAGATTCGGACCACACACGGGCTCTACCCAGAGTTAATTATGATATGGTTCATTAGGAATTCGGACCACCACAGGTCCTACCCAGAGTTGATTTGATAATGGCTCTTAGAGAGATTCGGACCACACAGTCGCGACTCATCTAATTCACATATACGTCTTTGTGGGTGTTGCTCCAATTTCTGACTGGTCAACAGAACACGAACGACACCAGACGACTGGTTAAGGACCGTGCTCGGTAGAACACATTGACTGCCCCATGTGTTGTGCGACGCGGGAGCAATTAGAAATCTAAGATTAAGTCTAATAGACCAGCCACTGTGATAACTTCCAGGTTTTTTAACATGCACAGGTGACATTCTGCATGTGTATATATACATACAAAGGCGGTTTAGGCGCCAGTACGTCTGAACTCATGATGACCTGGGAGATCGAAAAAATCTCCACCCTTTACCCAACGGGCGGAGGTGTCTAGACGGATCGAACCCTGGACCTTCGGACTGAGAATCTGATATTTACCCACTTGACCATCACGTCAGCCGTTGGGGAGCTTAAACGCTAACGGGTCTGTAACATAGGGAAGAGGGATGGTAGAGACACGGACGTTTCTCCGGGACTAGTACCTTGACAGCTCTTGATGTACATGTATACCTTGGCCAAAAATACTCTCTGGTGTCGTAGTGATATTATTTGGCAGCCATGAAAACTGGCCCTTACATGTGAAACACTTCTGGAATGTCAACAAAGAATGTGAAGAACTGATCAAGGATTTTTTATTGTGACAGCTGAGGTCACTGAATCGGTATTTCGAGATCTCTTCAACGTGTTCAAGAGGCCTGGTCCACATAGAAGTAGAGCTCTCGCCTTTTAGTCTGGTCACAAAGGTTCAAATCTGGATCAAGAAAATCTTTATGCGTACCGTTTCAAGCCTACCCAGTATGAACGGATCGTGGTTCTGTTCACGGTTGGGGAAGGTAAAGCAAGGAGTGTGAAGAGGTAGGTGTTACCCTCACAGCGGTGGTCCAGAGGAGAAGTTGAGGTGACTGCCATCTCACTCCCCTACAACATCAGACCACATTACTAATGCATCATCTCTATCGGTATGAAAACGAAATGCGTTATACTCACCTTAGTGCTGCACCCCCTCCCCCTGTCTATCGAAATGAAGAAATGGCTGTAAATAACTTGGTGGTGGTGCAAAAAAGTATATCACCGTTCGCTGTAAAAGCAGACGAAGCCAAAGGCAGAGAGACCAAATTGTATCAAAGGAATTTTAAATAAGTGCATTTCTAACTTAATCGTGACCTTTTAATTTTCAATGTGTACACATTGATAATCTTCCGAAGCAATGGGTTGAAACGTTCAGTTGTCATCATCATCATCATCTTGTGTCCTGCCGCAGGGCGCTGGCGATCATGGCCCTCCATACCAATCTATCCCTTTTTGCTGCAAGTACATCTCCCATCCCTCTCCGTCCTCAGCCACTCTGCAACCCCGTCCAATATTTTCTCCCTGGCTCTACCTGGTGTTCTCTTTCCCTCCAGCTTTCCTGTTGTGACCAGATTCTCTAATTCCCCTTTCCTCATAAAATGTCTTATAAATGTTGTTTGTCTTTTTCTTATCTTCTTTATTAATGATCTTTTTGTGTCTGCCTCCTTCAAGACGGTCTCGTTTGTCTTCTTTGCTGACCGTGGAACTCTCAACATTCTTCTTAGAAACCATATTTCAGTTGCCTCAATTTAGATTTAGATTTCGTAAATATTGTTGTGCATGCTGTTTTCAACGAACTATATCGAGAGGGCTGAGTGTACCGATAGGGCTGAGTGTACCGATAGGGCTGAGTGTACCGATTAGGTGTTAACAGGCCAGATTCAAACGCGTGCAGGCAAACTTGATGGCTAGCGTTCTACATCTACACCAAGCTGGCTTCAGCCCTTCCCTACCCGGGTTGTCCATTAGTTGTAAACGCGTACCGATCCCTTTTGTACTCGAACTTCCAAAATTTATGGCCATGTGGGCTTGTTCTAGTATCCCAGTGCTTAACAGAGCGCCACAGAGAACCAGGAGAGTACTTGATGTGGTAAATTGGTGCCAACTGCTCGTTAAAGGTTTTGATGATCTCTCCGACACGTACTTCACAGGGACTAAAGCGGTTGACAACTACCTATTAACTGTTATCAATAAACGTTCTCAGAGATTAGCCGGGTCACACTTCAACTGTTTTTGTGTGCATGTTTGTAATTTTATGTATTTACTTCCCTTAGATCCACTAGGATAGTTTTGAAGTCCGATTTATTTTCATTAGTACCAGTAGGACCAGATTAAGGTCTAAATTACTGTTATTAGTACCATTAGGACCATTTTCAGGGCTGAACTACTTTGATTAGAGCCATTCGGACCATTCTAATGTCTGAATTACTTTACCTATATTAGAGCCATTAGGACCATTCTAATGTCTGAATAACTTTATCTATATTAGAACCATTAGGACCATTCTAATGTCTGAATTACCTTATATTAGAGCCATTAGGACCATTCTAATGTCTGATTTACTTTATCTATATTAGAGCCATTGGGACCATTTTAATGTCTGAATTACTTTACATTGTATTAGAGCCATTAAAACCATTTCAAAGTCTGAATTACTTTACTTTTATTAGAGCTATTAAGACCATTTTAATGTCTGAATTACTTTACCTATATTAGAGCCATGAAGACCATTTCAAAGTCTGAATTATTTTCCTTAGTGTCATTAGTGCAGGGCCATTCTCAAGACTGTTAAATGGAATAAGTCAAGAGAGCAATTAGGTCTTGTCCCACAATCATAAATTCACAACTGTTCATATTTTCTGCCCAGGTACTTACGTAAAGTAAAACTGTAAACATTTTGTTCCATAACTCTAAGGTCGAACAGAAGTGAGGTGGTGAAGACACTAACAGTTGCTCTTCAGTTGTTTTACACTGTGTCCCATTCATTTCTTTTCTTTCTGAGAGCATGTCCTGTTCCATTTCCCTTCTTTTTAAGCGTGTGTCTCAGCAATTTCCCCTTTTTTCTCTATTTTTTTAAGAGTATGTTCCATTTATTTCCCTTCTTTTTGACATTGTGCCCATTAATTTCCTCTTTTTTTCCGTGTGTCTTCCAGTTATTTCTTTTCTTTTCAAGAGTGTATTTCATTCATTTCCCTTCTTTTTCAGAGTGTGTCCATTTCATTTCCCTACTTAGCGATTTTCAATGCTTTTTTTTTGCCGTGTACGATTAATCGTGTGCTTTAGCGTGGTGGTAGTCCTGGTATGGCCTTAGTGGTCGGCTGGGCAAAAAGCAACACAAAGCTAGATCTCTCCTAGCTGTACTCGTGCGAACCATGGACTTTTGATTTCTTTTACCCCGAGCACAGCTCTTGAGTTTTATGTGCAGGCTTAATGGTTTGTGCCATGATCATTCTGGATTTTCTCCATCCACATGACACCTGTAATGTTAATTCATATGGGACTCATTCCGAGCGCGGAGACGTCATCTTGAGAAACTGAAACTGAAACTGGAACTGAAACTGAAATTGGCTGGTTCTTTCAACAGAGCCGTGAGCTCAAGATCTGATATCTCGAGCTCAGTCCCAGCCTGTAACATTGAATTCTGGCCTATTACATATCATTGATTCAAAATTCAATCAGTTGGAGTCCCACTGCCCACTGTCACGAAACCTACGGTAGGCAGCGATGTCAACCCTCCGTAGGGCCACCCACCAGTGGAGACACTACCTAGCTATTGGATCACTTCGGTGGAGTTCAACGTGTGCCTGTTCTCATGAGATGGACGAGTATGATTGGTCCGCTTTTTTTTTTTTCCATGTAGTAATACCAGAACGATTAGCGTGTCTCCGGTTGGTTTTCAGTTTACCGACATATTGAGGGGGGAAACATACACACACACACACACACACACACACACACACACACACGCATGCATGCACACACCACACACACACGCACACACACACACACACACAACACACACACACACACACGACTCACACACAAACAGAGAGAGAGGGAGAGAGAAAGAGAGAGAGTTCACAGACACAATAATCAAACGGTTAACACGTCAGACTTCAAATCGGAATGTCTGAGTTCAATCCTCCATGGTGGGTGAAGGATAGACATTTTTTTTCAAATTCCCACATCAACATTTCAGCAAACCTGCTTTTGTCTAAACGCCATTCGTGTGACATGAATTCACAGGATCTTTAACGTGCATAATCAAGTTCTGCATGCATGTCCATACAAAGGGGGGGGGATTATGCACAAACAGGTTGCACACATGTTGACTTGCCAGATCGAAAAAATCCCCACCCTTTACCCACCAGACGGAAAAGATCGAAGCCAACACCGAGCGATTAGATATGGAAATCCGACTTTGCCCATAACCATGATTATAGTATCCATCAAGAGTCAGGTTTAAACTTGTGCAATCCAACTAGAAAGCGGTAAGCTCAGCGTCAACCTCTCAGGCTGCGGGGCCCAGGTGTCAACAGGTGGCAATCAGTGTCGTGTTTATTGTCTACGGTCAACGAGGCAATGCCTCACTGCTTTCATTCATTTGCCCCTTACAGTCTCCACCGCAGTCACTGCCGGCTCCGCGCATTGTCCATTATGTTATTGATATTTATAGTGTGCACAGTAATAGTCCCTTCACTTTAGCGTCAGTCGGGAGAGTGGTGGTTCTCACATAGCTTGTGTTGATACTTGACTGTGTTGTGCTTGAAGTGCCTTGTGACTGCTGCCTTGGCTTGTGGCTTGATTAGTTTGTCTGTTTAATTTAAACAATCGTCAGTTTGTTTATTTACTTGTTTCCGTCATTCTGGTGGTACCAGCTTCGTGTTATATAGGTCCTCTTCTCTTCCCTTCCCCTCTCCATCTCAAAAACTTTGCCATCACATACGGTTTTACGTACACTCAGGGAGTCTGCCACAGCTTATGACTGACAGATGGGTAGAGCGCATATGAAATTGTCCGAGTGTGATGAATCTCTTGTGAACAAATCCGAAACTCAGGTTTCCAGTTCGGGATTGTGTTCGGCAGCCATCTAGAAAAAGCTGTGTAAATGTCGTCATGTTGTCTTTCTCTACTGATCTGTGGCTGGATTGATTGTCGCCAATGAGCTGGATTAGGTGCAAATTTATAGCATCAGTGACTGTTGTTTGGGCGTCTCTGCTGTCTGGACGTTGATGTGTATCACGTATGGAACCTTTCACACGTTGTTATATATTCTCTGCAGAGTGCTGATATTGGAGGTTCCCCTGCGTGTGTGAGTTTCTCGCTATCAGAGACAGGCAAGTTTGTATTTACTTCTTGGGTGATGGTTTTCTGTCGTGTTGTATAATTGGCTGTTGTTGATGTTGGTTGTATGCTTATGTGTTTGTTGTGTGTGTGTGTTTTGTATGTATCTGTGTTTGGTGTGTGTGTGTGTGTGTGTGTGTGTGTGGTGTGTGTGTGTTGTGGTGTGTGTGTGTGGTGTGTGTGGTGTGTTTGGTGTGTGTGTGTGTGTGTTTGGTGTGTATGTGTGTGTGTGTCTGTCTGTCTGTCTATTTATCTGTGTCCGTGTGTGTCTGTGTGTGTCTGTATTTTATGTGTGTATGCGCGCGCGCGTGTGTGTGTGTCTGTCTGTCTGTGTCTGTTTCCGTGTCTGTGACATGTATGTATAGGGGTATATTGATATACGTAGTATCTGTGTGTGAGTATACGCATGCATGCAAGTATATTTGAATATCTTTGATTAAACATGTATACAGATCTTCATGCTCAGACCATTTTCAATGGTTGCGTATGCTGGAATCTCACTGAATTAAGTTTATTGATAATTAAAAGCATATTCAAAACGAAACAAATATTAGTAGTAAGAGGATGCGTGTACGCTAGCTTAGCATCTTCTGTGGTGTGGTGTGTGTGTTGTGTGTGTGTGTGTGTGTGTGTGTGTGTGTGTGTGTGTGTGTGTGTGTAGATGTGGTGTGTGTGTGTGTGTGTGTGTGTGTGTGTGTGTGTGTGTGTGTGTGTGTGTGTAGATGTGTGTGGTGTGTGTGTGTGTGTGTATATGTGTTGTGTGTGTGTGTGTGTTGATGTGTGAGTAGTGTGCATGTGCACACGCACACGCACATAACTTGTATTCATATACGTCACTGGCCTCTTTGTACTACGCTTCCTAACACATATCTTTCCATGGTTCCAAGTACTGGTTTTGTCTGTCTGTTTTTACCAGACGAAAAGTTTGTAATGTCCTGTTTCTGTAAAGTGCACTGAGCATGTTTTAGACATGGACCAGTAGCGTTATATATCATCGTCATCATCATCATGTGCCCTGCCGCATGGCGTTGGCAATCATGGCCCTCCATACGAATCTGTCCTTTGTTTCTGTCAGTTCTACATCTCCCACCCTCTCTGTTTCTGCGTTATATAAGGGAAAATTAGTATTGAGAAAATTTAACAGTGGTGATAGAAGCAGGTATAGGTCATGGCAGAAGTTGGAACAGCAGAACCAGTGGTAGTAGTAGTAGTAGTAGTAGTAGTAGCCGTGGTGGTGGTGGTAGTAATAGTAGCAGCAGCAGCAGTAGTAGTTGTTGTTGTAGTAGTGGTGGAGGTGGTGGTGGTGGTGGTGGTTCTAGTAGTAGTAGTATAGTAGTACTAGGAGCAGCAGCAGCAGTGGTAGTAGTAGTGGTAGTAGTGGTGGTGGTGGTAATGGTTGTAGTAGTAGTGGTGGTGATGGAGGTGGTGTAGTAGTAGTAGTAGTAACAGTGTAGTAGTAGTAGTAGTAGTAGTAGTAGCAGTAGCAGCAGCAGTAGTGGTGGTGGCGGTAGTAGCAGTAGCAGCAGCAGCAGCAGTAGTAGTGCTAGTAGTGCTAGTAGTAGTGGTGGTGTGGTGGTGGTGTGGTGGTGGTGGTAGAAGTAGTAGTAGTGGCGGTGGTGGTGGTAGTAGTAGTATTGGCAGCAGCAGAAGCAACAACAGCAGCAGCAGCAGTAGTAGTAGTAGAAGTAGTAGTACTAGTAGTAGTGGTGGTGGTGGTAGTAGTAGTAGCAGTAATAGTAGAAGTAACAGAGTGGACGAAACAGCAAGCAAGCATTTTCTTTAATCTCGTACAACAGGCGAATACTTCAAACACAAAGGGTACGGATATTAGGCTCTTACGAACATGTGGCACATACATGGTCAAAACAGCCCGCGGTCCTATTGATCATTAACCCCTTAAACTTCAGCAGTCAAGGTCAGTTTAACCCTTTTGCATCCTAAGAGCTGGTATAAGTTTAGGCTTCTAAGGTCACCGAGACACTCGTTTGTCAACCTGACATGTTCTCCCTGTTTGTTATAGGAGTAGGAACAGACTTATACAACTTAACACCTGAGAGGGACTGTTCAACGCTGGACTTTTATTGTGTAAAACAGTCTTTGTGTGTATAAACGACACGTGTAAATAAGTGGAGTGTGTGGCTTTGTGGTTTGAAACACCTGCCGAGGTGGGCAGAAACACGGATTCGATTTACAATTTGGGTCAGGGATTTTTCTCTTCCCTTCACACCCCTCCCCCTCTCCATTAAATCTTTAAGTGGAACAGCAGAACCAGTAGTAGTAGTAGTAGTAGTGGTAGTAGTAGTAGTAGTAAAAGTAGTAGTAGTAGTAGTAGTAGTAACAGAGAGGACGAGACAGTGCGCAAGCAAGTTTCTTAATTCCGCACCCTTTGTGTCAAACCGATGGAAGGCAACGGGAAACCGCCATCGTAATTTTTGCCAGATTACTCATGGACAGAAACAGAAAAAATGAACGGGAAAGCTGGAGGGAAAGAGAGCACCGGGTAGACCCAGGGAGAAAATGCTGGACGGACTTGCAGAGTGGCTGGGGACGAGGAGGGTGGGGGAGATGCTAGGGGCAACGAGAGATAGAGGCAGATGGAAGTCCATGATCGCCAACGCCATGCGGCAGGGCACCTGATGATGCTGACCCTTTGTGTTTGAAGTATTTGCCTGTTACATGAGATTCAGAAAATACTTGCGCACTGTTTCGTCCACTCTGTTACTGCTGCTGCTGCTGCTGCTTTACTACTACTACTACTACTACTACTACTGCTGCTGCTGCTGCTGCTGTTACTGCTGCTGCTACTACTATTACCACTACTAGTTCCGCTGTTCCAACTTAAATCTTTATTTACTTTATATGTGTTCTTTTCTTTGAAAAGATGCACAGATACACATGTCATTTACATGCAATCAAGATTATTCCAGTGATACGCTGTAACAATACCAGTATAGAATATAGACTAGGTAAAACATAGGCCAGGTAGGACCTCAGGACCTGGCCAGCTCATGGGTTTATGTGCAGGCTTAAGGCGTATGCCATGGTCACCATACACATGGCACCTGTGACGTTAGTTCATATGGAATTCGTTCCGAGTGCGGAGACTTAGTCTTGAGAAACTGAAAGTGAAACTGAAACTTAAATGGTGTGATTAGGTGCTAGTCTTTCGGGCAAGACGATAAAACAAGGTCCTGTGTGCGGCATGCACTCAGTGCAAGTTAAAGATCCCACGGCAACAGAAGGTTGTCTCTTGCAAAATTCCATGGGAAAAAAAAAACTCTACTATACTGTCATGAATAAACAGAAATATAAGCGTATAAAAGAAAAAAGAAAATAAAGATAAGAAATGGGTGGTGCTGCGCTGCGGCGTAGTTCTCTCTTCGCGGGGAGAAGTCTTTTTTTTTTGTCTTTTTTTTTTTTTTAAGGATCATCGCACTCAGGGAGGTTACCTTTGTGCTCATCCCTTTTTTTTTTTTTTTTTTTTTTTATTGTTTCGTCCCATTTTCTACGCCACTTTAATGGCCATAGAAGCTGGCACAATTTTTACAATGCGATGATGATAATGTCGTTGGGGATGACAGTCATGATGCTGTGGAGTTCCGTCTAGGATTGAGAGTGCGTGACATGGCTGTTATATATGGTTGACTATCGTGGTCGATAAAGTCCATCCTAGCACTTTATTCATTTGTGTACCCTCATGTCGGATCTCAGGCCAAAGTCTGATACACTCAGGCGGCCGCATGCTGGAAACTCAATAGAAAGCTCTGCAGAGTTGATTTTGGCCTTTATTGCTTATTATCATAATATATCCTGGTGTCATCCAGGCCCGACAGATACAGACATATGCTGTGCCGGTCAGAAGATTTGAGCAACACCCTCAGTGACACATCTGTGAAGTAGATGAGACTCGACTGTGTGGTCCCCCCCGTCTTCCCAATGAGCCCATAGCACGTCAAGCTCTGGGTAGGAGCCGGTTACAGCCGAAAAATCCCACAATGATTTTTGAAGGGACTGAGAGGGATTCGAACCCACAACCTTCCAGTTGGTAGTCTGTTGCGCTAACCATTACACTACGGCGACCTGGTCGCGGAGAGCAGCCTGATTTCACATAAACAATCGTGTTATAAGAAATATTAAACCGATAGGAAGAAGGAATATATTGCTTTACAAACGCTGCCTTTTATACACCTGGCTTGTGACCAGGTGAACCGGGGTTAACAGTTTTTCCAAGTCCTGGGGAAGCTGTCATGGAAGACAATAAAACCCTCTTGAACCTAAAGTGATTCCGTGTCAAGCCCTGTTCACATACACACTGTGGTACAACACAGAACAATCAGACCTGAATAGCCGGCATTCTTCTACACTCTCAAGATGAAAACAGTCT
>JAPXFY010000013.1:37794971-37802471 GCA_030674185.1 Monoplex corrugatus
TTGCGGGCTGGAACTGAACTCGAGACGTCAGATCTTGAGTCCCCGGCTCTGTCAAACAACAGTACGAACTGGACAGAGAACGGGCCAGGTTTTATGTTGCATCATCATCATCATCATCATCATCATCATCATCATCATCATCAGGTGCCCTGCCGCATGGTGTTGGCGATCATGGACTTCCATCTGTCTCTATCTCTTGTTGCCCCAAGCATCTCCTCCACCCTCCTTGTCTTCAGCCACTCCGCAAGTCCGTCTAGCATTTTCTCCCTGGGTCAACCTGGTGCTCTCTTTCCCTCCAGCTTTCCCGTTGTGACCAGGTGCTCCAAATCCTCCTTCCTCATAAAATGGCCTGTGAATGTTGCCTGTCTTTTCCTAATCTTCCTTATGAATGATACACTTGTGTCTGCCTCCATCAAGACTGTCTCGTTTGTTTTCTTTGCTGTCCATGGAACTCTCAACATTCTTCTTAGAAACCACATCTCGGCAGTGCATATGTTGCATGTTGAGACTTAAGCCAAGAGAATAGAGGAGGAGCAGATTTGAACAAGGAATCAAACAGGGCAGCATTGTACAGGGTGTTAGGTACAAGGTTAAGCAGTATCACGCCTGTTTGCCGAATGGGTACAGGTATGGGCTCACTGGGTCCTGGGAGAGCGGGGGGGGGGGGGGGGGGAGAACCACAGCCACAAAAATCCTTCGGAAGAAAATCTTTGAGAGTGTGGTATTCCTCCTGCTTCAGGGAAAGGTTGAGGCGAGGAGAAGAAAGAGACAACCGCACACCTCTTATTTCAACAACATCGCTGATGTCTGTGGTCTGGGGATCCAGGAGGTCGCCCACAGATATCTCAATCGTGTGACCTGGAGAAGACTTGTGACATCGAGCGTGGCTCCTACCGCCGATCCCGGTGAGAGAGGTGGGAGGTGAGGTGAGAGCTTGTGCATTGCTCGTGTGTCACAAACCCCACGCCGCTCATCTGGGCTCTCCAGCATATACCCCAGACCTACTAAAACTCAGGTCACCATGACAGCAGGTCATGAAAGGCCACAGAATCCAGAAGAATTTTTCACCACAATGCTGTGATAATGAGAATAGAGATGATCATGATAATGCTATGGAGTTCCATTTCGGATGGAAAAACTGTCACACGGCCGAACTCTACAATCACTCATCATCATCACATCATCATGTGCCCTGCCGCGTGGCGTTGGCGATCATGGCCCTCCATACGAATCTATCCCTTGTCGCTGCAAGCACATCTCCCACCCTCTCTGTCCTCGGCCACTCTGCAAGTCCGTCCAATACTTTCTACCTGGGTCTACCTGGTGCTCTTTTTCCCTCCCGGTTTCCTGTTGTGACCAGGTGTTCTAATTTCTTTTGCCTCATAGAATTTCCTATGAATGTTGCTTGTCTTTTCCTAATGTTCTTTATACATGTTCTTCTCGTGTCTGCCTACTTGTTTTCTTTGCTGTCCATGTACAATTACTATCATGATATAACTTGGTTTCAACCAAGTCCGAGAAACTGAGACATATGCGATTTTGGTTTGGAAATTTCAGTAACATCCTCAATGGCGCATTCGTAAAGTAGATGAGACTTTAAACCTTATGCTTCCAATCTTCACGACGAGCCCATATTACGCTCAAGTCTAGGAAGTAGCCTGCATGGGCCGAAAAATTCCACATTAATATTATGTTTTAGACCGGCAAGAAGGAGGAGGGGGGTTCAAAACCACACACCTCCAGGCACACACAGAAGTCCTTTGTGCAAACCACTCAACCCTTGTAGACAGCGAGTGGGAGTTGACCATGGGGTCAGGCGGGGAGGTACTATACGGGGCTTCAGTATTTGACCGGTGCATCACACTTGTTTACCAAACGGGTCCAGATATGGCCTCACCGTGTCCCGATAAAGCACAAGTCCTTCAGAGGGAAAAAATCCTACAGAGAGTAGTGTTCGTTACCGATTCTGTGTTTTGTTTACAAACGTAACGATCAAACATAGAGTACCGCATGCCACACACGTGTTGAACAAAAGACACCGTTTGCTGGGCTGATCGAATGGTGTTCTGACACGTAAGCTTGAGGTACTTTATATAATATGTAGTGATGTAAGTAGCATAGTGGTTAAATCACCTGCTGAGAACGTGAAATACCAAGTTCCAATCACAGATCGGACAAGAATTTTTTTTTTCTAAGTACAATTTGCTTCAGAGATTTACTGTTCTGCTCCCCCTCTTCCCTCCCCTTCCCCCACCCAATACATCTTATTTTTGTGTTATTTTTGTTTAGAGCCCAGCCGACTGCGTAGAGCCATATCAGGGCTATAACCGTTTCAAAACATACACAATACTTCAACAGAGAAAACAAAGGGAAAAGAAAATTAAGTACACATATCAATGCTTTCGCGCACATAATCTGAGGAGATGCCCCTGGCGTTAATCACTCCAGTTTATCACACAGAGGATCTTAAAAACATAGGCCTACCTGAATTCAAACTTAAACATAACTAAGGACACTTAAACATATACTATTTTTATTTTATTATAAAAAAGGGGCCTAAATTATCTAAAATTGCGTTCGTATATCTCATTTCCCTTGAGCCAAAAATGCACTTAATATATGTTCCCAATTATCACTCCTAAGAGACAGTACTTTACCGAACACGTACAGGTGAATGGATCAGTAAGGCAATAAATGATAGGAAGAAATGACAGAAAGCAAAGGAACAAGGAAGAGAACAAAGAGAGTGACAGAAAAGAGGACATTTCTAGCACAGAATTTCCAGAGGGTGGGGATACTATTTATACTGACTCCCCACGGGGGGAAGCTTGTGTTACTTTACATAATACATAGTGATGTAGGTAGTCTAACGGTTAAATCATATACTAAGGACGTGAGAAACCTCGGGTTCGAATCACAGATCGGACGAGGATTTTACTTCTAATATTAACTACAAAACACCAAGAGGGTGCGTATGGGACCTAGAGCACCAATGCCTCGACACTCTCCGGACAATCACCTCCCAAGCCCCCGACGCCACCCGACAGTCATCGCATCAAGCAAAGGGGGGCTGTCCATACGTCACATGACCCACCCGGACCCAGTCACCAGTTACCCTGCTTACTGTTCTGTTTAAAGTCCTACCGCTCTCAGAGTATATGAGGACTAGCTATAAGAAAGTTGCTCAAAGAAGCCTTAAAAAAATGTTGGTTGCATTATGAGATGCCAATGCTGTCGTCGGATTCTCTCAACGATGTAAACTATGATCTATGGATTACCCTGCTTACAGTTTGGTAGAGGAATTTATTGTTCTGCTCCCCCTGCTTCTACTCTGCCCCCTTCCCCCACCCAATACACTTGATCTTAAGTTCCAGTTTCAGTTCCTGAAGATGTCGTTTCCGCGCTAGGAATGAACTCCATATGCACCGATCCCACAGATGTCATGTTTTAATTTGGTTTGGTCTGATTTGGTTTGATTTGGTTTGGTTTGGTGGGTTGGTTGTTGTTGTTGTTGTTGTTGTTTTTCTTCTTCTTCTTTTTCTTCTTCTTTTTATTATTATTATTATTATTATTATTATTATAGTAGTAGTAGTAGTAGTATGTTGTTGTTGTTCTTGTTTTTGTTTCACGTTCGATCATGGACTCTTTCGTCTCCTAGTGCTCAACATGCCCCCAAGAAAACGCCACAACTAAAGTTCAGTTTTCTCAAACCTGCGTCATCTCGTTCGGAGCGTTCCATAAGCGTTAACTCCACAGATGCCATTTGATGATAAAGAATCGTACTAACGGTCTAACAATAGGTACACGTACATCCATCGTCATAAACATAAACAAAACATACATGAATGACTGCACTGTGGCAGACGATCAGAAGTTAGAAGTGACAGCACTTACTGGCGGAGAAGTAATTACAATATCAATAATGGAAGACCTGGGTGAACAGGTACGACCTGAAGTGTGATTTCAAGTGAGAAAGGATGCGCAGAGTCCAGGTTTTCTTTTTGTTTCGGGATGTTTTTGGTTGTTTTGTTATTGTTGTTGTTGTGGTGGTGGTGTGGTGGTGGTGGTGGTTTCTTTGTTTTTGCTCGTTCATTCGTTGGTTCGTCGGGTTGTTCGTTGGTTCGTTGTTCGTTGGTTCTTAATTCGTTCGTTTGCTCGTTCTTTGCGTTCGTTCGTTTGTTCGTTTGTTTGTTCGTTTTTTTTATTTTTTCGTGTTTGTTTGTTTGTTTGTTTGTTTGTTTGTTTGTTTGTTTGTTTGTTTCGAACGGAGAGTTGTTAATGCGTTCCGAATTTTCTGGATGCGCGTATGCACATTGTTTCGCACGTACTGAGCAGGCAGTATGTTGCTACATAGTCTGCATATTCCGTCTGAGGTTGGCGTACATGCTGTGTATTCATGTATGTGTTTGTTTGTCTTGTTGATTGCTGTGTGTGTTTTTCATGTTGTGCTGTTGTTGTTGTCATGTTGTGCTGTGTGTTGTCATGTTATGCTGTGTATGTGTGCTGTGTGTGCATGTTGTGCTGTGTTGTCAGTTTGCTGTGTGTTGTCATGTGTGCTGTGTGTTGTCATGTTGTGTGTGTTGTCATGTTGTGCTGTGTGTTTCATGTGTGCTGTGTTGTCATGTTATGCGTGTGTTGTCATGTTGTGCTGTGTGTTTTTCATGTTGTGCTGTGTGTTGTCATGTTGTGCTGTGTTGTCATGTTTGCGTGTGTTGTCATGTTGTGCTGTGTGTTGTCATGTTTGCTGCGGGTGGTTGTCATGTTGTGCTGTGTGTTGTCATGTTGTGCTGTGTGTTGTCATGTTGTGCTGTGGTTGTCATGTTGTGCTGTGTGTTGTCATGTTGTGCTGTGTTGTCATGTTGTGCTGTGTGTTGTTCATGTTGTGCTGTGTTGTCATGTTATGCTGTGTGTTGTCATGTTGTGCTGTGTGTTGTCATGTTGTGCTGTGTGTTGTCATGTTGTGCTGTGTTTGTCATGTTATGCTGTGTGTTGTCATGTTGTGCTGTGTTGTCATGTTATGCTGTGTGTTGTCATGTTGTGCTGTGTGTTGTCATGTTGTGCTGTGTGTTGTCATGTTGTGCTGTGTGTTGTTATGTTGTGCTGTGTTGTCATTTATGCTGTGTGTTGTCATGTTGTGCTGTGTGTTGTCATGTTGTGCTGTGTGTTGTCATGTTGTGCTGTGTGTTTTCATGTTGTGCTGTGTGTTGTCATGTTGTGCTGTGTGTTGTCATGTTATGCTGTGTGTTGTCATGTTGTGCTGTGTGTTGTCATGTTATGCTGTGTCTTGTCATGTTGTGCTGTGTGTTGTCATGTTGTGCTGTGTGTTGTCATGTTGTGCTGTGTCTTGTCATGTTGTGCTGTGTTGTCATGTTGTGCTGTGTGTTGTCATGTTGTGCTGTGTCTTGTCATGTTATGCTGTGTGTGTCATATTGTGCTGTGTGTTGTCATGTTGTGCTGTGTGTTGTCATGTTGTGCTGTGTCTTGTCATGTTGTGCTGTGTGTTGTCATGTTGTGCTGTGTGTTGTCATGTTGTGCTGTGTTTGTCATGTTATGCTGTGTGTTGTCATGTTGTGCTGTGTGTTGTCATGTTGTGCTGTGTTTGTCATGTTATGCTGTGTTGTCATATTGTGCTGTGTGTTGTCATGTTGTGCTGTGTGTTGTCATGTTGTGCTGTGTTTGTCATGTTTGCTGTGTGTTGTCATGTTGTGCTGTGAGTTGTCATGTTGTGCTGTGTGTTGTCATGTTGTGCTGTGTGTTTTCATGTTGTGCTGTGTGTTGTCATGTTGTGCTGTGTGTTGTCATGTTGTGCTGTGTGTTGTCATGTGTGCTGTGTGTTGTCATGTTGTGCTTGTGTTGTCATGTTGTGCTGTGTGTTTTCATGTTGTGCTGTGTGTTGTCATGTTGTGCTGTGTGTTGTCATGTTGTGCTGTGTGTTGTCATGTTGTGCTGTGTGTTGTCATGTTATGCTGTGTGTTGTCATGTTGTGCTGTGTGTTGTCATGTTGTGCTGTGTGTTGCCATGTTGTGCTGTGTGTTTTCATGTTGTGCTGTGTGTTGTCATGTTATGCTGTGTGTTGTCATGTTATGCTGTGTGTTGTCATGTTGTGCTGTGTGTTGTCATGTTATGCTGTGTGTTGTCATGTTGTGCTGTGTGTTTTCATGTTGTGCTGTGTTGTCATGTTGTGCTGTGTGTTTTCATGTTGTGCTGTGTTGTCATGTTGTGCTGTGTGTTGTCATGTTATGCTGTGTGTTGTCATGTTGTGCTGTGTGTTTTCATGTTGTGCTGTGTGTTTACGTGTTGTGTTGTGTTGCTGTGTTGTCATGTTATGCTGTATTGTCATGTTATGATGTGTGTTGTCATGTTATGCTGTATTGTCATGTTATGATGTGTGTTGTCGTGTTATGCTTTGTGTTTTCATGTTGTGCTGTTTTCATCTTATGCTGTGTGTGTTTTCATGTTATACCATGTGTTGTCATGTTATGTTGTGTTGTCATGTTATGTTGTGTTGTCATGTTATCCAGTGTGTTGTCATATCATGCTGTGTGTTTTCATGGTATGCTGTGTGTTTTCATGTTTCCATAAGCCATCGGACACTGACACGACCTACAGCATCTTTAACCTTTTGACTCCCTCACCTTATCTTCCAACCTCCTGCAGGAAGCTGGTGGATAGGATGAGGGAATCCAAAAGGGTTAAACGTTTTGTTTTGTTAGCATTGTTCACAATGCAGGATGCCGGTGGAGGGTGCGGGAGTCAGAGGGTTAATTAAAGTGCATACCTGATGTTCTGCGTAAGTATACATGTACATAAACACAAGAAGAAAATTCAGGTAGTGACAGTTTTGTACACATCTTAACTTAGGAAACTGAAAAAAACTCCACCCCTTTTACCACTAGGCGGAAGATATCCAGGCAGTGCAAATCCCAGTTACTATTGATATCTATGGCCAGAGGGCCCCATTAGGGAGTGTCATGCGGCGAAAAGTCATTCTATCAACGGGCACACTCTTCACAAAGTATTGACCACCAGAACAGACCGTGACCAACGGAGCTTCGCTAAATCCAGCAAGGCAATTATATCTATATTTCCTTTGTCGTTTTCAGGCTCTCGACGTGCTCAAGAGCAGATTACAGTTTCTCAAGATTGTACGCCTTTAGATATATATATGTACATAGATGTATACATATACATATATGTATACATACATACATACATACATACATGCATGCATGCATACATACATACATACATACATACATATGTACATATGTACATACATACATGCATACATACATACATACATACATACATACATACATATATACATGCATGTATGCATACATACATACATATATAGGCCTACATACATACATAGGTACATACATACATGTATGTATATACATATATATATGTATATATACAATATATATATATATATATGTGTGTGTGTGGTGTGTGTGTGTGTGTGTGTGTGTGTGTGTGTGTGTGTGTATGTGTGTG
>JAPXFY010000013.1:37807471-37814971 GCA_030674185.1 Monoplex corrugatus
CAATGACTTTATTTTGTCTGTATGAATGTTGTACTCTGGGGAAAAAAACTGTTGCATTAGATAAATATGTTTTTTTCTTTCTTTCTTTCTTTCTTTCTTTCTTTGCTTGCTTCCTTGTTTGCGTGTTTCAGTTGTTTTTTCTTTGTTTGTTTGTTTGTTTATTTGTTCTCTTTTCTTGTGTGGTCTGTTTCTTTGTTTGTTTGAATGTTTCTTTGTTTCCTTGCTTGATTGCCTGAATGCTTGCTTGTTAGTTTGCTTGTTTTGTTTTTCGCTATTTTCTTTGTTTATTTATTTGTTTGCTCCCTCTCTACACGTCGCTATGTGTGTGTGTGTATGTGCGTGCAATTTGTTTCTTCCTTTCTTTCTTTATTTCTTTCTTTCTTCTTTCTCTCTTTCTTTCTTTCTTTCTTTGCTTGCTGCTTTGTTTGTTTGCTTGCTTCTTTGTTTGTTTGTATGTTTCTGTTTGTTTAATTTTTTTTTTGTTCTGTTTGTTTAATTTTTTTGTTTGTTCTGTTTGTTTAATTTTTTTTTGTTTGGTATGGCACTGAATGTTTTAGCTTGTACTTTATGCATTGAAAGATATGAGGTTGCGATAGTTTTAAACTTCGATTTTTGTTGTTGAAGTGTGACAGTCTTCGCACAGCCCTCAATACCGGCTTGGCTCTACACATCTGATATAAATTGAATATTTATTTTTCGTGTTAGTGGATTTATTGTTATTGTCCTAACCATTTAGGTAGAAGGTCGGAAAGCTTATTAACAGAGAAACTTGAATTTTCATCAGAAGAGTTTAATGTACATCTCTGTATCTGCTCTTTTGAAATCTTCCAAGAATGATCTGACTGACTCCTGGAAATCTAATACAAGTGCGACTGCCCGCCTTCAAGCAAACAGGAAACAGGAGAAAAAAAAATACGAAAATAGAATCAGAACGCATATTTAATGCAACCAGACAAGACAGGCGCAAATTTTCGGCCAAATGGCCTTTGTCAAGTGTAAACGTAAGAATGCAAACGTATAAACACCAAATACAAAAATTAGGAGAGAAAGACTGGACAAAGCAGCAGGGAAGGTTTAGTCTTTTTCTCCTAATTTTTGTATTTGATGTCTATTCGTTTGACTCTGACTCCCGCACCCTGTCCACCAGCGTCCTGCATTGCCAACCATGCCAGCAAAGCAAAAAAATTAACCCTTTGATTCCCTCATTCTATCCATCAGCTTCCTGCAGGAAGCTGGTGGATAGGGTGAGGGAATCAAAGTGTTATGTTTTTGCAGTTGGTGGATAGGGTGCGGGAGTCAAAGGGTTAAATCAAATACACGTTCTGATTCTGTTTTCGTGTTTTTCTTTTTTCTTTTTTTTTTTTTTTCTGGTTCCTGACTCATAGTAGTTTCACCGTGCTCGAAACCCAACGTAGAAATTGGGAGAGAAAAAAAAGAAAAAAAAAGAAAAAAAACAGGGGGTGAATGATCTATAACCTGAATATAACACTGAATGGTTCTTCTGTTGCCACGTATTGCTGTACACCATTGCCAGTATGAATATGAGTATTGTTGAGTAACGCCTTTTGCAAAGATAATGATAAAGCGTGCACATGCTGCCTTTGTTCGCCATATTGGCAAGGCGAAAAAAGGTTCTACGGGTGGAACAGCCACCCGCCACGCTAGTGTGTTGTGTTGTGAATAAATCGGTTTGATCTCATTTGGCGTCAATCCTTCTTTTGTTACTTTCTCTCTTATGTATGTTTCTTTGACTTTTTTATCAAAATCCCCTGCTCCCCCGCCCCCCGCCCCCTCTCTCTCTCTCTCTCTTTCTTTCTTTCTCTCTTTCTTTTCCTCTTTTCTCTCTCTCTTTTCTTTTCTTCTTTTTCTCTCTCTCTCTTTCTCTCTTTCTTCTTTCTCTTTCTTTCTTTCTCTCTCTTTTTCTTTCTCTTCTCTCTCTCTTTCTTTCTTTCTTTCTTTTCTCTCTCTTTTTTCTTTCTTTCTTTCTCTCTCTTTCTTTCTTTCTTTCTTCTCTCTCTCTCTCTCTTCTTTCTTTTCTTTCTTTCTATCTCTCTCTTTCTTTTTCTTTCTTCTCTTCTCTCTCTCTCTCTCTCTCTCTCTTCTCTCTTTCTCTTCTCTTCTCTTTATCCTCTCTCTTTCTTTCTCTCTCTCTCTCTCTCTCTCTCTCTCTCTCCTCTCTTCTCTTCTCTTCCTGTCTTTCTCTGTCTTGTCTCTCTGTTCTGTCTCTTTCTTTCTCTCCTGTCTCTCTGTCTCACTCTGTTGTCGTGATGTGTTATTGTCGTTTGTGCTTTTGTGTCGTGAGAGAGAGAGAGAGGAAGAAAGAGAGAGAGAGAGAATGAGAGAAAGAGAAAGGGAAAATACGTGAATAAAAGATGAGTGGCATTTCAGAAAGATTGTGTAACAGTCTGGTTCAGTATTTGCAAATCATATGGTTACAATTTTTCATCATCTCTGATACACACATCAGAGATGATAAAAAATTATTTGTATATATATATAAAACTTATGATATATGTCTATGTGTGTGTGTGTGTGTGTGTGTGTGTGTGTGTGTGTGTGTGTGTGTGTGTGTGTGTGTGTGTCTGTGTCTGTGTCTGTGTGTGTGTCTGTGTCTGTGTCTGTATACATATACGTATGTGCGTGTATTAGAATGTTTGTACTGAAGGTATGTATGTACTATAGAGAGAGAGGCAGCGACAGAGACAGAAACAGACAGACAAACAGACAGACAGAGAGAAGAGAGTGAGACAGAGAGAGACAGAAAGATGCAGGGACAGAGAGCCTTATGGTTTTAATCACAATCCATAGGCATAAGTTTTCGTTTTTTTCTGGAATTGTTCACAACATACACCATAACCGAAAGCATTAGCAGGGAAAGGACCAGAAACAGAACATTGCGAATGTGAAATATGCCATGATGTGTGTACAGAGCAATGGGCAATCGGAACAGAGATCGTTGTATTTTGTGAATGCTGTTGTCACTATTCACAAACGAACGTTTCACAAACAGAAAGAAATGTGTCAGCGAGGATTAGTCAAGTTTTCTACTCATGAATCTTTGCCAAGTTTTGAAGTTTCTGCTTTAGTCGGTGGTGTCAGTATACATTATCTGGTTAGAATTGAGGTGGAAAAAAAAAACCCGGCCATAATCATCCCCAGATGTGGTCTGACCGTGTAAACGGCGAAAGCAAGAAGAAGGAGAATAAGAAGATATGTGGTTAGTTATGGTTCTTGCGGATCTGCTGTGTTGGCGGGTTAGGTAGGTTGGTGTTTTCTTGCGGTATAATATTTTGTTTTTCATCTAGTGTTGTATGTGGTTATGCTTTGTTTCTTTTGTTAGAATAGATAAGAATCGGTTTCAATCGATTTTCTTTTTTTATCTCCTTGTTTGTTTGTTTGTTTGTTTGCTTGCTTGCTTGCTTGCTTGCTTGCTTGCTTGCTTGCTTGCTCGTTTGGTTGGTTGGTTGGTTGGTTGGTTGGTTGGTTGGTTGGTTGGTTGGTTGGTTAGTTGGTTGGTTGGTTAGTTGGTTGGTTGGTTGGTTGGGGTATTTTGGGGGTTGTTTGTTTGGGGGTTGTTTGTTTGGGGGTTGTTTGTTTGGGGTTGTTTGTTTGGGGGTTGTTTGTTTGGGGGTTGTTTGTTTGGGGTTGTTTGTTTGGGGGTTGTTTGTTTGGGGGTTGTTTGTTTGGGTGTTGTTTGTTTGGGGTTGTTTGTTTGGGGTTGTTTGTTTGAGGGTTGTTTGTTTGGGGGTTGTTTGTTTGGGGTTGTTTGTTTGGGGGTTGTTTGTTTGGGGGTTGTTTGTTTGGGGGTTGTTTGTTTAGGGGTTGTTTGTTTGGGTGTTGTTTGTTTAGGGGTTGTTTGTTTGGGGGTTGTTTGTTTGGGGGTTGTTTGTTTGGGAGTTGTTTGTTTGGGGGTTGTTTGTTTAGGGGTTGTTTGTTTGGGGGTTGTTTGTTTGGGGTTGTTTGTTTGGGGGTTGTTTGTTTGGGGGTTGTTTGTTTAGGGGTTGTTTGTTTGGGGGTTGTTTGTTTGGGGGTTGTTTGTTTGGGGGTTGTTTGTTTAGGGGTTGTTTGTTTGGGGGTTGTTTGTTTGGGGGTTGTTTGTTTGGGGGTTGTTTGTTTAGGGGTTGTTTGTTCAGGGGTTGTTTGTTTAGGGGTTGTTTAATGTGTAGGAGTTTAGTGTTTGAAATTTGTACAGTCGGGATTTATCGTGCTCAGACAGTTCTATCTATGCTCGAACCAAATGCGTCAGCAGTATCTGAGGAGAAGAGTAGCAGAATGGTTCAGATATTCGCCTGCCAATAACTAAACTCAAGGTTCCAGGGTTCGATTTACCTTTAGAGGCCTCGATTTTTCCCCCCTTATTTTGAGCAGAAATCGAACTGAACATCTAGTCCTTTGAAAAAAAGGACAAAAAACGAGTTGGATCCGTGTGCTTTCTGGCCTGTGCGTGCTAAAGATCCCACGACAGTTGAAAATCGTGAAGAGCATGGCTTTTGCCTGGCTGCCTTGATATAAAAAATTGGACAGACTGATTGATAACCTAGGACCCACCCCTTGAAGGTCAGTGAGTCTTCTTGCCTTTCTAAAGTCTTGGTGAAAAAAATTGTGTGGTGATGCACTGTTGCGACCAGCTCTGAAAGGGGAGAGCAGTGCGAGTTTTACATGGTAAATCCACTGTGACAAAGAAAATGAATATGAATCATCATCATCATCAGGTGCCTTGCCGCATGGCGTTGGCGATCATGGACTTCCATCTGTCTCTATCTCTTGTTGCCCCAAGCATCTCCTCCACCCTCCTCGTCTTCAGCCACTCCGCAAGTCCGTCTAGCATTTTCTTCGTGGGTCTACCTGGTGTTCTCTTTCCCTCCAGCTTTCCCGTTGTGACCAGGTGCTCCAAATACCCCTTCCTCATAAAATGGCCTATAAATGTTGCCTGTCCTTCCTAATCTTCCTTATGAGTGATCTACTTGTGTCTGCCTCCATCAAGACTGTCTCGTTTGTTTTCTTTGCTGTCCATGGAACTCTCAACATTCTTCTTAGAAACCACATCTCGGCTGCCTCAACGTAGGGCTTGCTGATGGAGAGGCTATGTACTGACAGGAAGAGACTTACACCTTCTGCTCTTCTTTTGGCTTAGCTGCAAGCATCAGTGCTAGCCAGCGGTGTAGGCTGTGAAAGTGAGAGGTGACAAGCACGCAGTCACTAGTCACTAGCCCACACACTAGACGCATCACATCCGCCTTTGACAAGCATGAATATGAATATGAGTATGAATCATTTGACAGATCCCCTGAGCCTGCGCAAAACGCTATGGGATGGATGGCTTGGGCTTGAAATGGGGAGGGTGGGAGAGGGACCTGTGAAACACTGAGCTGACACCATCAGAACGATGGAAACATCTTTCTCCAATAGCTGCCCGTTTCTCAAAGAATTTCGTACAAAATCAATACATAATGCTACAAGTGTATCAGTGGTACTGCACCTATTTTTTTTTCTTGACCACCTCCGAATATACACCCCTGCCCGACTTCTCCGTTCTGCTTCTGATACTCATCATCATCATCAGGTGCCCTGCCGCATGACGTTGGCGATCATGGACTTCCATCTGTCTCTATCTCTCGTTGCCCCTAGCATCTCCCCCACCCTCCTCGTCCCCAGCCACTCTGCAAGTCCGTCCAGCATTTTCTCCCTGGGTCTACCCGGTGCTCTCTTTCCCTCCAGCTTTCTGATAATAGTTGTGTATAAATTCCTCGATACAAATGGTACCACAGTCGGTCGCCGTTCTTTTCTGTGTCTGGTCCATATAGGCTTAGTTGGAACGACCTTTCCTCCGTCTATTCGACAGTCACAAACTTTGTATTCAAGTCCAGCTTGAAGACATACCTTTTTTTCCAGCAGTGATTTCCACCTCTACATATTCACTCTTTTGCCTCACTGCCCTCCTGTCCTCCTTCTCCTAGTTTGCGTGTGCTTCGTGCCCTGGAGTTTTGGTCGTTGTTGGTGATTGCTTTGGTGAATGATTAGGGTGTGTGCTTTGGTTATATTCTTTTATCAAGATTAGGTGCCTTATAAATGTCATTATTGTTATTATTATTATTGTTCTCGATATCAGCAGCAGCAGCATTATGATCGTCCGGGTCAAAATGTGATGCAGACTCTGCCATATTGAGACTGATCAATCTTTATAATAATTAATAATAATAATTAATAATAATTACAATATTTATATAGCGCAAAATCTTGATAAAATCAAATCTAAGCGCTGAAACACACACACACGCACGCATGCACACACACGCCCGCACGCCCGCACACACACGCACCCACGCACACACACACACACACACACACACACACACACACACACACACACACACACACACACACGGCTATAAATGGGGAGAAAGAATAAAAACAATGGAAAATTATAGAGAGCATATTATATACAATTATATATTGCAATGTGATTCCCCTCCGAGTGGAGACAGGCTGCAGAGGGGATTGAGTGAGGTCAGGATTTTATGCAGAGGAGAAAAGGTGAGTTTTGAGAGCGGACTTGAAGGAGACAAAAGTAGGTTGCTGACGGACTGAGAGAGGAAGTTTGTTCCAGGAGAGCGGACCAGAAACAGAGAAAGCTCGTGGACCATAGGTATTGAGCTTAGTGCGTGGAAAGCGAAAAGTCAGAGGATCGGAGGCAGAGCGGAGGGTACGTGAGGGAACATAGATCTCAAGTAGGCTTGACAGGTAATCGGGGGCTGCGTTATTGAGGCTTTTGTAGCACATGGTGTCTAGTTTGTACTGTATGCGCTTTGATACAGGGAGCCAGTGAAGTTGTGCCAGGAGAGGAGATATGTGGTCAGCTTTTTTCTTTTTGAGTACAAGGCATGCAGCATTGTTTTGAATGCGCTGTAGGATGTGAGTGGTGGAGGCAGGAAGACCGGACAGGAGAGAATTGCAATAGTCAAAGCGAGACATTATGAAGGAGAGAACGAGTTTTGCAGTTGTTTCCACAGAGAGATACTTCCTGATCAGGCTTATACGATGGAGGTGATAGTAACAAGATCTGGCAGTTTGAGAAACAAAGTTGTTCATGGAGAGGGTAGAATCAATGCAGACACCAAGGTTTTTAGCTGAATCAGAAATTGGGACTGATGTGTTACATAATGGGAGAGAAAGAGGAGGCAGCTGAGAAAGTTTCTGACGGGTGCCAATGAGGATAGCTTCTGTCTTGTCATCATTTAGCTGAAGTTTGTTGTATGTCATCCAATTTTTGATGTCCGAGTAACACTCAGTGGTGCGAGTCAGGCGGCGCTGTGTATTGTCAGGTGAGTCACTGTCTTGAAGTTGGGTGTCATCAGCATAGAAGTGGTGTTTTATAGAGTGGGAGTTGATGATGGTGGACAGGGGGGAGGTGTAAAGAGTGAAAAGAACAGGGCCAAGGACAGATCCTTGTGGAACACCACAGGTCAGGTATGCAGGTTGAGAGTAAGTGCCATTGATGAG
>JAPXFY010000013.1:37837471-37839971 GCA_030674185.1 Monoplex corrugatus
GAAAACTGTGGCCGTTTTCACCAGTTCCTAACAGCTGCTGCAGAGTTTGGTGGTCATAGGAGTAATATGTCTCTAACGACGACAACACGACAAAATGATATTGCGATTGAAATAGGACCTTGTTGCTGCCTGAATCCCTTTCATATGTGTGAGACGACAAACACCATCCCAAAATGATATTGCAACTGAAATAGGACTTTGTTATTGCCTGAATCCCTTTTATAATGTGTGAGACAACACACACTATCACAAAACGATATGGCGACTGAAATAGGACCCTGCTATTGCCTGAATCTCTTTCATATATATGTACGCACGCAGGATATCGAGTACACACGTTAAAGATGCTGTAAGTCATGTCAGCGTCCGGTGACTTACAGAAACATAAAAGCACCTACCATGCACGTCCCCCGAAGATGGAGTATGCAGACTGTGCAGCAACATACCACCTGCACAGTGTGGTGGGCAAAACAATGTGCATACGCGCATCTGACAAAAATCAGAACCCGTAAAAAAGTTGAATGCTGGACGCTTATCAACTGCAGACAGCACGGTATCAATAATTATCAAAGGAAAACACTGCCAGGAGTTGCATTATCAAGTAGACTAAACGCAAGTACGTTTTTACAGCCAAGAGAGGGGAAAGTAGGGCTTTCTACCTTGCAACAGTAAGAACAAACAGAAGGACAACACATGCATGCATATATACACACAACCCTGAGCACACATGCATGCACAAAATTAATACACACTATCCTGAGCAATCTGATGAAGCCTGATCGTTCTGTTGTTTGGTTTGTTTTTCTCTTGTTCGTTACTTTGTTTGATGTTACCTCAATTAAATGGTACAATGCCTTTATGATTTCATACTGCAGATTCAGTCACCCCATAGACACCTATTTATCTTATCTTATCTTATATTATCTTATCTTATCTTATCTTATCTTATCTTATCTTATTCATTTATTCGGTTATTTATTCATTTATTTATTTATTTACTTCCTTTTTTTCTGTCTAAAAGCACATAGACGTTAAAAGAAATAACGAACGAACAAAACATAGGCCTTTCACCAGACTGTCTGGTCTGAAATACAAAACAAAACAGAAACCTTTGAGAAAGGCAACGCTGAAAAACAAATAAATAAACAAACAAAACAAAACAAAACAAAACAAAAACAAAAAGCCACGTTGGGGGTTTGGGAGCAGCTTAGGTGATCGTCCTGTGTGGACAGTGAAGGCATTTTTAACAAGGCCACAAAATCACTTTGGAGACGTATTAATTAACCCTATTACTCCGTTGTCCTCCAGGAAGCTGGTGGAAAGACATATGGATTGTAAAGGAGGTTGAAAAGGATAAGAGTTAATCAAAATGAGAAAAACAGTCTTTACGCAACAAGGACACTGTGTGAGTGAAAGTGACATGAATTAAAAAACAAACAAACAAGACAGTCAGTATTATTCTGACAATGCTTTGTGTATTGTTAGTGAAAAGTGTGTGATGAAATAACCCTTTGTGAAACAATTCTAACACTTTCTTTTTCTACTTCATTTGTACCGCTCCCCAATGGCATTGGTTCCACGCCGCTCATTCCAGCTCTTCGACACGCTACCAACTCTAACACGTCAATCATTCGAAGTTCCAGACATAAGAAGCCCATGGGTACCATTGATTTCAAACCGCCATTGGGCCGTTCACCAGAGAAGACGCTGCACAGCCTGCCGTTCAGCAGCGCCTGTTCTGAGACATGATTCCAGACTTTCTTGATTAACGATTGCCAAACACTGGGAAAAGACCAGACACAAACATGTAGGCCTACAAAGGAGCTGGTGACGCAGTTTGAGAGATCATGATTTATCTGTGCAAAAAAAAATGACACACAAGTACGATATAATAACGCATCATCTGTGACGCAACATGATTGTTGAACAGTTCACCATAGTGGAATTTTATTCCACTGGTGTTGTACATTTTCTGAAATACGAAGTCGTGATCAGTATTTTGACTTTACGAGACTGAAGACTCATGAAGAGAACATAATTTGTTTTGAGTTTCTCAAAACAAAACAAACAAAAAAAAGGATTGTTGTGATGTTATAAGCGTATAGTGATAGGATAGTTTACTAACACAGACACAGACACACGTACACACAGAGAGACATGGATACATACACACACACCGGTACAAACAAACACACACACACACACACACAAACACACACACACACACATACACACACACACAGAAGTATGGATGCATACACACAACGGCACACACACACACACACACACACACACACACACACACGCACGCACGCACGCATGTAAACATACGCATGCACATACACAAACACACACACACGCAACACACACACACACACACACACACACACACACACACACACACACATACACACATAGTATTGTGATGATAAGCACACAGTGCTTGAATGGTTAACAAACTAACACCGACACACACGTACGCGTGTAATCATCGTTATCT
>JAPXFY010000013.1:37847471-37994971 GCA_030674185.1 Monoplex corrugatus
TCAAAGGTTCCTTTAGACTTCAGTACAGCACAGTACAGTTACTACTGGGACGTGAACATGCATCCTGGTTATACTCTGTGACTACGTTGTTCTTGTCGTAGTGATGCGTATAAGTGTTGGAAGTTCTTATTTGAAAATAGTATGCTAGCAAAGATCACGTTTTGAGCTTTCTGGTAATATCAAATACTTTGCCATCAATCATACTTTAGTAGCTGTAAAATAAAATAGAAAAGTAGTAAAAATGGTGCGTCAGCAAGGAAGAAAAACACCAACGGCCTGCGCACTGGCCGTCTTGAAAGAATTAAAGCCCAACTGACTGCGTAGAGCCATATCAGGGTTATAACCATTTCAGAACATACACAATAGGCCTACTTCAACACTGTTATTGTTATTTCTGTCCAAAGCACAGATTTTGTTCATATGAAATTACCCCCCAAGTTTTTACACTGTTCAACACGTGCTTGATGAAATCCATGGATGAACTTAGCACTGCAAAGATCTGAGTGATGATTCCGACAATGATTCTGGTAATATATCCGATGAAAATATTGTTGAAAGTAGTGACATTGATGTGTCAAATGGAGGTGATAGTGATGCTCATTCGCGGATTCTAAACACCATGAGAAATAATGAAAATATTCATGATGCCAGTCATAGACTTTATACACACACACACACACAAACCTACCTCTCTCTCTGTCTCACCATCATTACCAAACATAAAAACAAAATACTATCAAAATCATTCCGACAAGTTTATTTAGACATGTGCACAGAGTAAAGTGTCTAATCACGCTGCATCATCTTTTGCCTCTTGAGCTTCTTCTGGGACACCTTCTTCTTGACAGGCTCTTCCTCTCCAGCAGTGGGTTTCAGCACAGCCAGTTCTTTCTCTGCCAAGATCACCTCGAAGTGGCAAGGGCTTGACATGTAGGCTGCACACATGTTCAGATACATATATACACCATCGTTTTCTTACACACACAAATACCAAAACTAATTTTTTTTTAAAAACTTTCATTCCCTCACACTGTCTGCCAATCTCTTTCGCGCTGTAAGGCCTATTCCCATTTCCTCTCACTAGGTGGTCAAATTTCATTCATTTTACCACATATTCAAGATGAACACAGAATGTTGCAAGTACATGTTCTAGATGGAACACAGTGACTCATTTCTACATCAGGAGCTTGTCCAGTCTATACAGTGCAACATCTCATTTTTTTAAAACATGGAATGATAGGTTACAGATAAAATAAAGATACAGATCATATTTCTCATTAACGACACATCTTTCTAAACTTTGGATGGTATTTGGAATGGAAAAAAAATGTCCCTGATGAAGGTCTAGTTAATCGAATACTGGACAAAAAGATTTAAATGTTCAGTTTTCTGTTCATTATCTTCCAGAGCAATTACACACACACACACACACACACATGGGTGAAAGTGAAAAAATCTCCCAATCCTGAAACCTTAAATTTCCATGTCCTCTAAATGTTCCCATTCCTGAAAACCTGCGTCCATTCCTGAAACAATGGAAACACTTCGAAACAATCGCCATCTTCTTCTTCTTCTAGCCAGAGCCATCGCCACTTGTTTTTTTACTGATTTGTCTATTGCAGAAACATCTGCATTAACAGGCACGTCCTTCATTGTTGCTATCGCATGTGTTAGGCCCAAATTTGCTGTCGATACAAATCTTCGCTCGCAAACTTTTTTTTCCCCCGGTTTAGACTCGGAATGCGCATGAGCAAGAATGAAAAGGAAGGGAAGTAACTTTAAACCCTTTCTGTGTTGCCAAGCACCAGTGAAGAATCGCCGTTCGATACAAACGAAGACTAATGGAAAAATAATATAGATAATTGAATTATGCAGATAAGCCGAGCTGACAGTGTGAAAGACTCTCTCTCTCTCTCTTTTTTTTTTTTTTTTTTTTTTTGCATTGGCATTTTCCTGAAGTCAAGTTTGCCATTCCAGAAAAGAACTTTTGTCAATCGGTTCATTCCGGAATTCCGGAACACTCCGGAACTACTTTCACCCATGCACACACACACACACACACACACACACCACACACACACACAGTTATGCAAGTGAATTAGTCAAGTTGAAAGACTTTTCAGATTTGTGCACACAATACAAAATGCATTATGGCTGTTTGTTAGGCCTTCCTACAACCAATTCTTGAATTGTGTCAGGCCATCCCTAAAACAATTTTTTTTAAATAAAAAAAAAACCATGAACAAGGCACCTTGGCAGCTGATGGGTTATTGGTGGATTAACTCCCTTCCTTACCAGGGGACAGTCATTTGAAGAGGGGAAGGGCCTCTTTCCCTCGAATCTTTCCTGACCAGCTCCAGTGTCTACTACATTGAATTAGGCTGATCATTGTATAACATAAAATTCAAAAGCTTTCAAAGACTCAGGGAATTTCTCCTTCATATTTTGCAGTCTTAAAAAATTTGAAAATGATCCCTTAGAATTCCCAAACCATCAAAAAACTTCAAAGATCCATGCAAACCCTGTGAGAGATATAATAGACATCTGCAGTGGTGGTCAAGAAATATATGAAAAAATACCCTCATAATCCACAAGTGGGCAAGATTTGACCTCAAGGTCCAGGTCTTCTCAATGAAACTACAGCACACTAAACCCTACACACATGTTGGTCGACATAAAAAAAAATGATCTGAACTCAGGCTGCTCCTTCACAACTGTAACATCTATAACATGAACACAATGATGACTTCTATAACATAATCATTCTACTGACACTGATTCTACTATGAGCATTATGCATGCTTCATTTTGCCAGTACTCTACAAAACTTTCAGATGTTATGTTCCTGTAACATAAGCATTGTACTCACGGTTGATTCTGCCATGAGCCCTGTAGGTTCTTCTCCTCATCTTGGGTGCGGCGTTGACCTGGATGGACTCGATCACCAGATGGTCAGTGTCCAGACCCTGACAACAATTTACACAATCACATCAAACCATACACAAATAACCCATCATACAAATCATGACAGCTACCCGTGCACAACTTACATATTGAACAATCACTACCATTATCTCGCCACACAACATGACACAACATGACAGTGTAGCATTCACCTACTGGTCAAGAGCACCTACCAAGATCGTGAAAGTCATGATTTGAAATCAATCATCGAACCGGGATTTTTCTGAATGATGGTATTCTACAGGTGCTCTAGTTTTTTAGATCAGGCAATAATAAACCAAGGCCCAATGTGCCTTCTAAACATTATAACAGGGCTGTCCCAGGTAAAATTCTGTTTTTAAAAAAATCCATTTGCATAGATACACTACAGGCAGGCTGGCAGGGGAAAAAAGAAAAAATCAATAGATGCTGCTGCTGTTTTGCGACACTTTCCATAGACAAAGAAAAAAGAAACTTTCACACAGTCAAGCCGATGTGACAAAAAAGAAAATACAGAATGAAAGTACAAAAAACTCCCAATTGTCCATTCACAATTTACACTATCATAGCAGTCACCTCTGTGATGCAACTTCCAGCAGATTTTTTTTTTTTTTGTACACATTTCCACAGTACACAACCATGGGAAACAACACTCTACACAAACGTTAGCTTCCAAATAATAACACAGATGTACCTTCATTAATATTACTTTCAACCGCAAAGATCCTATGATTCATCCTTTCACAACTTTTCAGAATGCCAGTCACCCTTGGGGTCCCTTCAGGGTGGAGCAGCACCAGGTCCTGCGCCTCAAAGAGGATTCACCCTCAGCTATCGGGACCACTAAGCACAACGGCAGCCTGCAAGAACTGGGGATAAAATGGCCCTGTCCTCACCAAATGTAGCCTAATCAAGAAGACCGACAACAAATAAAACTGTCAATTACTGCTTCACTCACCTTGAACTCAGCATTGCTCTCGGCGTTTTTCAACAGCTGCAGCAAGAACTCTGCGCTCTTCTTGGGCCATCTGCCCTGAGTACACTTAAACTGCTTGGACTGAAACACACAAATTCCACTTATCAAACTGCTCAATTTACAACACCAAAAATTTCCTATCATGGTTGGATAAAAAGCACACAGACTGAGGGACCTGAATATGAAAGCCACACAGACCGACTTCTTCATATTAAGTTTTTGGTCCACTTGTACCAGGACATATCATAGGCAGGTGCAGCTGCTGGTCAATAGCGTAACGGGAAAACTGGTGTGGAATCATGTTGCAGATATTGAGTACGTCTGCCACTCCATCTGTCAGAGATGGGACCCAGATTCATGGGGCCTCTGGGAACATTCAACCCAGAAAATGTTTTTGACCTTAACTGAAAATCTTGCAATCTTGCCATTCTCAGATTTACAAATGTGCATAATTCTGTAATTCTACAGACATGATGTCTATAGAATTTTAAATCAAATTTGAAAGCTACAACAGACACCATGGTTTCAATCGCTGATCTTTCCCTGCAAAATTTCAGTAAAGTGATATGTTTAGTTGCTCAAATGTTCATATCTTCTAGTTCTGGGCTACTTTTCCTTTGTTTGTATTGTTCATTTTCATGGGGTCTCTTCTTCTTCAACTTCCTCAGTCTCATACCACCTCCAGGAATTTTTTACTTACTTGGTCTTTAACCTCTTCACTGCGCTGTTGACGAGTGACGCTCGTCATAGAAACCGTCGTCTGCAATGTCTGTTGACGATCGTGGATCGTCCCATATCAAACACTCTTTCTCTTTTCGTCTAGCACATCACAGAATCCTTCTATTTATGATTTGATTAGGTCCCTTGACAATCTTCGCTCTTTGAGTGCCGTTTGTTCAAGTTATTTAGATCATTTGCATAATTTATCACGATCGATTGGCAAGGTGCTACGAAGTTGAGCTTTCAGTTTTTGAAGCGCTATGGCTGCCCCACAACGAACCTACACAGTTGCAGAAGTTATTGAAGCGATTTTTCGAGATCAAGACAGTGGAGATGAAGACTTCAAGCCAGCTGGCTTCGAACTTTGTGAAGTTGATGCCAACGACCCAGATTTTGATGTGGAAGAAGTTTTTGGTGACTGATCGTCTGAATCAGAGTAGGCCTATGGAGATCCGATTGTTCCAGATGCAGGTAGGTGTATTTGAGAGCTTTATTCATTTTATAACATGATTGTATTGCTTTCTTCTCAGTATATTTATAAATAGAACAGCTAAGTGTGTGTATTGAATGGCTGAGCCCTTTGTTTGGGCCTGGTCAGCGAGCGAGCCAGTGACTGAGTGGGCAGTGTGTTCGACCTGTGGGCGTGTCACTCGTCGCTCGCTCGTTGTCAGCCATGCTGTGTGTGTCTTGTTGATGAGTTGTTTTTCTGGTCGGCATCTGCCCTGTGCTATCTCCCTGGCCAATGTGTGTTTGTGTGAGGAGTAGGCTGCTATCTCCCTGGCCTGTGTGTGTATGTGAGGAGTGGGGTGGGAGCAGAGGGGTGTGTGTGTGTGTGAGAGAGAGAGAGAGAAAGAGAGACAGAGAGAGAGACTGTTGGTGTGACTTTTTATAGGAAATTGAAAGCATTCAGTGATAATACTGACAGAAACAATGTTGTAATGAAGTCACTTTGGTAGAAGCAGTACTCACTGGGTTTCTTTGCAGTGTTTGCTTGAGGAAAAGTAGTATGCTACCAATGTCAGTGTGTGTGTGTGTGTGTGTGTGTGTGTGTGTGTGTGTGTGTGTGTGTGTGTGTGTGTGTGTGTGTGTGTTGTGTGTGTGTGTGTGTGTGTATGTGTGTGTGTGTGTGTATGTGTGTGTGTGTGTGTGTGCGTGTGACTTTTTTTATTTCATAAAATATTTATGAGGAAATTTGAATCCTTGCTTTCACTGTGCTACAGGTATGGTAATGCAGCATGGTGATGATGTTCGGCCTGGACCTGCTGTTGCTGGGCCTGCTAGAAGGGGAAGGGGAGCAAGAGGGGGAAGGAGAGGACTGTGTTTGGAAGACTGCTTCCAGAACTACCACACTCAGAAGCGTTTTTACTGGGGATAGACACTGGGAGATAAAACCCTTTCATTTTATGTGTGGCTAGGCTGTGCTTATATTGTGGCTGGACACTGCTTTCTGACCTTTGTACAGTCTATATCTTCAAATCAAAGTGTGCTATAAACTGCTGTGAGCTCCTGCATCACTTGATTACATCATCATTGACTTTAACATTTTTTTTTATTGCATTTCAAAGAGTACATGTGACACTCTGGTACATTATTTCATTTTGAAATTGTCATAAACACAATCTTCGTTCAATTTCCTTTCATTTGATATATACTTTTATGTATCTATCTTCAATGCCTTCTGAATTATAAGCAATTGAAAATAATAAGCGTGATTTTTGTCTGTTTCTGAAAAATATCTTAGCATGTGCCTTAGCAAAACATGATAGCAGGGTTAAAGTTTGCCCATACTCAACAAGTGGACACTGCTGCCCTTTTGTTCTTCAGACTCAATGTTCCCAAAATGCTCACTTGACGCTATGAGAAGTTAACTGTTTGCAGACTGAATGGTTCGTGGATAAAATTGCTTTTCATGTAGCCTATATAATGTCGATGTTAATTGCTTTCCATGTTGTTAATCCTATTTTGTTGTTGTTATTTTTTCTTCCACAGAAGCAAATGAAGCAAGGAAATATGCTTCTGGTCCCACAGAAATGTGCAATTTGACGACAAGTTCCACCCCTGATCTATCCAAAGCTGTCCTGGTCTTCGTCTAGCTCTGAGGCCTGAACATCTGGCATTGTAAGCATGAAGGGCATTCTGGTCTTTGTCTAAATCTCACTTATCAGCTATAGTGAGAAATAATGGCTGACAGGTGTTCTATCTTTCGGACCGCTTGGTTTCTAATTATTCTTCACAATGTACAAGCTCTTCAAAATAAAGTATATATCCTCTTTCTCTTTCTTGCTATGGAGTATCCCTCTCCTTGTCCCAACATTTATCCCTCTCAAAATCATCTCATCTCTTTAGGAATTTTCATTCTGCTCAATTTCATATTGCCTTGACAGCAAAAATAAACTGCATTCACTCGTTGGAAACTAACCTACAAGCTGGCAAACTTTCACATCCGTAATGCAAAGGGTACCACTAGTGTAATGAAACATTACTGCTATTGCTACCACATTCTATCAACTTGCTCCTAAAAAGAGCATTTTTCTTTCCAAAATAAACTGGTAAAAAACAACTACAAATAAAGACCTTTCTCAAAACATACAGCCCACTAGCAGATAATTTCACTTTTACACATGATAATAAATGCAACCAAACTTGTCAATGTATCATATTATGAAAAAAATTCTTTAAAAAAAAAAAAAAGGGGGGGGGAGGGGGGAATTCAGACACCAAAGGCAGTAAACAACCATCTGCAAGATCCGCTTTCAAAGTGCTATTAAAAAAGGTTCCCTTTACAAAAACTGTCTACAGCAAATCAGAACCTTTTTAGTTTTAAAACATTCTACAGCAATTAAAAACAGGTCTGTTACTGGCGCAAACTTCTGGAAATGGGTCACGGTGTTGAAGGTGCAGGTAATTACCATTTTGCTGGATTTGTCACTCTTTTGATCACCAGCTAAACCAAGCTATATGAAATATTTTTCAATCTTTTGATCGTCACTGAAACCAAACCATATGAACTTCCTTCACTTCAACTTCAAAGAACCATCTGTAATTAACCCTGATCGCGGTTGTCGCGACAATAGTTGCGCCCCTTTCTCACTGCTAGCACAGGGAAGTCGCGACAATGGGCGCGCTGGTCAGTGACCGACTTTCGCGAGGTCAAGGACGCGTCCCCTCAGTGGAAAATTCCACTGACCGTGTCAAGTGCGTAGTTGCTTGACTGAAGCGCCCTGTAACATGTATATTCAGCAGTTTGACTGAGAGTTTGAGTTTGTGGAGTCCTTTTATCCAGAGGGCGTGGCGACACTCAAAATGGCTGGCAGACGACGACGCGACCAGTTTAGAGATTTTTTGAACGAATTTTTTGCGGACGAAATCGCCGATGCCCGGGAAGGTGAAGACCTGCAAGATGTCTTGGAGGGTCTTATGCTTCCTGGAGATGCCAGGCAGATCGACCAGGCCCCATCCAACAGAAATTTTGACGATGATGTGGCGGAGGGGTGGATGAGCGAGGAAGGCGAACTCGTCAACATGCCATTCGCGAGAGAGTCGCGACTGCTCGTTGATGACAACTTCCCCGATAATCCCCAACCTCTTGATTTCTTCTCTCTATTCATTGATGAGAGAATCATCGATCTTTTAGTTGAGCAGACTAACCTCTACGCCCAAAGAAAGATCGATGCTGGCAACCTGAAACCACACTCTAGGTAAGTTTCCATTTTTTGTTTCGTATACGCCCCCTTTCACGTCTTCCTCTCTCTCTATTTACCTCTCTCTCTCTCTCACACTTTTTACCTCTCGTTCCCGTTCTCTTTCTTTCTACACTCTCTCCTCTCTTTTTTCATCTCTCGTTTGCTCACTTGTTTGTTTGTTTGTTTTTTTGCTGAAATAGTTATTTCCTCCATTGATTTGCCCACTCTTCTGTTTTTTTCTGTCTCTGCTCCTCCTAGCTCCCTCTCTGTGCAATTCATGTGTTTCTTTTGAGTAATTTAGAAAGGAGACTTAGGTGTGTGAGCTTTTCTCTGTGATGATTTTCTACATCAATGGCAGATTTTGTTTTTCTCCTCACTGTAAATGAACTTGTTACAATCCCTCTCTATCATTGGTTTTCTCTTTTTGCCTTGAATGAAAAAAATGTGGTTGTGTGTGTTTGTATGAGTGTGTTTGTGTGTGATGTTCTAGATAAATAATTGCATGTTCTTTGATTGTTTTAGTGAAGCATTGTATCAGAGTGTGCATGTGTATGCTAGCAAATATTTTATGCAAGCATATGTGTGTGTGTATGCGAGTGTGTGTGTGTGTTTACATGTTATGCTTTTATTATTTTTTTTCTCTTTCTCTGTGTGTAACAAAGTGGGTTTATTCCCAGGTTGCATCACTGGAAACCTCTGACCAGGGCAGAGATGAGGGTGTTTCTGGCACTCTGCATTTCAACAGGCCTCGTCATCAAGCCTACCATCCCAGAGTACTGGTCAGCGGATGAAATCACAGAGACGCCATTTTTCGCCAAAAACATGACATCTCTGCGTTTTGAAGCCATCCTCAGTAACTTCCATCTTGTGGACAACACAGAGGATGACTTCACCGACCCCCTCTTCAAAGTGAGGCCTTTCTACAACCACCTGCGGGCCAAGTTCCTGGTCTACTCGCCAGAAAGGGACATCAGCTTTGACGAAGCGACATGTCCCTGGAAAGGCAGACTCCGCTTCCGGGTGTATAATCCTGCCAAGCCTACCAAGTTTGGCATCAAAATGTATGAGGCATGTGAGGCCAAGTCAGGGTATGTGCTTGGCATGGATATATACCAGGGTTCCACACGAGGCACCGACTTCTCCGAGGCACTGGGCATCGAGCAGGAGCTGAACATCACCACCCGCACTGTCCTCGGCCTTCTCAGCTACAGTGGATTGTTGGACCAAGGGCATCGCGTTTACATGGACAATTACTACACCAGTCCAGAGCTCTTCACCCAACTCTATCTGCTGAACACCTATGCTTGTGGTACAGTGCGTACAAACAGGCTAGGCATGCCACGTGTCTTCAAGAAGGCGAAGAGGAGGGCAGATAGAGTTCAGCTGACCCAGGGACAGAGCATCTTCAGGCAGAATGATCATCTTCTGGCCCTGAAGTACCATGATAAGCGCGATGTCCATATGCTAACAACAATCCACAGCCCCACTGAAGTCAAGCTGGACAAGCGGGATGAGGCAGGCAACCCCATCTGGAAACCAACCTGCATTGTGGACTATATCCGTAATATGGGGGGGGTGGACACTTCTGACCAAATAATTGCTAATTATTCCCTGCTGAGGAAAACTGTGAAGTGGTGGAGGAAACTTTTCTTCTATCTCTTCACAGTAGCACTCTGCAATGCTTACTGTCTCCACCGGAAGTTTGCCAACAATACGTTGACACACTATCAGTTCCGGAGAGAGATTGTGCGTCAGCTGATTCTCCAATCTCCTGATGCACCAAAGCCAGTTGGCAGAGGGAAGAAGAGTCTGAACCCCCCACTGAGGCTGACTGGCATGCACAAGCCTGTACATCACATTGCCAAAGAAGGAGCCAAGAGGAAACGCCCCATGCGTGACTGTGTTGCATGCAACAGACCCAAAAAAGATCGTGCTGGGTTCAAGCGCAAACAGTCGGCCTTCAAGTGTGAGCAGTGTGATGTAACCTTGTGTGTGCCAGAATGCTTCAATATATACCACAGCAGGGTGGATTACAAGAGGGTTTTGCAGCAGCCTGGTGAGCCTGCCCCTGGTCCTTCTGGGGACCACTGACAGTCTCATCAACACGCCTGTCCTCACCTGACATTTCACCTGTTTGGCAGAGGTATTTACCTTCATGTTGATTTATATTTGATAATGAATTGATGAGCAGTATTCCTCATTCATTTCTGAACATATTTTGTATAACATTTATTGTTCAAAAACAAATAGTTTTTGAGATATAGCTCATTTAAACTTACTACCGTTTTTTTTGTTTTTTTCTGTTCGTTATATGACCAAACACAGTGTTTACATAGGTACGAATTATAACCAGGATAAGGGTTAAAAGAGAACTCACCTGGGCTTTGCGTCCTGCACATCCACTGAAGCGTCGGAACGGAACAATTTCCTTCTTGCCCATGACATTTTTCAAATAACGCATGGCACGCTTCAGGTGCATCTTCTTGATGGCCTGAGCAGTCTCACGGGTGTTCTGATCAAACATAAACGACATCAGTCAGCAAAAACTCATCATTTTGCTTTTCTGTCTATAAAAGCCTTAACATCCTTTTTTTCTTTTTTTTCTTCCAGATGCATGTACCCATGTTCTGAACACACTGTGTAGGCTGTATGCCATAGACTACATTTTTAGTGGACATGCATATTGGTGACATCACATTTACTACAGCCAGCCAATGACACAACTTACAGAATATTTTTCCTGTATAGTCAGTATTCTGTGCACACATGTATATACACAGAGCAGATTTAGGCACAGGCAAGTCTAGGACATAGGAAAAATCTCCACCTTTTAATTAAACATCAGGCTAAGGTGTCAAGGCAAATTAAACCCACAACTTTGAAGACTGATGTTTATCCATTTGACTACAGCACCCATCTTTAAAACCGATTACATACCATAAAAAGTGCCAGTTGTAGAAGCGATTATTAAAAAATTTAGTGTTCAGAACAACATACCGTCACAGCAGCTTACACAAAATTACAGAAAGGTTTGCATATTCTTCACATCACTGTATCTCTTCACATCACTGTATCAACTGATACAGACAAACTACTAACTAAAAATTTTATTTCTCGAGACAGATGGAGCTTACACACTCTAGTCTAAAGTAATGGCACAACCAATAATTCGTTATTTGACACCAGACATATATCACTGTGATTGTGAAACATGGTAACAAGAAAGTCTGCAAGTTCAGTATGTGTAGGCCTAATTAAACTAAAATTTAAAAAAACGAAAATAGTTCAACAAGTAACTGCCAATGTAGCTATGTATCAAGACTATTCAAATCTTAAATATTATCATTTCTATTAATGTTGATGTACATACCTTGAAGTGAACACGCATATAAGAACCTCGAGCCTTGCAAGCTGGAAAAGACATCCAGAGATGAAAACAGCCATTTATTAACAAACAGAAAAGTAGATAAGATGGTTCTTTTGTTTGAAATCAGAAATTCCACAATATCAAATGACTAAATCAAAACACAAACTGATAATATACAGAGATTAACGACAAACAACTGAGTATCACAGTACAATGATTCATTCTGATCCAATTACTTTGCTCCATCAGCAAAACAAGTCTTGGTGAAATTAGTTACTACCTATCTTCAAACAAGTAGCCTACATGTGCACATGTTGGTTGTGCATGTGTATGTGTGATGTGTGTGCATCTGTGTACGTGTAAAGAGACAGGGGAAAAGAAAAAAGGAAAAATTAGACATGCAATGTACAACAGTATGAAAAAAATTCCCCACAGAAACAAAGAAAACAAAACCTTCAAACTAGGGCAGACTTCCCAGTAGCCCAGCTGTTAATGGCTACATAAACTCATGTCAGGCTACTCAACTTATGATACAGGTAGCCCAAGTAACATCTGAAAGAATTCAAACTAAATACAGAATTAAAAAAAACAATCCAAACGCCATCATTTTCATCGAGTCAATGCTTTCCAGAATGCCTTCTAATGACTGTCTGCTGCCACCACCACTGACCTTGGCAATACTCGTGAACAGGGAATTGGTAGGCTACCATCTGCTCTGAGGCTCACTGGCTGGGTTACCCCTTGCTCTTTGAGATCCCACCATGCAATTGCTTATTTATTTGATCTATCTTTGAACTGTATGTCACAGAATCCTGGATGGGTCTAAATGCTGTTTTCAAAAATACCCTTTGCTCTTTGAGATCACACCATGCAATTGCAATGTCTGTTTTATCTTGGACTGTACGTTGTGGAATCCAGGATGGGCCTAAATGCTGTATTCAAAAATACCCCATGTTCTTTGAATCCACCATGCAATGCATGTCTGTTATTTATCTTACTGCAGGCTGGAATCCAGATTGGCATAAATGCGTGTATTCAAAATCATTAAGCCTGATTGCGTTGATTCTCCATCTTCAATAGCATTTCACCAGCATGAGACACCACTGGCAAAAACTGCTGTAGCCTCCATCAAAAACATAACATCAAATGTAAATTTCAAGTAGATTGTGCACTACTTACAAGCCCAAGCAAAAGCTTGGATAATCAAAACAAACATCAATAAAATGAATCAAGACATTGAGAGACTCTTAAGGGCCCAAAAGCTAAGAATAGAAAGTATCCAATATAATTGGAGGGCAATAATGGCCATATTGTGGATCAGAAAAATGTTGATCCAAAACGTCAATATTTTGTCATTTAGTAGGTCCTAGTGATAATGTAGTCCAGGCAATGCACTGCCATGGTGGTTGTTTTTTTTGTTGTTGTTTTTTTTTTTTTTGGGGGGGGGGGGGGTTGTTAGGCTCAATTCTTTTTAATGTAGGCCTATTTATTCAAGCAGAGCCATATCTTTTATTACAGATACACACTGGTGTTTGTGTAGTTGTCATAACTTCATTAGGATCCAAAATTTGTGTTTAAAATGTCAGGCTACCTGAAAATCTGTCAAGCTACCTCCATTTCGGATATGGTAATCTGGCTGGCTAAGCCCTGATAACTAACAATGCTGCATTTAAATATGGAAGATATTGTAAAGTCTGAAAATTTTCCACAAAAATACTTCTCAGTAACGTTTCTTTTTAATGTAGGTGTATGTATGTGTCCACATTTGTTAGCCAATACTGTGCTGGGCTTACATCGTTGCACAGTGACAGTACATCTTGTCTTCAGCCTTAAAACCTTTTATAAACTATTCCAATTTGACCTAGGGCCTATTACTTTCAACAATGTATGTGGATTGCTTTGAATTGTAAGTTACAATACAAACCTAGGCCTATACTGGAGTCGAGCCATATCAACAAAAACACCCATGTATTTCATCTATTTTGTATATCAAAATCACAAAACGTAGTGAATTCTGGCCATGATCAGATAACTGAATTAGTTTTAGAGGCTACTCTTTACAACATCAGTGCAAAGGTGCAGTGGAGGCGCAGTTAGTCGCCCTCACTCCTGCAGATAGCCTACTGTACAAGCATACTTCGCAGGCTGATGGCAGAGAGGGTGGAAGAGTGCAAAGGTGCAGTGGAGGCGCAGTTAGTCGCCCTCACTCCTGCAGATAGATGAGTACCATACCATATAGGCCTATAACTAGTATAAGCCCTACAGAACATCGCACCATTGACCAATCACTGAACTGTGATCTTTAACCAGTTTTTTAAACTCCACAATCAATCAAAAAAATCATGTTCTGTGCATCAACATAAAAAGTATACTTACACTTCGAGGCATTTTCTGGTTCCTTAGCGTAACGAGCCATTTCTGCAACAATTACAATAAAATCTCCATTTGCATGTTGAAACAAAGGCAAAATCGAGCCATTTCTGCAATACTAAAAGAGTCTCATGCATGATCATGATGCAGTATCATACTCATGATACTGAGAATGCGAATGTGTATCACTTATGTTGTTCAAAGGCAAAAACTGCACCGTTACGTACGGGTCAACTAGACGGTACGCATTGAATTAGTATAATTTCACATAAATTACTCACTTACATTTACTTCGTATGAAAACACTACTCACTTTTTCTACTATTACAGAACACAAGGATTAGCCTAGACACGAGCATTCGACAACTCGTAGTCCCAACACGTTTACGAACTCGTCGATCTTACACATCATCCAATACTATCGAGTTTAAACTATTCCAACAATTTTATCCTCACTATGTAGGCAATGATTTATACAATACTTAACAATATTTCTATGTACATTTTTGTATGATGGAAAGCCGATTTTGTTTCATATTTTTCATAGTATCGTCATCCATACCTTCTTTCAAGCCGGAAAAGGAAGTTTACTGCCAGTCGAATTGCATTCTGGGTTAAGACAATTCGGAGTTATCGTTCATGATAAAAAATGCCGTCACAAATGAAAACCCTCCAAATTTTGGCAGAGATCGAAAAATTAACAGATAATTTTTTTTTTTTTTTTTTTTCCAAGACGAGAGATGATTTCATCCAATAATTTTTTTCAAGTATTTCCGTCAAAGCTTCGCTGTGTATACTTCCGGCAAGATTCGATGTCTGCGAAAATCCAACGGAGAGACAGAAATCCGGGAGACCTAAGTCATTATCGATATCTCCACAGCATTAAGATCACTTTCAACATTTTTTCCAAGACATATTTAGCATCAGAAATTAAACCTACCTCCCCCCCCCCATCCCCGGAATAGTGCCTACCCAGAGTCCAAGGCTACCTACATTAATATGATTATGTGTGTGTATGTGAGTGTGTGTCTGTATGTGTGTGTGTGTGCGTGTAGTGTGTATGTGTGCGTGCGTGCATGCATGCGTATACTGTGTCCCATACCATACCATACCGCTGCAGACTGGTTTAGGTTATTCAGCCTTTAGTCTGGTCTTTTTCACGAAAAAAAAAAACTTGGTCATTCATACAGTTGAAAAACTTCTTGCGTGGGTATTGATGGCGCAACCGTCTGAAAGTCTACCTAATCAGATACATGCGGTCTGCCCAATGGCGATCCAGACTGGCCTTGAAGCTGTCACACACACACACATACACACACATATACACACACACACGCGCGCACACACACACACACACACACACACGCCACACACACACACATACACACACACACATATACACACATACACACACACAATTTCTGTTCATATATTGTTTGCCTTTTCAAATAATGTCGCCAGGAGCAAAACTTTTGTGACCAGTTTACTTTTCAGTTGCTGCAGACTATATTTGTGTTTTGTTTTGTTCTGTTCTGTTCTCTTTTTGTCTTTTGCAAGACAAGATAAGTTGCGAATTCAGATACTGCTGAAGTTGAAAGATAACAGCAAATTGAATGGAAACGTTGCAGTTGACAGTAACAAGACTGGTAGGTGAGGGCTATGAATTTCAGCATAGAGATGAAGATAATCAGATCCAGCTTCGTTGCACAGGACATGTTATTCACATGAAAGACTCCCACATTCCCGAAGATACTTCTACATGAAGAGCTGTAGCAAGGATACCAAGACCAGGAAGGACCACTAAGGCGTTACAAAGATACTCTGAAGGCCAGCGTTATGAACTGTGGCAGCAATATCACCAACTGGGAAGGCATTGCTTACAACAGTGCATCAGTGCATGCAAGGCACAAATCGCATTTGAACAGCAGAAAAACTGCTATTCAACATAAGAGCTGTAGGATCCCTATCCATGCACGACCTTTTAGAAGAATATACGCTTTGTATCCTACATGAAGACCCATTCCAGGCGATCAGAACCGATTTGTTGGATATTTTTATCATAATTGTCATATATATGTATGTCATATGCTTATATGCTTGCTACCTCACCCCAGCAGAGATTGAGTATTCTGTCTACCGCGGTATCCTTGTCGTATTAGTTCTACGATCACACAAGATCAGATGATTTACATCTGAGTGAGTCCCTAACACTGATGGTAGTGTATTGAGACTGTAAGTTGATGCATGCAAAGTCGGGATTTGTCTGATGAATATTCATATTTGCTGTATTTTCGCAACTTCCTACTATTATGGGACATAATGTGTGTCCCTATGTCGGTCATGTTTTGATTGAGGCGAATGCTCCAGTCTAACACCCGTCACTGTTCACTGGCTGTTGAGGTAGATGAATCGTCTGTTTTCACCGATGATCTAATTAGCGAAGAACCGTTTGATGTGTCCGCACAATGCCAGCCAAGAATAAGCTGAACCTGACAATCTCCGTAGCGGAGCCAGGCGGCCAGGATGGAAATTCCGAGTGAGTGTTTCGTCGATGGCTTCAACCGCAGCAGGAATGCTCGGAATGCCAGATATTTTATTGTGCACGTCGATCCATCGTGATTATTCCTTTGTCAGTTTAAAATCTGTTTCAGTTTCTGTCAGTGGGTGGGGGTGTTGCTAGTCAGCCTAATGTGAGCATGTTGCCGTTAGTGACAGTCTATGCAATGTTTTGTTCTAGTTGGGCTTGTTTACCTTGCTGCAAATTAACCGCAGTTGTCTGCTGGCTTGCAAGGGGCGGAGGGGAGGGTGGCACGAACAGACGAGCTCAGGTAAAAAGATCTATAGATCTGCTGGCGCTGACAGTGCATCAGTGCATGCCGCTTGACACAGTGCCAGCAAGCAGCTGCTTGGTTTTTATGGACGAGATTCGATCTGGAAACGAAGAAAATATTTAATTTGGAATCCAGTTGGCCTGTTTGCTTTTCATGGAGATCCAAGTAGGCTGTATGAAGTAAGCTTTGTGATAATTATCTGGATGGAGTTTTTAGACTGAATTGACTGGCAATGAAGTGTTGGTATCTGTCAAGCAGTTGTTGTTAAAGTCTGGTACCTCAGGCCTAGGCCTAAATCAAATGATTAGGTCCTAAGTAATATTTCTTCAGTTTCAGTGCTACATTCACAGTCTCAGTCTTTACTCCTCTTGTCTCTCTGTCTCTTGTTTTTCTTCCTCTGTCACTGTCAGTGTCTGTCTCTGTCTCTCCCCCCCCCCTCTCTCTGTGTCTCTTTCTCTCTCTCTCTCTCTCTCTCTCTCTCTCTCTCTCTCTCTCTCTCTCTCTCTCTCTCTCTCGCAGGAACAAAAAATTGAAAAACGGCAGATGTCTTTGGTGGAATAAGGTCTAGTTAGGCACAAAGAAACTGAATTGTGTGACTTGTGACTGCTTACACCATAACATCGAAGTTTTGTCAACAGTACATATTGTACTTTTATACTATGTCATACCACTTCATGATGAGTTCATCATCTTGAATTTTGAAGCAAGGCAGAGACCAGACTAGCAGCTAGTTCATTAGTTCATCCATTTGACACTGTCATTGTGTCATCATTGTCATTCTGGTATATTTTCCTTCAGGGCATATGCAATGGTTTCAAACTGTCATTTTGCTTTTCCAGTAAAAATCATGTAAGATAAGTTTTGATAAGTTAAGTACATCTTAGAGAATGTGTATATGTGTGTGTGTCTGTCTGTCTGTCTGACTGTCTGCATCTGTATGCATGTATGTCTGTCTGTCTATATCTGTATGTTTCGTATTTTTGTATATGTGTCTACATTTTAATTCAGTGGAATTTTTTTTTAAACTTGTAACTAAATGAAGCCCATGACATGCTCACATGCATGTAAAATTACTAAATTAGTTGTGTAGGATGCCTTCATTGTAATGTAAATTGATGTGTCCTAACCCTAGCCCTACCCTAAACCATCACTTTTAGGGGCCACTTTTCACTGTGAATGTGTTGCTGATCCCAAGGGCTAAGATTATGGTTATAAAATTAGCTTTAGTATTGAAATCTAGAATCAGGAAGGTTATGGTAATTGGAGCCTGTCAGAGGTATGTGCATGAGGATCCAATTATGATTGTGCATGTTTTTAGTGTGTATATGTGCTCAGGTTTTTTTTTCAATTGTGTATGAGTGTAAGCTAGCAGGTTTTCATAGGGAAGCAAATTAAGCTTTTTCCAAGTGAGACTTTTTGTTTCAAATGCTGTGAATATCATTTAACATATTTGTGCCTTACTCTATGCATGCCATGGTTATATTTAAACAAAGAAGAAATGCATACGCACTTCCAAGAATGCAAAACAGAGGAACGCGCTTTCATGTTCCCCAAAAGTCAAATTAGAATTCAGGACTTTTTCATGCAGTGTTTTCATACCCCAAATAAAACTTCAGAGGATTTTTTATGACACCCCTCCCCTCTTTCTCTTGCTTATTTGTGCAAGCAATTCTGAGCCTTCAGATCTGCACTTTTTTTTTTATTATTATTAGCACAAGTTTATGGTAAAGTCTGAGGACTTCTATCAGGTAGTTATTATCACTGATATCAGTGTACATGTTTCTAAGTGGGCAGTCTCTTTTTCATTACTTGAAAAAGAAAATTAAAGATCATGGTTTCCAGTTCAGTGATGTAAAAATCATGGTTTCCAGTTCAGTGCTGAGGGCTGTTTCTTATTTGCAAGCATGCTTACATGCAAGAAGAGAGATAGTGAGTGGTGAAAATGGAAAAAAAATGTGTGCAGTGAATCAGGCATGAGGTAGGAAATAGATTTCAACAACAACAGCCACCTTTGCCCCCTGGAAAGGTCCTCTCAGTGTGCCCATGCCTTACTTCGGGAACGCCTTGCCACTCATTGCTGTGAGATGAAACAAGGAAAGGTACCATCTTATGTGGCTTGTCACACAAGAACCTCAGGTTATTTAACTGCCAGTGCCATTATCAGTGCTACTGCTAGTACTCTATAGTTGCTGACCGTGGAAATGGCTGCCATCTTTGTTGATAATGATTCAAGTGAATGGAATGCCTTGCTCTTTTTTTGACACTGGGTCATGATAAGTATGGAACAGTAGATTTAGGGAACTGTAGAAATTTTCACCCTCCTCAGTGGCCTTTTCAAAGCTTTTGTACTGTACAAACTTTGTGCAACATTAGATCGGATGAGTGCTATAGTATTAATAATAATAATGATAAAATTCAGCCGTTGTTCTGAAACACTTCATCAGCATCACAACCACTATTAGAAACTTTGTTAGTCTGTCTCACCTACGGCTGCTTCCAAAGTTCTAGAAGAACCAGGTAATATTTGTTACATTTTCATATTTCTGCCAATTGGGTCGACTTATGCTGCTTATTTCTGAGCTGTTTTTCTTCATCTTTCCTTCTTTCCCACCTTCTTTGTTACTCCTTCACTTTGCCTTGATAGATTTTGGTGTACGTTTTTTTGTTCTTCTTGTTGTTGTTTAGTTTTGGTGGTGGTAGTTTTGAACACTCCAGTGGTTTGCATGAAGGATGTGGTTTCATCAAGTCCTCTTTGTTGTCCCAGAGCTGCTTTTGGACAGTCTCTCCATTAGTCAGTGCTCATTTCTTGTATTTGTAAACAGTGGTCAAAACTGTAGAGCATGCTCTGGAGACTGGTTCCATCTTGCATGAACACTCATCTATGTGTGACAGCCCCATGTGGCTGAATGGAGTAGCCAGCAGTGTCCAGTCCTCAGGCAGAAGATTGTGGTTTATTGTTGCTGCTTAAGATAATGGATGGGATCATTTCTGTCAGGATCAAAATGGAAGTTTCTTTTTATTGTGATGTTTGTCTTTCTTAAGGAGTTGGGGTGTTGCTGTTGCTGTGGTCTGCTTCCTTCCTTTGCCAGAGGATTTGTGCGCTCATTTCCTTAGATGCTATAGTGGGCAGAAATCTGCTGCACTATTACTGGCACAGTACAGTGCATGCTTCTTTTGGTTCTTTTAGGATGGATCTAGTTTTCTGTTATCTGACTGTCAGCTGACGATTGTAGACTCCCGCAGCTCTGTCAAAGATTCGCAGTCTTTTAAAATGACAGTTTGGGATGTTGGGGAATCTTCTGCTTTTCTGATTTTTGCTGCTTCCAATACACCGCTCTCTTTTCCTCTGTAGTTGGTAGACATCTTTCCTGTGTGGCTGTTTTACTGTCCTTCCATCAGTTTAGCAGATGAGGAGCCCATTGTTAGTGTTCTTTATAGCTCTATCTGCTGTACCACATGTGAAAATGTGCGCCTGTGATGAGCTGTTGTTGGCACCATCAAACATTTCTAGTATGAGGACCAGTAGGACTGCTTGTACTTGGTCAGTCTTGTTTTGAATGCCTGGGACTTCTGTGACAAAGGTACTAATAGTAATAATGTTGTCCAAATGTTGCAGTCTTCAGCGTCCTGAAGTGATTATATCTCATCTTTTTGCAGACTGGATCTGAGCATGTTTTTTCTTCAACTTGTCTGCAAGGTAGCTTGCGCTGCTCCTTTTGAGGTAGTTTTTGGCTTAGAGATGATTTTCCTATTCGGTGATTTGCCATGGCTGACTTGTGATATAGTCTGTAAACTGTTTCTTTACTCGGTGTAACTGAACAGTGACCAATATGATTGATAGTAAATTTGCCATATATTTGTGTAGTCAGCACTGATATTGCTGGTTTCATAATACGCTGAATTGTCTAGATTAAGAGAGGCTTGCAGAAATTACTCAAGTTCTAAATCACAGCAGTTGCAAGCTCCCACAAACCTGCCAAAAACATGTTTCCAGACCAGGAAAATATATAACAACAGTTTGTTGGGAAGGTGTTAGAACAGCGTTTGTGAACAGAGCCTTACGCAGAAAACTATAGGCTGGGAATCCTGTCTGTGACAAGACCCTTTGCTGTAAATTTCACATGTGTTTATACACTTTACTTTAAAGGTACACTTTCACACCCTTTCATAGGGGATTTGCACTGTGCAATTATGAGTTTAACCCTTTGACTCCTGCACCCCGTCCACCAACTGCAAAAATTTAACCATTTGAATTCCTCACCCTATCCACCAGCTTTCTACAGGAAACTGGTGGATAGGGTGAGGGAATCAAAGGGTTAAGTATTTGATTTGCTATCTGGTTGACTGTGCAGGATGCTGGTGGACAAGATGCGGGAGTCAAAACGTTAATACACGGTGTGGCGCAATTGCAAGTCAAGTGTAACCTGAAGTGGTTTGAGTGAGAATGATACAACACATCTTGAGATTATGAAATATTGAGCCAAATTTAGGCACAGGGTTTAGTTATACTCCCTAACTGAATTCAGTTGGTGAACTCGGTAAAAAACTTATATTTACCAGGACTGATTGTTATGTATTGTCATTATTTGGACATGAATGATTGTTAAAACAGACGCCATATTGAAGTTCAGCGAAAAAGTAACATCTGTCTCAGCACAAGTTTGAAGAAGTAATTCCATGGTACTGTGCATGAGAGCACATGCACACACAAAGAATGACATCCATACGTCATAATGGTTCATTGTGAAGCAAAGACGATATCAGTGTCAATTGTCATATATGTCAGTCGTCTTTTGTGACACAGCCCAGTTTTTGCTACACAGATATGTAGACTTTCATTGGGTACACTGTGATTGCAACATGTTTTAGTCTCCTCTTTTTCCTGCCTTGTCTTTATATTGAGTGCGCCAGTCTTTTTTTTTTTTTAAAGAAATTGTTTTTTGAAAACTTTTTTTGTTGTTGTTGTTGTTGTTGTGCAAACTATCTTTACACATCTAGGTTGTGTTATTTGCCACAGGTTTTCCCCAGCCTATGACAGGGATGTTGCAGGGCTTCAGGGAATCCTTGAGGATGTTCTTGAATTGCTTGTACTAGCCAGCTTGTTTATAGTTTCCGGGGATCAGTACAAAAGAACTGCTTCAGGAGGTGATTGTCCTGCTTTTTTGATTTCGGAACCCATGGCCAGACCATTTCAGATGAGTGGATGACTTTCAGGCTTACTGATCTCATAACTTCCTGCTTGATGATTTTATCCATCAGGAGATATCAAATTGTGTGTATGTATTGTATCATGAGCTAAGATGGAACTGTTGTAGTTTTTTTTCAGGTGATGGTGGTGCTAACTTGTTACTATATGCTATAGCAATGTAGGGAAGGACAATGGCCGTGCAGAATGTAATTTTCTTGGCCTGAAAGATACCACATTCAAACCAGATTAGTGGCTACAGATACCTGAAAGCACTGACACCATTTGCCAGCATACATGAGATTTCTCCCGGGAGAAGAAGTAACCATCCACATTCTTGCTTTCTTCAGTGTGTGCACTTGCATGCGTACACAGACATACATGGACACCACACTTAACACACACACACTACACACATACACACACACATGCACATGCACGCACGCATGCTCGCCTGGGGATCAGATAAAGTCGGTAGTCATGGATGGCTGTGCACCTGTAAAATAAGGGTATAATTACTTTATTAACATTTCAAGGAATCTGAGAAAGGAGAGTTGGGTGTGGCAGTATCTGTGTAGTTAATGTTCGAGCATAGAATAACTGAAAAAGTGCTGCTTTGTTGTCTCAGATACTTTTTTGTCTTTCGGCAATTACAGCGCCAGACCAGATAAATCCATCTTTCTGCTGTACAGAATATTGAAAGGTGAAAAGGCTCTTTTTTTTAAACAAAAACTCTGTATCAGGCAATGTGAACACCAGCCTGAGTGGGATGCTGCACTGCAGTGTGGCGCTGATATTTTTGATTGCCCCATTTTTGCATGCCATCCTTTAGTGGCATTGACTTCATGCTGCTTGTGTTGGTTGTTCAATACATACGAAGCCCAAGTTTTCAGTCAGTCAAAGGAACACTAAGAGCAAACAGTGTCACTGTTGTCAGGCTGCTTTCAGGCCACCCAGCAGAGGGTAGTCTGCACAACTTCCATGTCGTTTACATGGTGTTTGGTAGTACCCGTTCTGATCCAGAATACTCATGACACCATCTGCTTGACAGGACCACAGTCTTCAGAGCATGTTTTGTAGCTTTACCTGTTGTTCAGAGTAAAAAGAATTGAGCAGTGGCCTATTAGTATAACTGTGCAAATCTGGAAAAAACAGCTTCAAGGCAAGAAAGAGGACATCTGAAGAAAACTTCATATGTCTAGACCACCACACTGATCATTTGATTAGAAGCGTGGCCTTGTTCAAAAGTAGACTTGCTGTTTGTTAACTTATTGCTGGAACTGAGACTGCCAACAGCCAAGTGTCTCACTCTCAGTGAATGTAATATGTGCTTTTCTTTAGTGCAGCTGCAGGTATTGTCTGGGAATCATGAGAGGCTACCTCTACAGTGAACACATGCAGCTTACAGACTCCTGGCATGAACTTTGTGATCACAAGAGGGAGGAAGTTTGTCAAGTGAATGAGGAAGAACTCTTTGTGCAGGGTTATTAGAATGGAGCCCTAGCAGAGTGGATGTGCATACAGCACACACATACTAAAACTGCACACATTGCCATTTGTGGACCAGGCAGTAACTCAGAACATGTACACATTGTAATACATTCTGGTTTCTACATAATTAGTTGTAGCGTAGGAGGGCAGGAGAGTGGACAAGAGGAAACATGTGTGCACAAACACACACACGCATGCATGCACACACACGCGCCACACACACACACACACCACACACACACACACACACACACACACACACACACACCCCACACCACACACACACACACAACGTACACACACTACCACACACCACATATATATATATAAACATATACAAATTGTACCACATTCTGGTTCTACTGATGCACACACACACACACACACACACACACACACACACACACACACACACACACACACACACACCCCACACACAGATATAAACATGTACAAATTGTAATACATTCTGGTTTCTGCAAATGTGTAATTAGTTGTGGACAAGAGGAAACATGCGCATGCACGCGCACATATGCATGTGCGCACACACACACACACACACACACACACACACACACACGCACACACACACACACACACACACACACACACACACACACACACACACACACACACACACACACACACACACACACACACACACACACACACACACACACAACACACACACACACACACACACACACCAGTATATTCAACTGTTGTTATTAAAACAAATCTTGTCTGGTTGCTCGCCTGCTTACTTCTGCCCATTATCTCACCATTGGCATTTAGGGCAGTAACAAATGTTGACTGCACATAAACATATGTTCTACCTCTACAACTGTATAACTGTTCGTTATGTAACGAGACTCTCCCCAGTGTGTGTGTGTGTGTGTGTGTGTGTGTGTGTTGTGTGATTAAACAAAAGTGCCATGCAAATACAATATGTCCTTTGTTCTATAAACGCACACACACACACACACACACACACACACAACACACACACACACACACACACACACACACACACACACACACACACACACACACACACACACACACACACACACACACACACACACACACACACACACGTGCATGAGGCAAAATCAAAGTAAATTTCCTTTGAAATAAAAAGTCTGTTTTGTAAATAGTATGAAGTATGTCGACACAGACGCATTGCAAGCATTTACAAAATTAATGTTTAAGTTTAAGGCACAAAAGAGTTGCTGTACAATCATGCCTTGATGGCATAGTGCATATTGTTCTTTGAAACATCTAAATCAAAGTGACTGCCAGAATTCAAGCAAATTGGAACTGCAGATACACTGAATAAAATCAGAATATGTATTTGATATAACAAACAAGACCAGACAAGACAGGCGCAGATTTTTGCCTTTCTTAAAAACACGTTTTTAATTACACATATTTTTGTTCCTTGAAATGTTGTTAATTACATATACTCTTTGAAACATGTTTTTGATTACACACACTTTCGTTCCTTGAAACATTTTTAATTGCATAATACTTTTGTTCCTTGAAACATGCTTTTAGTTACACATGTATATTTGTTCTTTGAAACATATTTTTGATTTTTAATTTTGATTTCACATGCTTTTGACAGTTTTGTTCCTTGAAATGTTTTTAATTACACATTTTTGTTTCTTGAAATGTGTTTTTCTTCTTTGAAACATGTTCCGAATGCGTTGATATGTGTGTTTAATTTTCTTTTCCTTTTTTGTTGTGTTGAATTATTATTGTGTGTGTATTGAAATGGTTATGGCCCTGATATGGCATTTTGCAATCGGCAAGGCTTTAAACAAAAAAAACAACAATAACACATACTTTGCCCGTGTCTCATCTAAAGCTGAGCAGGCTGTATTCCTTGTCATTAAAAAACATTAAAATCAATATCATCTTTCTATGTAGTAACATGTGTCCTTGAGTTGAAATGTTTTTGTTGTCTGTTTTGTCAAAGAAAGCAGTCTGATTTGCTGTAGATATTCTCTTTTATTTATTTCTTTGCCTGTTTTAGTGTAACTGAGTGAAAGTTTCTGATTGCAGTATATGCCCTTTTTTTCTGTTTAGTTTTCATGAAATGTAAGTTTACTGTTATTATTTTGTGCTTTGTGTTCATTGCTGTGTTGTGTCGCTTTCATGTACAGACTTGCTTATGCGCAGTATAGTATTGTGTGTGTGTGGTGTGTGTGGTGTGTGTGTGTGTGTGTGTGTGTGTGTGTGTGTGTGTGTGTGTGTGTGTGTGTGTGTGTGGTGTTTGAATCATGGACCAGTGGATAAAGTGTCTGTCAAGGAAGTCAGAGGTCCAGTGTTCAGATCACAAACAAATTTTCCCATTTACCCCAGCCCCTACCCCTGTTTCACTGGATCTTGAGTAGTGGTCTGGGTGCTAGTCTTTTTAAGTCAGATGATAAGTCAAGGTCTCATGTGCCGCATGAACTCACATGAAGGAATACCGGGCAACAAAATTTTTTTCATAATACAAATTTTCCAAAGAAATCTGATAGTACGCAAAAATGCATCTGTACATGGGGGAGGAGAAGTGACGCCAAGGGCATATCCTTAGATTATGTGACGAATGCATTGATAAGTGTACTTAATTTTTTTTTTCCTGTTGAAGTTTTGTATGTTTTGGAGTGGTTGTAGTGCTGAAATGGCTGGGCTTTAAACAACAATAACAATACAAATGACATCATAGTATGGAGTCTGCTTTCCGGAGGCAACAAAAACCTGCATGTTATGCCAGTGTGGAAAAAATCCTATGTGTCCACCAAAAGAAAACAAATCTCCAATCGATTGTGTGTGCATGTGCAGTCGTCAGAACGGAGCCCAAGCCAGCCTGGAGGCCTTGCAGCAGAAACTAAAGGAGCTGGACATTGATGACCAGCAGCGAGAGAGACTGGAGGAGTTCTTGTCCCAGAAACAGAAAGTGGGGGAGCTGCTGGAGGAAGACTTTGAGAAGCTGGGGGAACTAGGAGCGGGCAATGGAGGGGTGGTCACCAAAGTGCTGCATAAACCTACAGAGCTTATCATGGCCAGGAAGGTGAGCAGATGATCATTTTCATTGTCTTGAATGTCTGTAGGTATGTGAATGCGTTTAGTTTTGACAATGAGATATTTGTGAAAAATGAGACCCATAAAATTGCAAGTAAAACTAAAACTTTCCTTACATGTTATTAGTAGTTTTATCAAATATATAATGTGTCTTTTGAGAATCCATTGTAACTGTTTTAGATTGTGAATTTTCAGTCTCGTCCTGAGACCTATGTGGGACAAAATCAGTTAGTGTAGTTTTCTATGGAAGTATCAGGACTGCGTCCCAGCAAGGGACTTGAACCGGAAAGTTGTGGGTTTGAATCCCGTAAGTCGTATAAGAATCATGTAGGACTTTTTGGCCTGAACTGGCTCCTACCCAGAGTTGAGAATGGTATGGACTCATTGGGAGGACTGGGACCACATAGTTGAGTCTCATCCACTTCACGGATATATATGTCATTGATTTAGGCAGTTGCTCAAATTTTCTCACCAATACTGCAGGTGTTTTTATCTTTGGGGCCTGGCTGACACCAGGATGTAATATGAAAGAAAGCATAGAGTACAAGCTCTGTCATGCAGTCTGTTCAGAAAGGAACTCCATATTATTCATGTTTATCATACCCATCATCATCATCATACCATAATGTAAAAAAATTGTCCCAGATTCTGTGGTTACTGAATCAAGGTAAAGAGTGGAACAAAAGGGATAACAGGAAAAAAAGACTTTGCAGTGTCCCGTATCATATGATGCAAATACTGCTTGATAGATGTGGGGAGTTTGCATTCAACTGAACTATATTATTTGTTAGTAATAGTCAGTCTACTCCTTGCTCTCTCATGTATGATATGCTTTAAGTTTCTCTTCTAGCGCACATTCTGTTTACAGTATTATTCACTACCCCTGTCTGATGAAATTGCTCAACATGATTCCGATTTTCACAAAGATGCAGGTGACACAGAAATGGCCAAAAGTTCTTAACCAAGTAGTGTCTTCTCTATTCAAAGTAGAGTTCAGATGTGTTTTGAGGATGTATTATCCTGGGTGAACAGCAGCAAACCAAAGTTGAACACAGGCAAAACACAAGTGATGCATGTTGGCACTACATCTTAACTTGGATAGGTTGGCAGTAAGTGTGCAAACATTGGTGGTATTGATATTTCATTTCCAAATCTGTGTGAAATACCCTGGGGTCATATTGACTGAAATTTGTCTGATGCAAGGATGCAGCAGTAACATCCTCTGTAGTTCTTATCTAGAATATGGGAGGATAATTCGAATGAAGCTGTGTCTGTTGAAAACAGCATGTAAACAACGTATCTGTACTTCCATGATTTCCCAGCTAAACTATTGTAATTCTGTGCATGCTGGCTTACCAGCAGCGCAAAATTCTTGACTGCAAAAGGTTCAGAACCGTACACTACATCTGTTGAAGATAAGAAGGTATGATCATGTAACATTATTATTCAGAGAAGTTCACTGGTTACCAGTCAGTTCTTGCTGCCAGTATGCAGACACAAACTTTGCATATTGCCACCATTCATTTCAGATCGTTTCTGCATATACCAGACATCATGCATGCTTAGACTCTTACAACAGAGCTCTTATATGCCAAAACACATTCTTACGTGAGCTGGTGAGCATACTTTAAGTTTCATCATGCCATATGGTTGAAACTTGCTGCCAGCTTATCTGAGGGATCTTCCCACCCTTTCGCACTTCAAGTAATAGGTCAAGACTTACCTGTTCACCCAGCTTCCATTCTTAATATCGTAATTGCTTATTCACCTATCTGTACATCCTCTTCTGACTACTGATCATGTGACATTGTTTGATTAGTCATTTTTATGTATGTATGTTTATGATATAGATAAATGTATGTGTATGTATGGTTAGGTGTTTAGTATATATTGATTTTTGCATGTTTGTTTCATGTGTGTATTTCCAGTGTGTGTGTGTGTATGTGCAATATATCAGAGCTTCTGTATGTATATTACTCTCTATGTCTTGCAAATGTGTAATGCATAGTGAGTTGAAATGAATTCGGAGAATAGTGCTGTACAAGATTGATATATTATAATTAGTAGTAGTATTCAGCATTTCTTCTCATGGTCTGTGACAATTTGTAGGAGTTTATAAATAAATGGAAGTTTTTACACTTTTATGTTGTCTTTTGTGTCTGTGGCCGTATCTGTTATTTCTTATACATGTAAAAAGCACTACCTCTGAAAGATATAGGACTGACTTGGATGCGGTTTTGTGACATCTTTGAACAGTTAATTCACCTGGAAATCAAGCCAGCTGTAAGGAATCAGATTATCCGTGAACTGAAAGTGTTACACGAGTGCAACTCTCCTGACATTGTTGGTTACTACGGTGCTTTCTATAGTGATGGGGAAATCAGCATATGCATGGAGTACATGGTGAGTGTATGGGTTTGAATCTTTCTTCGTTGTCTGATGTGTGTTTTTTGGGGGGTTTTTTTGGTTTTTTGTCTGGCAGTGGTTAATGTGTGTATGGTCATAGTCACCTTTAAGAAAGGTCTTGCCTTAATTTTATCTGTACCTCGAACTTACACATTTTGGAGATTTGCACAGTGCTCTGATGCGTATAATTGTAAAGTTGTAACCAGTAACAATGTTTTTCCTTCTTTGTATGTGTGTGTGTGTGTTAATACAGATTTAAAAATCATTTGATGAACAACCATCAGTTACTGATGAACACACACACATTCTCTCTCTGTCTCTGTGTCTCTCTCACTCTGTCTCTGTCTCTGTCTGTCTGTCTGTCTATCTGTCTGTCTGTGTGTGTGTGTCTCTCTCTTTCTCTCTCTCTCTCTCTCCTCTCTCTCTCTCTCTCTCTCTCTCTCTCTGTTTTTCTCTCCATCTCTCTCTCATCATCAAAAGAATGTAGTCATGTCACTCAAGGCACTTGCTTCTAGTCCAGTTGAGAACCTGTTGCAGTGATGCCATTCCATCCTCAAAACACATGCATGTACTCACAGAGACACACACACACACACACACACACACACACACACACACACACACACACACACACACACACACACACACACACACACACACACACACACACACACAACACACACTGGACATCTTTTTGTAAATGTGAAGTAAATAACCACAAAGACACGATAAAGATTTGGGAAAAACTAAAATTAATGAAAAACGGGATTAAGTTGCCATCAATTCCAGTAAAGCTAGAAAATAACCCTATTCCTAGCTCATTGGAAAAAGCAGAAGCTTTTGCAGACGTGCTTGCTGAGGCCTGTCGTGTAGAAGGACTCCCTGTCTCTGATAGAAATTATAGGGAACGAGATGAAAAGAAAGATGTATATAAGGACCCTGCTTCTGACAATACTCACTACATAAATGCATCACTCACACTTCAAGAATTAAAAGATGCCATTCAGTCCCTTCCAAGTAAAAAAAAACGTCAGTTGGACTAGATGCAATTTCCAATGAGATGCTGAAAAATTTACCAGAAAAGTTTATAATCTTGCTACATGACATATTTCAAAAATGCTGGAATAGTGGGATAATGCCTAACAACTGGAAAGAAACAATAGTGGTTCCTGTATTAAAACCAGGTAAATGTAATACCGATTTGAAAAACTACAGGCCAATTGCATTAACATCACATGTATGTAAACTAATGGAGAAAATAATCTTAAAGAGACTGATGCACTATTGTGAAAAGAATAAAATAATACCAGTAAATCAGGCAGGATTTCGAAAAGGCAGGTCACCAGTAGAGATCCTAACAAAGCTAACTACTAATATAAAACAACAATTTGCAAGACGTCAATGTGTTTTTAGCTACATTTTTTGATATAACGAAAGCATACGATCAAGTGTGGCACTCCCGATTGTTATTCAAATTTAAAAGTATTGGGCTGACAGGTCACATTTTTGGCTATGTTAAGTGTTTCTTAGAAAACAGAGTATTTCAAACGAGGATTGAAAATGTATATTCCACGAAACGAATTCTTCAAATGGGTATCCCTCAGGGATCCGTTATAGCTCCCCTTCTTTTCATGATATTAATGCATGACTTACCCAGTAAAGTATCTAAGCATGTAGTTTTAGCTCAATATGCTGACGATTTATGCATGTGGATGCAGGTAAATATGAAAAAGAAAACTCCTTTGCGCTGTATCAATTATACACGCAAATGCTACCAATTAGAACTTGATAAAATAGCGCGATACATGGTAGAAAATGGGTTACATCTATCCCTGGAAAAAACAAAAATAGTTTTATTTAATAATGGAGCTAACCCAGTAAATATTCCCACTTTCAAACTGGGAGATACTTTTCTTCAGTTTAACGAGTCGATTAAATTCTTAGGAGTTTTCCTTACAGCAAAATTATCTTGGAATCAGCATATTGAATACTTATTAACCAAAGCTCAAAAAAGTTTAAATTTCATAAAAATAGTTCGCAAACAGACATGGGGTCAAGATTCATCAACACTTGTTCATCTTTGTAAATCGCTTGTTAGATCTAAATTAACCTATGCTCAAGAAATCTTCTTCAGTGCACCGAAACACTTACTAAAAAAACTGCAGAGCATAGATTGTAAAGGTTTCAAACTTGCACTGGGTCTTCCAATGCATGCTTCCTGTCTTCGGACATATAATGAAATCAAACTGTTGCCACTTGATGAGCAAAGGAAAGTCGCTTCTACTAAATTTTTGTTAAGAAACACTACCGTAGAAAACATCTCAGAAACAGAAATTAAACTGAGATCAGATACCGACTTTCCAAAACGAGCTAAATCAATATCTTCACAGGTCACACTTGCAACATACACATCTGACGTCATGAAAGGCTCAGGAATTGATTTAGACGTAGATCCTGTATCTATACGACCTTCCTTTTCGCCAGTACCCAGTTGGGAACTCCAAAGAGCACGATTTGACGTACACCACACTAATTTAAAAAAAGGAGACAATATAAACTTACTGGCTAGTCAGGTTAAATGTCATATAAACGACGTATATTCTGATCATTTGAAAATTTACACTGATGGGTCAGTAATTGAAAGAAAAGCAGGCTCAGCGTTTTTAATACCTGCTCTCAAAATTGAAAAATCTTTCTACATAGGACTTGATAAATCTATCTTTACAGCTGAACTCTTTGCAATATTAATGGCTTTAAACTTTCTGATAAGTCTTCCTAGGACAATTTTTCAGATACTTCTTTGCGTTGATTCAAAATCAGTACTTCAGGCTCTTGAATTATCAAAATTACAAACAAGATCAGAAATGATTCTGGAAATAAGTCACTTGATTCATAATTTATCTTTAAGAGGCACTGATATTACTTTTTGCTGGATACCTTCTCATAGTTCTTTTAGTTATAATAATAAAGTTGACAGGGCTGCCAAACGGGGAGCTAATAACTCACCAGATTCAAACAATATCCAGCTTTCTCTCTCGTTGCACGAGAATTACACTTTAGTGGACAACTACGTCTGGAAGCAGTTCCAATTAAAACAGAAAAAGTATGATAAATGTCACATGAACTTTGAAGTTAGCAAAATACTTAAGCAGCTTCATGCCAGCAGAACTATACAGTCCCTTATGTACAGATGGAAACTTGATGCATTCAAAACAAAATATACCAATAACATAGTGTGTCTGTGTGGAAAGAAGATAACACATAGTCATATTCTTTCTTGCGTTAGGGTAAAACGACATATTCCAACACTATCTGTGAGTACAGTTTCTGACATATTTGCCTCATCATCATTACTGTATGAATTTTTTGTTAGCCTGTCAAAAAGTCCTATAGCGAATTACCTTTAAAATGTTATTTGACTTGTTCATTGTTGTGGTTAGTCAATTATTAGTTTTACTTTTTATTCATTTCTTCCGGATATTTACTAATTTTGTTTGTCAGTTTGTTTGTTTAAATCGATAATTATGGTAACATTATTTGTTAGTTTTACCTTCCCCTCTTCAAAACAGTTGTTTTCTGGATCATCTTTTCTCAAGTTCAAAATTGACAATTTTCAAATATCTTCTTCACTCCTCCTCTATCACTCCCCCCCCCCCCCCCCTTTTTTTTTTTTTTTTTTTTTTTTTTTTTTTTGTCTAAAATCACTTTAGTGAATAGACATTAAATCAAAGACCACCACACACACACACACACACACACACACACACACACACACACACACACACACACACACACACACACACGCATGCATGCATGCATGCATAGACACACAGACTTACACACATGTATGCACACATAGACACTGACACACATGCTGTCATGCTCTTGTGAAGTTTTTGTGCCAGTGCTTTCCTGTATGTAATATATTTACTATTTTTGAATTTTGATTTGTTGTTGTTTTTACAGGATGGCGGTTCTTTAGATCTGATTTTGAAAAAAGCTGGTAGAATTCCTGAACCAATTCTTGGTGTTATCAACATTTCTGTGAGTATGATAATATGTGTGGTTGTCAAAGTAAGATAAAATCATTGTGCTTCTTGTGTGAACACACACACACACACACACACACACACACACACCCCACACACACACACACTCACACTCACACACACACAACACACACACACACACCAACACTTACTTTTGTGACTGTTGTGCTGTTATTGAGGACAGTTGTTTGCATCACTTTGTTGAAATAAAAAATAAGAACAGCTGGAGAAAGGAGACACAATTTATGCTTATATTTAACAACTTATTGCCATATATGTTTTCATGAACAAGGAAACATAGGCAGAAAGTGAAGGCCTCATATTTTCATTCTGATAAACCACAGCTAGTAATTTTTGCTGATTGCTTTTTGGGGCTGAAAAGCTGGGGGGGGGGTTGTTTGTTTGTTTGTTTTTTTACAGTATTATAATATCAATATGAAAGGAAGGCATCAAGATCAAGGTCACTCTGATAAAGTGCCCACTATCAGTACTTTTCAAGGAAGATAATAGAACAACATTTTCTCAGGAACATCTTGCATCATAGTTATTGTTTTCACTTTTGTCACAGTCAGCCATTATTCCTTACTTCAATCAAGTTTCTTTTATTTTGTTTTGTTGTTTTTGTTTTGTTTTGTTTTTGTTGTTGTTTTGTTGGGATCATTGCAGTCAGGGAGGTTACCTTTGTGCTCACCTTTTATTTTTTTCATCCCATTTTCTATGCCACTTCAATGGCCACAGAAGCTGAAACAGTTTTTATTATGCGATAATGATGATGTCGATGTGGATGATAATCATGATACTATGAAGTTCCATCTAGGATTGAGACAACGTGACAGGGCTGTACTCGACGCTTACTATCATAATATATCCTGGTGTTAACCAGGCCCAAGAGTTACAGACATCTGCGGTGTTGGTCAGAAGATTTGAGCAACACCCTCAATGACGCATCCGCGAAGTGGATGAGACTCAACTGTGTGGTTCCAGTCTTCCCAGTGAGCCCATAGCATGCCCAACTCTGGGTAGGAGCCGGTTAGAGCCCAAAAATCCCACAATGATTTTTGGAAAAAAAAATGTGAGGTCAACAGGTTTTTTTACTTAACATTTCATGTGATAAACGCACAGTCTTTGATTTACAACTTTATTTTCAAACTACACCTCTAACAAATGAAACTATGTTAAATTGACAGAAACACATTTGTCAAAAATCTTACATTCATAATATATGTGGGTATACAGCTTAGTGCAGATAAGTGATACAACTTTTTTGTTGTTTTTTTATTTTTGTTTTGTTTTCTTTTCTTTCTTTCATTTTGTTTTTACAAGCTAGTTGGTTCATTTGATAGTGCTGTGGACCCGAGATTGATATCTTGAGTTGAGTTACAGCCCACAATATTAAGTCCCAACCTGTTCGCTGCCCAAGTTAATGTTTCCTTCATTCTGGTGTTGTCAGCTTGGTGTTTCATACATCCCTCTCCCACCTTCCCATTTCAAAACCTTGCCTGTGTAAAAAGATTTTTGCTCATTCTCTGGGGTCTACAGATGATACAGCATGGATTACAATTTGTCTTTTCTTGTGTTTTGTTTCTAGGTATTAAAAGGATTATCATACTTACGAGAAAAACATCAGATTATTCACAGAGGTAAGCCCAAAACTCTTGCATTGTTTCGAATGGTATTTTGGAGAAGGTTGTGGGCGGATTGGTGGGTGGATAGGGTGATTGGCTGGTTGGTTGGTGGTTGGTTGGTTGTAATATGAATAATGTCAATGGAAATCAGACCTCACATTTTTAATTGCATATACTTTCAAGATTCTTGTTGGTGTTGACAACGTTCAAACATATGTCTACAAATGTCCTGGGCTGTTCTTGCATGTACTGGTAGAGTTTGATAAGTACTCACAAGTTTAAACATTTTGTATAAACGTGACAGTGTCAGGGGTTGTTCTGCAGAGTAAAGTGTTTGAAATGAGTTACATGCAAATGACATATTTACCATAAAGGTGCACATGCAAACATGCATGCACACACTCATTCCACATATGTGCATGTGGACATAATGCACACACTTTGTGTAAGTGTCAGGGTGGGGAAGTGGTGAGTGGATGGAGGAAGGGAGGATAACATACTTAATAGACTATGTATGTGTGTCAGGGTGGGGAAAGTGGTGAGTGGATGGATTAAGGGGAGATAACATACTTAATAGACTATGTATGTGTATGTCAGGGTGGGAAATGGTGAGTGGATGGAGGAAGGGAGGATAACATACTTAATGGACTGTGTATGTGTATGTCAGGTGGGAAGTGGTGAATGGATGGGGGAAGGGAGGATAACACACTTAATATACTATGTGTGTGTGTGTCAGGGTGGGGAAAGTGGTGAGTGGATGGAGGAAGGGAGGATAACATACTTAATATACTATGTGTGTGTGTCAGGGTGGGGAAGTGGTGAGTGGATGGAGGAAGGGAGGATAACATACTTAATATACTATGTGTGTGTGTCAGGGTGGGGAAGTGGTGAGTGGATGGAGGAAGGGAGGATAACATACTTAATATACTATGTGTGTGTGTGTCAGGGTGGGGAAGTGGTGAGTGGATGGAGGAAAGGAGGATAACATACTTAACAGACTATGTGTGTGTGTTAGGGTGGGGAAGTGGTGAGTGGATGAGGGGAAGGGAGGATAACATACTTAATAGACTATGTGTGTGTGTTAGGGTGGGGAAGTGGTGAGTGGATGAGGGGAAGGGAGGATAACATACTTAATAGACTATGTGTGTGAGTGTCAGGGTGGGGAAGTGGTGAGTGGATGGAGAAAAGGAGGATAACATACTTAATAGACTGTGTATGTGTGTGTCAGGGTGGGGAAGTGGTGAGTGGATGGAGGAAGAGAGGATAGTATACTTAATAGACTGTGTATGTGTATGTCAGGGTGGGGAAGTGGTGAGTGGATGGAGGAAGGGAGGATAACGTACTTAATAGACTATGTATGTGTGTGTGTGTGTCAGGGTGGGGAAGTGGTGAGTGGATGGAGGAAGGGAGGATAACATACTTAATAGACTATGTATGTGTGTGTGTGTGTCAGGGTGGGAAAGTGGTGAGTGGATGGAGGAAGGGTGGATAACATACTTAACCCTTTCGCATTCGCACTGCTAGATGTAAAGCTAGCTCCTAGTATTCGCATTTTTCTGACATTTTTTCATCCGAGTACAGTCATGCTGATAAACATACTGCCATTCACTTGTTTGAAAGTACAGAAGAAAGATATTTTGCACACATATACACAAGTGTCCATAGTTTGATTTGCATGTGGTTTTGTGTGTCCTGGGTCTAGTGTGCGTGTCCCTGTCACCAAAGATGTCACAGACAGAGGTATTTTTATGGTGACAATACAATGGTTAGCATACAAACAAGCTCTATTGTCTAAAAACAACATTTGTTAGTTGTACACACAACACCTGTCCTACCTGACGCTGTCTCTGCTCCTCCAGTATAGTATCCAATACACAGGCACGACACAAATGTCAGAAAAGAATTGTCACGATGTCACCAAAATGAACATAAACAGAAAGAAACATAAATGTTTTCCAAAGATATTTGGTACATGTTCGTCTACAGATTTCATTCCCTATACACTATTTACACATATGTGCCTATACAGCAACTTTGCAGCTACTGTGATGATGGTGAGATGTTGTTGTCATCGTCACTGTGATTGTCACCGTCATTGTTAGTGGCAGTGTCACCAGTGGTGTCACAAGCGCTAGTTGTAGCCTGTGTCGAGGTGTTTAGCGCATGATAGTCCCGGAAACAGTCCCGGACAGAAAGTTGACCAGTAGCACCATAGACGGGACTGATGTTTTAGCCCCATCATGATGAGAATAGCCAGGTATGCCCTGATTTCATCAGCTGTCGTCTCTTTCCAAAGTGGGTCAGGTTGCCCCTTTGCCGCAATCTTCTGACCAGCGTAGTTGTTGGTCTCTTCAGCAGCACTGACAAAAAATTCTAGTGGCAGAAACAAAAAAAAATAGTCTATTGGTTTCGCATCAGCGGGCAGCGAATGTTTAGGCCCAACAACTTGTGAAAATTCCCTGACTTCACTGCCACGTGTCACCGGTCACCATGCCTGCACCAGTGCAGCCAGCGGTACATCGTCGTCTATGTCACTGTCATTTCCATCTTCACCATCACCACCTACTTCAACATCTGACTCTACATCTTCCTTTTCTTCTTCATCTTCTTCTTCAATTTCTAAACGATCTATTTCTCTAAAAAATTCCTGCAACTCTGCTTCAGTGTAATCCACAAATTCGTCTTCGCTGAAACTCGCCATCTTTCCCACGCTCACAGTTGTGAATGAAAGCACGTACCACAGCATCAGTAACTAAGTCTTTCAGTAGGCCTAGTGAATGGAAAGTTCCTTGCATCCCAGAATGCTCGTACTATTTCTAGAACATTCAACGCGGGACTGACCAAGATTCTAACCACATGTGCGATAAGACAGCAAGGCCAGTAGTGATGGAAATTCCCCACACGTGTGCCGGAAAAGGTAGGGCGATCTCGACCGCTATGAACGGATCAGCACATTTTTTCCGCAGGGCGGTTACGGGCCTTGTGAACAGCTAAGGGTTAATAGACTATGTATGTGTGTGTGTCAGGGTGGGGAAGTGGTGAGTGGATGGAGGAAGGGAGGATAACGTACTTAATGGACTATGTATGTGTGTGTCAGGGTGGGGAAAGTGGTGAGTGGATGGGGGAAGGGAGGATAACATACTTAATAGACTACATATGTGTGTGTCAGTGTGGTGAAAGTGGTGAGTGGATGGAGGAAGGGAGGATAACATACTTAATATACTATGTCTGTGTGTCAGGGTGGGGAAGTGGTGAATGGATGGGGGGAAGGGAGGAGATGAGTGTGTGCTTGTGTTCATGAATGTGCAGATGAATGTATGTATATGTATCCATGCATGTATGGGTGTATGCTTATGTGGGTATGTTCACATATAGGTACATAGATGTGCTAGTGAGTTTTGGTTTCAGGCACACATTTTTCAAAAACGCTGTATTGAACTGGGTTCTAATATACGTCTTCATGAAGATCTTTTTTTTTTCTTTCTTTCTTTTTTCTCACCACAGATGTGAAGCCTTCCAACATTCTGGTCAACTCAAGAGGTGAAATCAAAATCTGTGACTTTGGAGTCAGCGGGCAGTTAATAGACTCCATGGCCAACTCTTTTGTTGGCACACGCTCTTACATGGCGGTAAGACTTCACACTGATGGCTGGTACCATACAGTTTGGTAAACTGGCATCATAATGGTGACTGTAATACCCTAGAACTAGAGGAAATGTTGTCTTGATATTATGTATTGTTAATATTACTGCAGTATGACAGGACCACAGTCTGCAGAGCACATTATACTGTTCCCTCTGTTCAGATATAAAAGAAACAAACAGTGGCAGAACTGGGCCACACTGGAAGCATAGGTTTAGGGAAGGAAAGAGAACTAGATGAAAACATAGGTTTGGGGCAGGAAAGAGGTATCTAGAGATGAAAATGTAGGTTTGGGGCGGGGAAGAGATCCAGATCCAGATGAAAACATAGTTTTGGGCTGGAGAGTGAATTAGACGAAGAGCACATCCTTCATTTAGACTGCTGGTCTGGCCATATTATGCATAACATGCTCAAATAAAAGGAAAAAAAGAAAAGGGAAAAACCCTCAAACACAATAAATAGATATATAAACAAACAAAAAACCCTGTGAGATACATACATGTATATATATATATTAGATAGATAGATCGATCGATAGATAGATAGATAGATAGACAGACAGACAGATATATATATATAGAGAGAGAGAGAGAGAGATCTTTTTCTGTTTTTATTCATGTATTCTATTATAAATCAGATATGAAAATGAACATCATTTTGTTAGAATTTGTGTGGCAAATGAAGGTATCAATGTTGATGCAGTTGTGCTTCATTTTTTGATGATGATCAGAAAATTTGTGTGGAATTAAACCAATACAGTACAGTCTTGATTGATCTTAAAAGTTTTTGCTGTTGTTTGAAAACAAAATACAAAAAGACAGTTCAACTCATAGAAATTTCACGCAAGGTGAAACAGTACTTTTTTCAGCAAGTGTCAGTTTCTTTTGCTGTTCTTGTTATTCATCTCAGATCTTTGATATAATTATCATGATAGCAAGGAATCAGATCGAGAAGATGCATGGTATTACACAAGGGGGGGCAATTTACTTTTCATTGGTTCAAGGTAGTGGTTCATAATCCATCTTTACAAGACCCGCAGAGGGTCAGAGTCTGTTTTTTCCCTCAAATTTCTTTTTAATACATTTTTGACATGGTGCAAATACTAACAAATATATGACATGATCAGCAAAACAGTTGCATTTCCCATGTAAAGCTTGAAATTACAACATTAAACTTGAAATTGCACATACCTGCAAAAACAAAAACAAAAATTAAACCAAAACAAAAAGTATGTATTTATGCATACTTTATGTACTTACACATTTACATGAAGTATCATTTTGACAGGAAAAAGCAAACATGTATGGGTCATTTAAAAATCAGACCTTAATTTTTCTGATGTACTTGACAATGTTTGTGTAACAAATAAACGGGGATGGTGGGTTTCACCTGTGATTACTGGTCAGCATGGTAGCCATTTCATGTTAAAAATTTGTAAGTTCCACTTCTGTTTTGCATCATAATTTTTGGTGTGATAGTTGGCTGCCTGCAATTGTTAAAAGAGGTTGGGTTTTTTTTGTAGAGTGTTTAAGGATTAGCATTTATAGAAATTCATATTCCAAAGAAGGATGGTAAGGTTACATATATGGAATTTTTGTCCACATTTTCACTACATCAGAAGTCAGAGTTTCTTCTGTATTTGTAAGGTATTTGATGCCTGGTTAACTTCAGTCTTTTTTTTTGTTTTGTTTTGTTGTTGTTTATTTTTGGGTTTTGTTTGTTTGTTTTGTTATGTTTTTTTGTCATGCAGTGCGAACTTTTTTTTTTTTGCTGATATTTTTTTTCTGAGGGCTAACTGGCCCTTGTAAAAGAACTGTAAACAAACATCTGATCTGTGAAGTTCAATCCTAGCCTGCAACAGAAAAGCTGGCCTATTTGCTGTCCGTCTTAATTAATGTCTGAATCATTCTGGTGGTGTCAGTTTAATTGTTCATATTTCCTTTCCCACCCTCCCCTCTGTTTTAAGATCTTGTTAGTGCATATTTTTTTGCTCAAGCTCAAGGTGTCTGCCTGTTGTTAAGCAGATTGCAGATTGGATGGAACATGGATGGAATTGTCTAGTGAGCTGAATCCCTTTTGAATAAACAGACATGAAACTTCAAGTTTAATATAGAAATTGAATTAGCTGCTGCTATTCACACAGCATTGTCAGGTTGATGTAATTAAAGCAAGATTTTTTTTCTTGATAGATTTTATATTATTGGTCTTTATTTGATGATTTATATTTATTGGCTCTTTATTTGATAGATTTTATATATTATTTGGCTCTTTATTTGATTGTTTTAAATTTGTATGTATTATTTGGCTCTTTATTTGATTTCCAAAACAAGTGTGACTACCCGCGTTCAAGCAAACAGGAACCTGAAAAAACATGAAAAAAGCATCAGAAGTATGTAATACAACCAGACAAGACTAGACGAGACAAGTCTGGTTGTATTAAAAAAGCATTCTGATTCTTTTTTCATGTTTTTTTCTGGATCCTCTTTATTTGATTGTTTTAAACTGAACATTTATTATTTCTTTGTAGGTGTTGTGTTGTCAAAGAGAGTGAGCTGAGAATGTGTCTGTGTGTGTGAATGTGTGTCTGTGTCCATGTCTGCACTGTATGTGCCTGACTGATTTTGAAAAAATAATCAAAATTTCTACTGTCTCAGCCGGAACGCCTACAGGGCACACACTACTCAGTACAGTCCGACATCTGGAGTCTGGGACTATCAATGGTGGAGATGGCTATAGGCCGCTACCCCGTACCGCCTCCTGACCCCAAAGACCTCTCGTCCATATTCGACGATAATGTTATGGAGGAACACATGGATGCTGCCAGGACAGGGAAGGCTCTCAAAGGTGAAGTACTGGGTAGCTGGGTGTGGCGGTGCTTTTGGTGTTGTTGGTGTCTTTGGTGATGGTGATGTTGTTAAACGGGGGATGGAGTTTGGGGTAAGGGGGTTGGGGGAGACAGGACAGCATGTGGGTCTGTGAGTGTATGACCGTGTGTGTGTGTGTGTGTAAGAGAGAGAAAATATGTGTGCGTGTGTCAGTGAGTGTTTGTGTGCACTCATGCACGAATTCATGTATATGTCCATGTGTGCCACATGTTCTTGAATGTCTTGTGTATGAGCACTGAAAAATGAAAAGATTGGAACCTCAGCTGTGTATTGTGCCTTCTCTCTGTGTGTCATTACATAGTGGCGGCTTGCTTTATCCTAGAACATCGACCAAGCTACATAGTGGTGTTATTATGTCTCAGATTGGCTCTGTGGCTCTAAGCCACAGAACTGTATTCATATTCTTAAAGAGTCTAAAGTTTTTTCAAGAAGGATTCGTCAAACTCAGATAATTCTGTAGATGCTTCAGCTAGATGTGACAGTAATTACCAGATAGGCTTCTTGAACCTGTGAGAAGCACTGTGCGTTACCTAGGTCTTGAAAGGTTGGTAGGGAGCAGATGGACAACAGGATCTAAGAAACCCTAAGCTGACACCACCTGAATGATTGGAGCTTTAAAGATGAGCAGTGAACACGCTATTTTTGTTATGCAGGCTGGGATTGAAGCTGAAACGTAAGATCTGCATCAGAAGATTGATTAAGCTACAGAGCTGTATCTGATTGAAAATTTTGTTTGTTGTGTAGAGTTGACAGCTGTATAGTAGTGAAAATTTTGTTTTCTGTGTGGAATTGACAGCTGTATGGTAAAGCAAGCTGTCACATGCTGTGAGTCGCGAGGTAACAAACACTTGGTCTTGTGGGACACGTGTACCTGTTCTTTCTGCTTTTGATATTAACTTGAGTGTTGCTTTGATAACATATTGAGGTCTTTACTGATGTGGAATAGGAAAAATTGTAGGAGCATAATTCACCTTTTGTTGGAGTTGGAGGTTTCAAAAAATTAATTGTTAAATTAGGTGTCAACCAGCAGTGACTCAGTTGTGTAAATAGCACTGTGATTATGTTTTACTTACATCATAGTTTTCAGTTGTGATAATTAAAAGGGATTTTTTTTTAACCAACAAGGTTCATTGTAGCACAAAAAGGTGTAGAAATAGTCTTTGTTTAAACATAGAAATATAGACACATTCATTACCATATTCATTAAAAGGTGTCCATCAAATTGCAGAGAAAAGAATGTTAGCTTATTGGGTGTGGTCTCACAAGATCAGCTTGATTATTGCTCTTAATGAAAAGACTCATTATTGACAAACATATCTCAAGGTAACTTTTGATGTGTTCAGATCTATTATAAACGGAGGTTTAGGTATTAAAGTATTCAGAATGTGTTCAGAATGGTTATACATAGTAGGATTGTGTACTTTAAGACAAATTAATAGGAACCACAACATAAAAGATATCAGATATTCTGATAGTCACAAACTTGTTTGAAAAAAATTTTTCTGAAATACTCTGTCATGTATACAGCGGGACATTGATGTCACTGAAAATGTCATAAAATTCAGAGAGTGCTTTAAAAGACAGGTAATCAGAGTTGTGCTGTGCTATGTTGTTTGTTGTCTTAATCAGTTTGATCATTTCTGTTTAAAAGTCGGAGAAAAAATTGAGACTAACCAAGACTAAAATAAATGTTGTTGAGTCAGAATATTAACATTGAAAATTCATCTTCAAAGTACAGTTATCACAACACAATAATGGAAAAGTGATCTTGTCTGAGCATGTTGATGAAGCGTTGACTTGGTGATTGAGTAGTATTTTGACACAAAAAGTAACATCAACAGTGATTATAATGGAAATGAGGGTTGAAGGGTTGACAGTGTATCTGACATATTATGGTTGATTATTAACACAAAAGTAACGCAAACAGTGGTCATCACATAAATGATGATGAAGGATTAACATTGCCTTTGATATCGTGTGAAAGATTGACATCTGCATTTGATATGAAAAGCTGACATTTTGGTTTTGAATATCGTATTAACACAAATAGTAAGCTAATAACCATTGAAGGCTTGAGAATGTGTACAATATGAATGTTTAACATCGTGTTTCGCTGTGAGGGTTTGACATTGTGGTGAATGGTGTTGTGTAGCTGTTGTAATGTGACAATGTGTACTGACTTAGTCCGAGTTCCATTTCCAGCGTGCCCTGGCGGGATTGACGTTCTAACCAGCACCAGTTACTTTCCAGCCTGTCCCGGTGCGCCCGAAGTTGTGAGTGGCGATGGGCCACTCCCCATGGCTATATTTGAACTTCTCGAGTATATTGTTAACGAGGTAATGGGATTGACACAGCCCTGCCTTTTCATTGCTGTACAGACTTGGTTGTTTTGCATCACTTTGGCTGTACAGCTGCTGTTGTTGTTTGTTCTGTTGGTGTTGTTCTTTATGTTATGTTTCATGTTTTTATGCTGCTCTGGGTTCGTGTTTGCAGCAGAGTTAGTCTCACTGTTCTTTCTGTTGTGTCACTGTGTTGTCTTAAAAAATTTTGTTCTGCATGGTTGGGGTTATTTCTTTTTCTTTTTTATTTCACTTGGGATTGCAGATTCACTTTGCAATTTGATTTCAGTTTTGTAAACAATTTTCTGTTTTTTAGATGGAGGTTTCTGTCAGCTGCAGCCGTGGTCAATTGTTTACAGATTGCGTTGGTACTAAACATTTGTAGATGGGCAGTCTCTAGCTTCTTTTTTTATGTTTTGGTTCTATTGTTATTAACAAATTTCATTTGGAAACTAACTACAATGTCATTAAGGCTCATGCATGATGTTAAAACAGAAGTCATTGTTACATAAAAAGCAAGCAGATATTCACTTTGAAATTTTGTCAAGTTATGCAGACTGGCGAAATAATGGAAAATCAAAAAGTACTGTATTAAGTTTTGTTGGTGTTGAAATCCTTCATGAAAAGTTTGGAGACAAAGGGGAATGACACAAAAAAGCAGCTGATGAAACATGGAAGAAGAAAATGGAGAGAACATTGTAGGAACAAGATCAGTAGACTCCCATATTCAGAAATAAAGAGAGCAGTCAGGAAAGGGAGCAAGAACTGTAGATTCCATCATTTAGAAATGGAAAGAACATTCAAAGATGCTGACAGACACACAGCAGTCAGTAAAAATTCAGTCTCTTCATTACATTGTTCATGGATTAAAAGAGAAAATCAAGGATGACCAGACACAAGCGCATGGATCAGTTTTGCCTGCTTTAGCCCAGAAGCTGCTTTGAGAAACCTGTTTGGGAGATGAGCGTGAAGACCCATGCCGTGAGATGGTGGCTGTGAGAGCATGTTGGGCAGGCGGCAGTGGTGGGGGACTGTGCGTCTGCTTGCTGCTCTCAGCTGCACCAGCATGACCCTGACCCTGGATGATACATGCTTAGTGGGGTAGATTTAAACCAGCAAGACAGGCTGCTGCCTTTGGCATGAAACCACTTCTCTTCTCATTCATTGGCATCACCATTTTTATTTTGTTTAGTGATGGAATATTATGACCAGAATGTGCTGTTGTCATACTTTTTTTTCCCATGACTAGAACTAATTGTTGCCCTTAGATCCAGTTTTCCACAAGACGAGCACAACAGGCTTTGAGGCTGCCCAAGATGTGTTTAATGAAGCATAATACATGTAGAGGGTTTATAGCAATCAGAAAGCTCACAGTAAATAACACTTTTCTCTGTTTTGGGACTACCTTTTCTTTTTCAAATTTGATTTTTAGTTTGAAATATTGTCATTTTTGCAGTCTGTAAAATTCTGTTCTTTTGAGTCAAGATTGTAGTTTTACTCAGTTGCTTTGATTGTGTGATTTTGTGAAAGAATTATAAATTAAAGGAGGAAAAAAAGAAGAAATCTGTACGTAAAGAATCGTAAATTAAAGGAGAAAAAGAAGAAGAAATTTGTACATAATGACCAGTTTTACTTGTCAGTTTTGTATTCTACAGTAAAATTGGAAGTGTTTTGTGTTGTGCAGTGACAGTGAAAAGAATCTTTGGCTTTTTGTGCTGTGTCATTTTGCTGAGCTTTCTGATGTGTGTGGACACACATTGTAATGTTGTTGGCTACACTAGCAGAAATGTTTGGGTTTTCCATGTCGTAGCTGTAAGCCCTCTCTTGTGTTCATCAGTTTGCCTCATCCACTGTGTGTGTATGTATGATCACCCCTCCATTCTTATCTCATGTGTTGGTTTCCATTGCAGCTTCAGATGTTGTCTCGGTCATTGTTGTTGTTAGTTGTTTTTTTTTTAAATTACTTATTTACCTTGCCATCTCAGTTGTTTCATATTTTCGTTGGTCCTTGTTGTTTTCCACCTTGTCTATCTCTTTGTTGGGGTTTCTTTGGCCGCTTTCATCACTTTGCTGTATGCTTTGTTCCTCTTAATGAAATCCTTACAACTACATCAAAAACCACAAGATGAAACATGTTCAGATCCTAAAAAATGAAAAGACATTTCATCACTGCTAAAGAAAAAGAAGGGAAGGAGTGAAGAGAACAAAAAATGAAGCTTCACCTAGTTTTGCCATTATTTAGAAATTTTGCATAAACAAAATTGAATGAAAGATGGATTTGGTCTTTTCAGCTGAATGAAAGATGGATTTTGTCTTTTCAGCATTTTCTACTTTGTCATCGCTTGCATTTCATTTGCTTCAAAGATGGTTGCATTCACTTTTTGCTTTTGATTTGTCACATCACCACAAAACTCAATGGGCCGGTTTGATCCCCAGCACAGACCCACACGTGCAGGAGATATATAGTGTAGATGCTGAACATTCTGAACACATACAAGGTCAAGGTGATGTTGGACAGTCAGGGAAATCACCCAACACAGCTGTGTCTACTGACTGTCTTCCTTTCATAAATCCCATTCACTCCCTGACCTGGTCCACCAGCTGCCTGCAGGAAACAGGTGGTCAGAGTTTGGGAGTGAAAGGGTTAAATTCCTCTCTCTGTGCCTCCATCTATCCATCTGTGCCTGTGTTGATTGTGTGGATGTAGCAGAAGCTGGCTGTGACGAGAACCTCTCTCTTTGCTTTCTAGTGGCGCGCAATAGCTTCGTGTGTCCCCCCGGTGCCGATGGACCCGACCCATGGCCATATTTGAGCTTTTAGATTACATTGTCAATGAGGTATGTTACCAAACCGGTGTAGGGGTGGGAACACCATACTTGCAACAGTCTCCCTAAAACATAAAGATAAGTGGAGTAGAAATTCAGATGGGTTTTGGGGAGTAGGATATTTAGTGACAATGGAATAGCATCAAGGGATATAACATCTAAAGAGAAAAGATTTGAAGAGGATAGGGAGAGGTTAATGGATTCTGCACTAGCATGAGACTGCACATGGAATTTACGCTGAATGGCTCATTTTCTTTGCTTGTTATTGTCTTGTCCTTTGCTATATGACATGAAAATCGTACGCAAAAGTAGTGAAAAAAAGCATGTTTTGTTAACAGGAAAGCAGTTATTTGTGTATTCCTGTATCTTGAACAAAAATACATCCATATTGATTATCATACCCAGAGAGACAGTTTCAAGGAGAAGTCATATTTTGATACTGTTTGTGACAGTAATTACACATTTGCATGAGCCATGAGCCAGCCACTTTTTCAGTGACATATCAATTTATGAGTTTGAATTCATTCAGTATGAAGACAGGAGCCTGTTGCAAGGGAGTGGTGTTATGGTGGACAGGTATATTTATGATTGATTTTTTTATTGTTTGCTAAACTAGCTGTCCATTTTGTGCCATTTTTCGATTGTTGTTTGCGAACTTGTGTTGATCTATTCCCTCTTGTCTACACTCTTCGGCTTTCTTTGACTTCTGAGCTACCGTTGCATCATTTTAATGAGACCTCCTTGTAGTTGTTATGGTTATGTGTTTGTCACACAATTTGTGTGTTTGTTTGTTTGTTTGAATTGTGATTTCATTTAAAGTTTAGGGGGTTTGTTTGTTTTGTTTTTTGTTGTTGTTTTTATGACATACATTGTTTATTTGTTTATTTTTTGTTTCCATGTTCTTCACACTGATTTCTGTAGTTTGTATGTTTTGAAGTTAAAAGAGTCCTTCCAGACAGTGAACATGATAATGAAGGAATTGGTTTGTGTGACTTGTCATTTTAGATTTCATGTTGTTTTGATTAGCCGTATCTCTTGCCTTTTTGATGCAACCACTTTGCAAGGTCTTCTTCATTCTGCCAATCCAGTCTTTGGTTGTCTTCTTTCACTTAATTCACTTATTTTGTATTTTCATTTGGTCTGTTAGGATTTGGTAGCTCTGTTCTCCACACCCTTTATCTTTAGTTTTACCTGTACCTCTGGTTCAGTCATGTTTTTCTTTCTCCGGTTTTCTAATGTCACACACATCGACACTTCTTCATTTTGTCTTAAGACCTCACATCATACTGTTACTTTGTCTAAGCTTCCTTGTAGGATTTCAACATTTGCTTTTCACTTCTTTTCCTTCCAAATACTCCCTTTTGAAAATGGTTCAGGTTGCCCCGTGGTCTGATTCTTATGGGGTTTTTTTTATTTTTGTGTATATTCTCTCTCTCTCTCTCTCTCTCTCTCTCTCTCTCTCTCTCTCTCTCTCTCTCTCTCTCTCTCTCTCTCTCTCTCTCTCTCTCACTCACTCACTCTCTCACACACTCTCTCTCCCCCTCCCTCTCTCCCCACTGCGAGGTTGCCCTTTTTCCTTCTCCTCTGCCATTATAAGTCACTTAAGTCAAATTTTGCTGTACATTTCTATTGGTATAGGCATTACAATGAGAGAGATTCAATATGTCCATTATGTAAAGAATCCAAAGAAGAAGAAATTCATTGTTTGTTTTTCTGTCCATTCTTGAAACAACCAAGAAAAGAGTATATATTACCACTAAGTGCTTTAGACCACCAAACACATTCAGGCTGAGTTAACTTAAGTCCTCAAAAAATAATGAACTGAAAAAGAACTTGTTTGTCTTTTTATATCAGGCAATCAGGGTAAGAAAAACTGCATTATTGTAGCTGTGCTTTACCTCGAAAATGTTCTTTTGATTTCTAATGTGATTAATTGTGTAAGTCCTCGAAAAATAATGAACTGAAAAAGAAGTTGTTTATCTATTGATATCAGGGTTAGAAAAACTGCGCTATTGTAGCTTTGCTATGCCTTGAAAATGTAATTTTTGATTTCTGTTATGATTAATTATATAAGTTTACATCAACTTAATTTTTGTCACTAACTGTATGTGTTTACATTGATCCCTTCACAAGTGACATCGGTCTTTCCTGAAGGAAATCATCAGAATCTGAATATGTCTTTCTCTGCCTATCATGAGGCCCCCATTTTTCTTCGTCAGGCTGTCATCTCCTCACTTGGGTTTCTAAAACAGGAATAGCTTTGTCACAGATGTGTTTTATTTGTTGTGTGTGTATGGAGGTCTCATATAATGATCGTGACTATTCACACTGTTATTAGATATGTTCTAATTGAAGTGCCCACTGTTTTGTGCTGAAATTAACACTGGTGATATTCGAGTGATGCTTAGAAACAGGAATCCACACTGTCTTCAGGTAGGGTTTCTGTGAGTGGTCATGTCTTTTTTTTGCTAACATACCTCAGATCTCCCCTCCCTACCCTCCTCACCCCTCTTGTGTGAAGTCATTGTGAAATGCCATCCAAATAACATGAAAAGTGTTGTTAGCTTTTTTGAGAGTGACTCAGCATCCATTAAGACGAACTTACATCCTTAATTGATTTCTCTTTCCCCTCCGCCTCACACCACGTTTGTCTTTTTTTTTTTTAATTGAATTGGAAGCTGGTTGGTGTGCTTGGTTTGATACTGTTTTCTTACTAATGCTTCACATTTGTATCAAACACATTCATTTCACAGATGTTTCATTCATCAGCAACATAAAATTTGCTGCAAAATTTGAAATGAAGTCATTATTTTACTTTTATTTTTCTTTTAAGTTTTTATTTCTGTTTCTGATTTTTTTAAAGATAAAAACAAGAGTGAAATTTCTGTTCAGTTTTTGTTTGTTTAATTCTATTATACTTTATTGAAATTGGTAGTGGTTTTTAAAAACATTTTCTTCCTGCTGTCTTCCTATATGTCTCAGACAACTATAGCCAAGACATATTCAAAGTTTAATATCCATTTCTGTGGTGTTGATTTCCATATTTCTGGTTATTGTACTTAAACCCTTTTAGCCCACTCAGCACTGAAAACTGTATAGAGAAAGCCACAAGGAGAAAATGTGCAGAAGTTATTCTGTGTAAATTCAATAAGTTGTGACCTCAGTAACAGAATGATTATTGTCTTTTAATTGTTTGGGTTTTTTTTATGTGTAGCCTATCTTGTGCTGAAAGCTGCAAACCTTTTAGGGAGGAAGTCACACAGGAAGAAGGTGCACAAAAGTTACATCCATTATATGTACATTCAGAAAAAAATAATCTCAAATTGCCCCGTTAGTAGTTGTGACAAGAGCTGGTTGCTGAAACACTCTACAGCTCTGACCACCATGTTCTTGTTGTAGTTATAATTTGTTAAACTGCAGTGCAGTACAATATAACACAACACAGTCTCAATACAATACAGTACTGTTTTACGTCAGTGTATAATTATATTTCATCAGTGAAATAAGTACACACAACAGAATGTCCCTCAGCAGTCTGGAATAAGTATTCTTGATTTCCCATCTGTCCGGAATGTGTTCTGTCTTTGCTCTGGACATTGTGTGTGTCAGTGTTGCGTGGTGCGCCATAGCTACAGTGGGCAGTGTTTGTGTCGGTGTTAGTGTAGCTGTTTTGTGTTGTGATATCACGTCTTCTGTGTTTGAAGTGGTTTGTGCTTGACATAATGAACCTTCTGCTTAAATGATTCTCTGTCTCTCTCTCTCAGACACTGTCTCTGTCTGTCTGTCTGTCTTTGAAGTTTAATTCTTTTGCAGTATCTTTCTTTCATATGTTTTTATTTAATATAAGCAGATTTGCAATGGCAGACATGTAAGTTGGTCTGTACCTTAGTGTCTGTATGGCTGGAAAATATTTCTTTCTCTTTCTGTCTCAGTTTCAGTCTCCCTCTCTCCCCTTCTCTCCCCTCCCCCCCCCCCCCCCCCTCTCTCTTCTCTCTTTCTGCTCTCCTTTGCTTTTCTCTTTTCTTTTCTGTCACTCTTTTCTTGTTACATCATTTTATCTCATTTTTATTTATTCTAACAGTTGATGATTTGACAATCGTTTAACTAAATTTTGTTTGACATTTATTACTGCTGTTATTGCTAGAAAATGTTTTAAATGTTCTCATTCTTGAAGTCTTTAGTGAAATTCTGTTTGAGCTAGTGTAGTATGAATATTTGTATTTTTTATACACAATGAGCCCGCATACCATGATATGCATGGTAACATAAGACATATATGTATGCATGCACTCCCATGCAAATACACACTGTTATGTAAACATACACATTGTGTATATGTACATATTCTGTTTTTCTCAGTATATTCAGAGTGCTGTGGAGAGTTTATAATATAAAGGATGTGTTCTATTGGAAATGAATGGCCATGTGTGCTGTACAGTGTGTGTTGCTATATTTCAGCCTCCTCCTACCCTGCCAAAAGGACGATTCTCTGATGAGTTCATCGACTTTGTTGATAGATGGTCAGTGAAAGATATTTGTTCGTTTCATTGTTTAACATTAAAAATCCATCTGTGATATTATCAAACATCTTATAGTTTATTTCGGATTCTTTACTGTGCATGAAAGAACTTTTTATTTATAAATCACTTAGGTAAAGGGAAAATAGAGATTACAGAATGTCATATACTATGAAATAGAAGTAAATAATTGTAGACAATTTTTGTTACATAAACATACAATATCGTTGAAACATTATTATGTAGACGTATAAGGTTTGTCAAAAATACATTACATATATCTCAGACAGAAGATTTACACCAAGATAATGGTACTAACGATCAGACCACGTATTTTCAATCAGTCCTTTATAGAAGAATCTGTCAGTTTGTTAACAAGTTAACAAGAAATACTATGAGGGTGCGAATGCGACCCAGAGCACCAGTACCTCGCCATTCTCTGGATAATCGTCTTCCAAGCTCCCAGCGCCACTTCAAGACTGACACTATGACAATAGCGCTATTGAAGTAAACCAGCTGACACTGTGCGGGTTTAAAATACAGTCTGTTGGATAGAATAGGGATTAAGATGCATTCTGTTGAACTGATTTCAAACTGTGTAAATAAATTAAAGGAAAATGTGTTTCGTTTCTTGTGCAGTTTGAAGAAAAATCCGGCAGACAGGGCTGATCTTCAGTCCTTGATGGTGAGTACCTATATCCATATCACAGATTTGGTGCGGAAATGAAGACCATTAAAGATGAGCTTAGGATTTTGGTAATATCTGGATGGAGTGGACCATTTTGTAGACCTTTTTAGGCAGGACAAAACAGTACAACATGCATTTCATCTTCAGTGGAGGTATGACACAAAACAACTAGAATTTTGAACATCAGGGGTGTTTGTATCTAAAAAGGGTGCTGCTTTACATTAGGTTCTTTGTGAATGTACTGCTATTAGGTTCTTTGTGAATGTACTGCAGACTGTTAGGTTCTTTGTGAATGTACTGCAGTCTGTTAGGTTCTTTGTGAATGTACTGCTGTCTATTAGGTTCTTTGTGAATGTACTGCAGTCTGTTAGGTTCTTTGTGAATGTACTGTAGTATATTAGGTTCTTTGTGAATGTACTGCAGTATAAAGGTTCTTTGTGAATGTATTGCAGTATGTTAGGTTCTTTGTGTATGCACTGCAGTATATTAGGTTCTTTGTGAATGCACTGCAGTATGTTAGGTTCTTTGTGAATGTACTGCAGTATGTTAGGTTCTTTGTGTATGCACTGCAGTACATTAGGTTCTTTGTGAATGCACCGCAGTATATCAGGTTCCTTGTGAATGTACTGCAGTATATCAGGTTCCTTGTGAATGTACTGCAGTGTATCAGGTTCCTTGTGAATGTACTGCATTACATTAGGTTCCTTGTGAATGTACTGCAGTATATAAGGTTCCTTGTGAATGTGCTGCAGTATATTAAGTTCCTTGTGAATCCATTGCAGTGAATGTACCGGTGTATATTGGGAACAAGGATGGTGTGAAAGCCCTGCGCTATATTAGGCACAGGGACGATGTGAATGCAATATATTAAGAACAAAGTAATTGTGAATGTGCTCTAGTGTATTGGATTCAGGGGTTGTGTGAATGTACTGCAGTAAAGAAGCAAGATGGGTGTGAATGTACTGCAATATAGAAGCAAGATGGGTGTGAATGTACTGCAGTATATTAGGAGCAGGGATGTTGTGAATGTACTGTTGTACATAAGGAGCAGGGGGGGTGTGGCTGTACTTCTGTATATTAGGAGTAGGGATGGTGTGACTGTACTGCAGTATTTTAGGAGTAAGGATGGTATGAATGTACTGCAGCACATGTGTATTGAAAGGGTGTGACCGTACTGCTGTACATTAGGAGCAGGGATGGTGTGATTGTCATTGTCATCATCATCATGTGCCTTGCCACATGGCATTAGCGATCATCACCCTTTACATGAATCTGTCTTTTGTCACTGCAAGTATATCTCCTACCAGTTTTGTCCCCATCCACTCTGCAAAACTGATATTTTCTTCCTGGGTCTACCTGGTGCTCTTTTTCCTTCTAGCTTTTCTGTTGTGACTAGGTGCTCAAAGTTCTCTCACCTTTTAAAATGTCCTACACATGTTTCTTGTCTTTTACTACTAATCTTCTTCATTAATGTTCTGTTGTGTCTGCTTTTTTTTTTTTCAAGACTGTCTCATTTGTTTTGTTTGCTGTCCATTGAACTCTAAACATTTTTCTTAGAAACCATATCTCAGCTGCCTCAATTCTGTTCTGGCTTTCCTTGTTGATTGTCCAGGCTTTGCATCTGTATAACAGTATTGGGTTTATCTTCCAGCTGCAAAAGTTTAACTGTTTGACTTCCTCACCCTATCCAGGAAACTGGTGGATAGGGTGAGGAAATCAGAGGGTTTTTTTTTTCTTTTCTAGCATGGTTGACAATGCAGTATGCTGGTGGACAGGGTACAGGAGTCAAAGGGTTAAGATGATAATATGACAACTTTGACCATCTGTTTTTGTGCTTCTGTCTGTCTAGAACCACTCGTTTGTGAAGAAGTTTGAGAGTTCGGACATCGACATCGGCCACTGGGTGTGCCAGGTGATGAACATCACCCCCAGTCAGGCCAACAACACCTGAGCAGCTGCGACCCGCACTGGCTCCCCTCCCCACAGGGCATTCAACCCATCTCTCTTCACTCATCGAGGCAGTGACACATCAGTGGCGTTTTTTTTTTTTCCACACATGAGACGCACTGTCGTTGTCCTCTTTCCTGTCTTGTTTTTATAAAACGTCATCGTGCATTTATATCCTTTTTAAACTGTGACCTGGAGCGCTTGTACTTTTTGGCGATGTCAGACTGTTGTTGTGGTGTTTTATATGAGATGTGGTCTGGAGCGTGAAAGGGTTGATCTTTCCTTCTTGTTTCATCATGTTTGTGAGTGATGTGAGCATTGTTGTTGATCGGCTCAGATTTAAAGAATGATGCTAAACTAAGCCCTCCTTCATCTTCAGTCTACATCTTCAACATGTACGCACAAATTCATTCATGCATTCTCACACGCAAGCATATACTCTCTCTCTCTCACACAAACACACTTCTTACACACACACACACACACACACACACACACAACACACACACACACACACACATACACACACACACACACACACATAACACACAACACACACACACACACACACACACACACACACACACACACACACACACACACAGACACATCCACACACACACACACACACACACATACACACACACACACATATACACATGTGCACTCACACACACACTTTCTTACACATGCACGCACACTCCTAATCATGCACACACACACACATATCACAAGATTTCACTCCAGAAGAGAAAGAGTTGAAGAAAACGATTTTTCTTAAGTGGGTATTTGAGATGCCATTTTTATTGTTTCCATGGGTGTTGGTGTGTGTATGCATGTTAATGTGTATTTGCGTGTGTCGTTGTAGCTGTCATCATTTTCAAACACCACATCTTCAGATGATTTTTTTTTTTCATATATCACAACAAGAATAGAACTTCATTTGAAACTGTTATCGTTTTCTCCTCTTTTTCCTTTTTGCTATGTAGGCTTTCAGTTCATAGTGGCTGTAATCAGCTGCGACCATAATATGTGATATTGTTTCCTCTCACAGTTGCCATTATTTGCTTTGAATGTTTCTTTGTTGTTGTTGTTGTTGTTGCCAGGAAATAATTATTGTTTTGAGAGGTGGAACTGGAAGTTTTGTTGTTGATAATTGTTGTAACTCCAGTCATTCTTGAAATGTTTGTTTATCCATTTGTTTGCTCATTCTTTATTCGTTTGTTTACACAGATTTGTTTATGTATACTTGTTTACGTATCCGGATTATTTGTATATTTGTTAGGGCATGGCTGGGATTTTTTTTGTGCCAAAGTGAAATAGTAAGCTGATGCTTGTCCATTATTCTACTAGTCAAAGAGAATGGGTGATGCCTCTGTTATCAGTGAATTTCTTAGTCAGTTAGCTTGACTAGAGAAACTGTTCTTCATACTTGACAAAACTGAAATTCTGTAATGGTCATTCCACTTGCATGTAATTTGTAAACCTCATAGTTTTAGCTGGTAGGAAAACAAATGAAAACGTTCCACCAATATTGATGACCCTGCAGTGAAAGACGGCCAAGACTTCTGTTCCCACAAAATTGAATATGGCATAGAGTCTTCCTGGACTTCTTAATTTTTGTTGACAGTTTGGGGGCAGATTTGAAGTCATGCTGTTCGTATGGGTGGGGCAAGGAGTTTGGGGTGTACATCCTCTTGGCAACCACTTATGTTAGCATCACAAGGCTAAGCATCTTGCTACAGATGCTGGTTTACAGCTAGTTTTATACAATATTTTTATTTATTTATTTTAAGCGTAAGTGTTTTGAAATCCGGCCTGAAAAGAAAAGAAAAAAAGGCTCACCACTTTTGTTAAAACTTTCAGCTTCTTCCATCATGCGTTCTCAAATATTTGCAGCATTGTTATAAAACAGGTCATTTTATACAAGATATATATCAGAAACACTGCAAAATGTTGCATGTTTTGAACATGTGCTGAGTATACAAAGTTTTGTCTCTGGAGGATATTTGCCTGCAGATGTGGAGCGTAGCTGTTATATACCAACATGGTGACAGTGCAGCAATGACTTCAGTAGTGAATGGCAATCATTTCCATTTGCGCTGGCTTATTTTCCATGGAGGGAAATGATAACAACAGTGATGAATTCAGTTACAGCAGCATTCTTCCCTTATTTAATAGCCTCAATGATGCTTTATGCTTCACAGTAACACAGACATAAAAGAGTTCAACATCTGAAATAGAGCACTAAATTTTGTCTCTTATTGTGTGAATAAGTCCTAGAGTATTGATCACAAGTGATAAACAGCAAGTGTGACTAGTATTGTAAAGCACACAAAGAGAAATGTTTATTTTTTTAATCTTTCTATTTTCACCATATATTTTGACATGCATGCACAATATCTTGAATGTGTTTGCCATCTTTTCAAGCACTCCCAACTTCTGTTTTAGTCAGTGAGTTTTAAACAGTATTTTTGGAGCTAAGTAGGTTTGGTGAGTGTTTAAGATAGAAACTCCACATAGAAGTTTACATCAATAAGCTTATTGTTAAAGATTTCCAGGGTAGACGTTTTTGTTGGAGTTACTTTTCCTGTCGTCCACTTGTGTGTCTGCTTGGCAAATATGTGTACACAAGGCTTTAGTGAGTACTAAAGTCACGGTGTCATGGTGCACACTGAAGTTGTAGTGTATAACTTTATTCCTGCCTTTTCTGCCACTGCTTTTATCTAACGCGTGTTCTGTGAACATTGCTACTCATATTGTGTCATGACAAGATAAAGTGCCCCAACAATGAGATGACGTATCTACAGTTTGGTTTGCACACTCTACACACCCCTCAGTCATCAGTTGTAGCATTGGTTCAGTGCAACCAGCACAGAATCCTCTACAGCTAGACTGATTCCAACGTTGCTGTGAAGACGTCTGTTGTTAGTGGTCTGTTTTTTCGGACTTGTGTCATCTTCTTTTATTCCCTTGCCCTATTCATGCAGAAAGCTGTTGAATAGGGTCAGTGAATGAAAGGGTTATAATGTTCTCTAAAGTCTTTTGTATAAGATTCTGCTTATATCAGATTATGGCAAGGCCATACTGTTGTGTTCATGGCATGTTACTCTAAGTCATTGTGATGTACTGGTGTTTGATTTCTTGTTATGTGCTTGATGGTCTGCTGTCTGTTTTGTCATTGTGAGATGGGATCCTGTAGTCACAGTTGTCAGCAAATGGAGCCAGGTTTGCTGGGCAGATTGGTGTGGAAGACCGTGTGTGTGTGTGCGTATGTGCGTGCATGCGTGCGTGATGTGTGTGTGTGTGTGTGTGTGTGTGTGAGGGAGAGAGAGAGATTGATTGTATGTAAGGGCCAAGCTCCATTTGAATTTGCCCTTCTGCCTACTGCAGGTTGTCGTTTCAAGAAGCAGAAAACATTTCTGTGAACTTTTCGTAGGTGACGCTGCTCTGTAGAGACAGACAGCAGTTTGTGTGCACACAGTTGCTTTCATTAATCAAGAATTCACTGTGAAAACATCAGTAGCTTGTTGCACAGCAAGGTAGTTGTTTGAAATTGCCACCTCTTGTTGTTGGTGTGGGCTCAGGTGTATGTTTTTTGGTTTCGTTTGGTTTGGTTTAGATTATTTCTCTTAAATCACAAAATGATGAATCTTTCATCATGGTTCCAGATTGGTAGGTAGGAAAAGTGTCTTTCGGCATTGATCCATCCACAGTTAACCTGCGTGAAATTTCAAATTCCTACTAATAGGACAAGTGCACTTCAGGAGTAGTGACTGAAGTTGCACAAAGTAATTTTCATGTTTTCAGTCGTGCAGTGTTTTTGACAACTGATTGTGATATTGTGCTTTTTGAGAGTCAGGATTTTTTTGTAACGGTTGATGTCGGTGTCATTGTTTTCCACTTTTTATAATTATTTTTACTGTTATGATTGTATTTTGTGCATTTCTACTGGAAGGATCACGTTTGTTGCAAACGTTTACGTGAGTGTTGTTTTTTTTGGATACTGCAGTGGTTTGGCTGTTTAATGCATGCTCCATTCCGATTTGTAGTATTAAGATCTTTTCTAAGTGTGATCACCGCAGAGAAGTACTTAAATCAGCATGTAGTTTGTCACTTCTGTTTGTGAAATGTAGCTCTCACATTGAAGGGTAACAACATAAATGTGGCTACTGTCTTTCAGTTCGAGTTGGTTTTCTAAGGTTCCACATTGGTCTTGTTTATATCCTCCTAAGTCATTCAGTTTGAGTTGGTTTTCTAAGGTTCCACATTGGTCTTGTTTATATCCTCCTAAGTCATGTTGTTGTTTTTTTTGTATTCCTAGTCATGATCCATGCAAGTCATGTTTGTATTGTATTCCCCTAAGTCATGTCAGTCTTTCATCTGAGTGGTTTCTGCTTTGTTTTTTGTTCTGTGTGAACCAACCTGTCCAGCACATATGCAGCCTCCCATTCCTTGCTGGGGGTCCTAGAAGAACGTTTTTTTCCCCCTTTTGTGCGCCTGGAGCTGTTTTGGAATCATCCCATCTCATCTGATACATCTTTTTCTATTGCCTACGTCAGTTGGAATGGCCCCTTACTTTTCAGATTATTTGACAAATTATATTTTTGATAATACTGTGTGCGGAAACGTTTGTCAGGAGGAGATGGTGTAACTTCAAATTTATATTTGTATTGCAACAGGGAGGAATTTCAGTCTTCCTGAATGAAGTGCGCCCACATCCCCCATTCAACACGCTCAGTTGCAACCCACAGCACACCCCTTCCCTTCTTTCATATTCTTCCCCCTCCCCCCTTCCCCGAATTTAGCATAATGTGTACAATGAGCTCAAACATCAGCCAGTAAAACTATAGTTTTGTCAGGATTTAACCACATCTCGATTCCGATTTTATGTTAGTGTTACTTTGGAACAATATTTTTAAAAAGTATGTTTGCACAAATTTCCAAAATCAATGGCCATTTCTATTGAATTGAAGGATGCTTGTACTCTCCTCAATTTGCTTGTTTGTCAGTCTTGTGTTGTTTGTTTTGATTTCTGAGAACCTGTACATTTGCCTTTGCTGGAGGCCTTTCAGCTCAGTGGTCTGCTGTCCGTTTTGAAATACTGTTAGAAGTTTTTGATGTGTGCTGTCTTCTTTATTTATTGGTTTTTGATTTAATTCAGAATCTGTACAAAAGAAACAGAATGGCATACACAAATGTTGTCTAGCAGGTCGAAAATATTGATTGCTTAAGTGGCATCGATACTGCACTGGGACATGCAGCCTGAATCGTCTTTAGACAGTTCTCACAGTTATGATCCATCCCTCCCACCTTCCCTTCTACTCGTGATTGAAAACAGGGATGGGAATTCTTCCTTTTTTCAAACCAGAATTATGTTGTTTTATTTTAAGTTATTCTCTAGTGAAAAAGAAATTCTGGTAAAAAAATTCAGGCAAAAATACGAGACAAAAATACTGATGGTAAGTTTTGTTTTCAAATGTTCCTGGTACCTGAGTGTAAGTATTGTATGTATATCAGTACAACTATTTACCGAGTTGACTCTAACCCAGGAAGTAGTTTAGTAACTTTTTACGAGATCTGCTTATCTTTGTGTTTGCGTATGTGAATGGTTTAGTGTATTGAGAGTGATTCACATTTTCATTAAATTAAATGAGATTTGAAAATAACATTTTGTCAGCTGTTTCCAAATTCTTTATTCAGGCCCCAGAATGCATCAATTTTCACATACACTTAAAGAAAATTTTCCAGGGGAGCATGTCCCTGGACCCTGCTGCGTTCCCATTTTTGTTGTTGTTTTTGTTTTTGTTTTTTTCAAATTTCCACCCCTGATAAAACGAAGCTTCAGTTTGCTGTAGAAGGTGTCACATTTGCCATATGGAGGAGAGGTGGATCGACTTCTAAATCACACACGCACTTTGTTTTGCGATTTGTTGATTTTGCAATCGTAGATCATTGGTATACGATGGCAACAACAGGATGTTTTGTTTTCTATTGAAAAACATGTTGAAATGAAATTGAACTCATGAAGTAACAGTCATGAGCTAAAAGTAAATAATGGCAATTGGAAACAATTCTGAGAGGGTTGAAATTGTTTGGGATCACTCGTTTGGTTTATCTGTAATTTCTTGTCTCGAGATGAGCGTTTGGTGATTTCCTGCAAGGACATTGAAGGATGTTGATCATTGCATTGCACATTCCATAGAGCTTGTTTCTTATAGGCAGACCTGTTTCCTATTATGTACGCTTCCACCTTCCTTGTTAGTTGACTGTAGACAGATGACATTGCATGGACCAATTTATTATAATTGTTCTGATGGATGGGATTCCATACAGTAGAAACGTCCTTTTTGCGTTGGTTTCTTCATTTGTTGAATACTTTATATGGAAAGCTAGGAAGAAGTGTGTGAGGTGAACAAGCTTGATGTAAGTAGCGTTTGAATTTGTTTGGAGGACTAGGTGTTGGCTTGATTTATTATCGTTCAGATTTGTGTCGACATCACCAGTTATGTTGGTGGAGATTAGGGAGAAATCACTCACTTGATCATTTCATTACTCATATAGTTCATATCAAAACATAAAATCATTGACTGTCCTGATAGCTGTATGCTGTTAGTGCATTAAAACTGTTTCATCTCCTTTCTGCAAGAAACTGGTGGATAAGGTGAGGAAGTGAAAGGGTTAGGGTTCAGTTCTGACAACAGTCTGTTGTTTATGTTCAATTCTGCTCAGTCATGTCAAGCTATTGTGGTACGTCATAATGTCCAAAATCGACATACACAGTCATCGTTTTGTTCTTGTAACTTTGTCAGTTGTGTGTTTATCACTGTGATTGACAAACAATACTGGCCAGCTTCATGACAAAGTGTCCATATTCCATACCAGTGTCCACGTGATTGTGAACAGCGACACACATGATTGCTTTCACTGAGGTGTTGGGTGTCTGCACTAAAGGCTGCCTCTCATCTGTCTAGACTTAACCTTTTCTTTCCCTCAGTTGAGGGAGTGAGAGGGTTAAAAAGTCTGTGCTTGCTGTTCTTAATTTTGACTTGAGAATCAAGTCTTTTTACACATCTTTTCTGCTTCTGTGGAAAGTATGTATTTGTCCATCCGGTCTGAGTTTCGAAGGTTGTTTTCAGTGGGAAAAATCATGCAGATATTTTGTCTACTGAATTTCTGTTGTTTTGCAAGTATCGTGAGACCGCGAGATGCACTAATCAGTATCCTGGTGTGTCTTCATTTATCTGGTGGGGATGGGGACTGTGTGTGTGGATGTGCACGCTTCTGTTAAATTTCTGTTTTTACTGTGATACTGTAGATGTAGATTCCAAGTTTTGTGTTATGTTTGTGTTTTGTAGAAATGGTTTTGACTTTACTTCCAGTTGTTTTCATAATTCTTACGCGATAATAGACAGGAGTGGTTGGCATCAGTTGTGTGCTGGACTGGTGAAAAGTAATCTCTAGATATGACCTGTAGTCATCCCTGTTCTTCTTCTAGAGCATGAAGACATTGGTTCACATCCATTTCTGATATGGTTACTATTCAGTATTGGTGTGTTTTATGGTATGTAGCAGCCCTCCAGTTTGTGTGTTACTGGAGATCTTTTCGTCCATGGAGCTGTCAGATCAGCTTGTGTTGATAAGACTCCATACCTCATAAGCCATACATAATTTCAAGACAGTTGTAGTAAACTTGTGGACAGTCATTGTGTTTTGTTCTTGTTTCTTTTAACATCTGTCTTGAAGGGCCGTTCTGACACATCACTGCAAGGCCTGCATACGTATGAAGGACAGCGGAGGAAAAGTAATGATCTTGATATTTTTCGAAAATTGTGATACAGCTGTTTTCACAGAGCATTTACTGTATTTGTGAAAAGAGCTGTTTTCACATAGCGCCAAGCATACGCATTATCCGCACACAACGTACAACAGCAAGCTGTTCAGATTTTTATGATACGCAATTTTTTTCAGGTGTATCAATACCACATATGGTGCTTGCCCTTTATAAGCCTTTGTTGAGAGATCTTGTGCAGTATGTTGCGGTGCTTACATTCACAGGCCTACACATGGCCCACAAGCTTGCTTAGTATTATGAACACAGGATAGTGAGAACACACATCTCTGTGTGACGTTTACCAGTATCTAATGGTAGGTAGGTTTTCAGTCTGATGAAAGTTTAGAACAAATTTCTGTTTGAATATTAATGAAAAGCTACAGGTTGGTTGTTGGTTTTTTCCTCTGGTATGATGGTCATCAGTGTCATCATCTTGGTGTTTCTCCAATATTATTTTCAGTGTCGTATACTGTAGTTCAACAAAAGCACTTGTTTCTTGTTTTGATTCTTTTTTCAAGAATGTGCTACTTTTCTTCATTTTCTTGAAAGGGGGGCGTGTGGGAGATTGGATGGGTGAATTGGGGGGACAGGAGGGTGGGTGGAGAGGGGTGGGACTGCTACAAAGACTTTGACATTCTACAATCTGTTGTTTGTGCTTATGGAGAAGTGAGCTATGAGTATTCACATTTGATATGTACCTATATGATGTGCTGTTTGTTAGATGTATCTAAACTGTTTTCTTAAAAAAAAAATTAAAAAAATCAATACAAAAATGTTGGCTTTTTGTAAGAATGAAAATCTTTCTATATAATGATGTGTAACCCAGAAGTGTCTGCTTCGTATGAGACTGTCAGTAAAAGCTCTTTCGCGCCGAAGTGTGCGCATTACTTGTTGGCATTGCAAACTTCATAACCAGGAAGTAGTTTTGAACATGTGCGTGTGGGGGAAGTGATAAGCAATGAGTTTTTGCCCGAGTATTATGTCTATTAATAATGTCATTTAAAGTCACAAACGAAGGCTGTTGGTATGTGAACTTAACGGAACTAAACACAAACAGAAGAATGTCACCCTCAACAGACAAAACATGAAGCTCATGGTCATCTCTTTTTCTACCAAGTATAGTAAAAGCACAGGTTTTCTATCAAATCACACAATTTTGGGCAAAGTGCGAAAAAAAAGAAAAAAAATTAAGCTCGAACAGCACAGACATGAAACAAACACTGTATTTCCCATAACAACATGGCATTTCCATGTGATTTCAGTGCCTCAAAGCTTCATTTAACAGTACATTGGTGTGATGTCATCTTCAAAGAAAAAAAATGGACTGACTCTCCGTAAATGTAGGTTTGTTGCTTGTAGATAAAACAGTGGTACTTCAGAATACTCTTTGCATCAACAGACACCTAAAACTGACTCTTTGAGTGGATATTGAATGTAATGTGCACAGCTGTGGATTACACTGTGGTATTGATCTTTTTCTAAGAGTTATAAACACACACACACACCCCTGCCACACACATTTAATCAAGCACGCTGGTGATTACTTGTATCTGACTTAAAAGTTTTATACTTTTTTCAAGAGGAGCATGGATAAACCTTTTTAAATCCACATAATGTTTTGTGTTAGTGTCCTCAATATAGTGTTTTAATCCTTTGATTTCCCAAAACAGATAGTCACATAGTTGCGTTGGGAATGTCAGTTAAAACGTTGTCTATATTGAGTTAATACTGACAATAATCACGGCATATTCAGCTCAAGTTTCTGCAGAAAGTCATCACAGCAGAAAATGATTACATAAAGGCTGTATAGTAGTATAGTTTTTTGTTGTTGTTTTTTTTTAAGTTCTGTTACAGCATAGTTTGTTTTTAAGTTCTGTTACAGTTTTCCCAATTTTTATACCAAGACTAAACCATCGGAAAATTAAAAATTGCCCCCAGTTTTTTTTTTCCATTTATTATTATTTTAAAAGCTATTTTCCAAATTAGAATCAAGAACTATTGATGGAATTTGCAATGCCAACAAATGAGGTATATCTCTCTATCTTTCTGCATTACCTGTGAACACAGTGTGACATCTCAGCTGTGGCACTGACCTGTGTTGGATGTTCAGTCTGAACCATCATGTAGGGATGCAAAGTTTTATCAAAATACATTCACATCTGTCAAATGATGTTGGGGTTTCATTTGTGTGGCTGAGGAACACAAGAGAACGACTCTTACTTGAGACACAGATCAGTTTGTTGGTTCCACAAGAAGTTGACATAGAAAATTGATTACCACAAGATGATTAGTACAGGGGACTGATGAATGGGAAGTGTGTTTGTTTGAAAATACCAACATTTCAAGTCAGTGTGGGATTTTCAGCCCCAACCAGTTGCTACCCAGAGTTGGGCGTGCTATGGATCCACTTAGGAGGATTGGGACCTCACAGTTAGGTTTCATCTTCCTCATGTGTCAATGAGGTTGTTGCTCAAATTTTCTAAACAGTGCTTCAGTGACTTATCTCCAGGGCCTGTCACCGAGGTTGTTGCTCAAATTTCTTTGCTCAGATTTCTTAAACAATGCTTCAGTGAATATCTCTGGGGCCTGTCACTGAGATTGTTGCTCAACTATCCAAACGAATGCTTCAGTGACTCTTATCTCCTGGGCCTGGTTGATGCTGGGATATTTTTAAAAGGAGGTGCACAGTACCACTGTGCTACAGTCTCAATTCAGAATGGAACATGATGATTCTCATGCATTATGAAAATTATCCCAGACTGTGGCCTCCATGCCCTGATCTCATGTCAACTTCAGTTTCAGTGGCCCGTGCATTTGAGTTATTACTGTGTGAAGACTGGGGGATGTAGAAGGCGGTGCTCTATGCTGAATCAAAACAGGCTTTACTGGACTTGACCAAACTGAGCGGACAGCAATGCAGAATCTGCTAGATCTGCTCTGGTTCTGGTGGGTAGAAATCAATAGCACTATTCAACTTCTGGTGCAGGGAATGAAGCCGAGTCTGATGGTACGTGGGAGAACCAAAATGAGCAGCATTGGGGGCAATGAACAGAACAAAGCAAATGCTAAATAAATAGATACAGACAGTGTGTAATATAAGTCATAAAATTTGAAATGAACCAGACGATAACAACCATAAGACATGGACTTCTTTTATTGTTGGAAGCTTCCACACACACATGTACGCATCTGAAGCTCAGCTGTTGCAATTCATGAGTTGTTTTTCTTAAACATGGTATCACAAATTAAACACTTTTGTCACAGTTAAAATTGTCACTATGTTATGAAGTCAGACTAGCAATTCTTCATTTTTTGATGATTTAGTCAAACACAAAAAGCAGTGTATATATATATATATTTCCATTAAAAACTCTGTGGCAGTGCAGTAAAATGTTCCATCTATATGTGAAAATTTTATAATTTCAGACGTGTTCATCACACACAATAATTTTCAAGATTCATAGAAGGAATAAGGGACGAAGAGAAACTTTCGTGGAAAAAAATATGAAACTTAGAAAATACAAATATATATATAGGGAAAAAGAAAATATAAATGTATATATAGGGGGAAAACATGCTTTTTCGAAAAAGCAAGAAAACAAATGCATAAATAAAGGAAAAAATACACAGAGCATAAATATACCGTCAGTACAGTTACACTTACAGTCATTCCTTTTTATTTTACAATTTCATCTGTACTACTGAACATGGCATCCTTTAAAACTTTGTAATATCTCAGCACAACATCTGTCTAAACTATATCAGATCTACCTAAACTCTTTCAGATGAAAGAAAATGCAGGTATATTACACCTGAGTATCTTCTTAGAAGCTACAGATTATATAACAAAAAGTAGACTACATCCAGGGAGCCTTAGTATTATTTCATGCTAAGCTTACTTACAATTTCAGCAAATTATAGTCTGTTCTATCTGGTTCAGCTGATAAACTAGCAGTCAGAAACAATATGATGGCAAATGTTCCTGCCAGTAATTTTGATCTGTTGCTAGCCTTCATTACAATTTCAGCAAATTATGGTCCATTCTATTTGGTTCTGTTTTTAATCCTTGGCCTGCCATGGACTTTCGCAAATAACTAAAACCTATTTACTGAGGAATTCTCAAAAAAGAAAACGTGGGTCTTGTTGAAAAAAAGACATTATGAATTAAATTCTGAATTAACATAGGTTAAAAACTGTCAATTTTCTTTCCAGAAAATATGTTTTTACCTATGTTTGTTTAGAACTGAAAACAGAATATCTATAGCAAAAGCGTCAAACTCAGTTCAGCTCTCTGGGTCTAGAGTACAAACTCGGAGGTTGATATTCCCCATCATTCTAGTCTTCCATTTCCAGACTTATCAGACAGCAGTTTATCTCCATCAAGCATTTGCTGTAGTTCTTGCTGAACAGCATTTAAATTATGAGTCAAGGGCATTTTATTCTGCTCACACTCATGCTCCAGCGAAGCGTTTCCATCTTGCTTGCTTCACTCTGTTGTTCTCACTCTAGTACAGCCAGTTACATTGCTTGACAAACACTCTTCTGGGAGACGTTGTGGGTTTCCCAATTATATCAGATTTAAGGGAACTTTGGCCATTTAAAGTTACCAAGTTTATGATTCCTGAGATAAGTCCGAACTTTCATCTGATCGAAACAGATAACTGACATTTCTGAACGACAGTCTTGGCAGTGACAGAGGCATTAATCATCTGCCAACCAGAATAGCTGTCGTGATTGTCTGAAAGTTAAAGTGACAAACAGAAACAAGATAATGGAAATTGTTACTGCCATTTATTTTGAGTTGTAACATGTATTTTTTCTATTGCAGCAGCAGGCAAGATAAGTACCGTCATGAGGAAACTGACCTGTAAAACAGACAGACAAAAGCTAAGGAGCACTATACAAAATCATCATCATAATAGGCCCCACCACTTCCTGCAGCATCTCCAATGACGTCGAGATCATCTTCCCGCTCCATCTTGATGGAGACTTTCGATTTCTTCTTTTTCTTCTTTTCTGTTTCCTGTGAGCAAACATGTGGGCAAATAAATGCTTTAAATTCTGCAAATATGCAGTTAAAAAGATTCTACAAATCAACACAGTCTACAAAAATAAAATTATGAAAAAAAGTCTGTGAAAATAAAATCAGTGATGGTAAAACTATACTTAAATTCTGTTTTCACCAAAAAGATTCTACAAATCAAAATGGTCTAAAAAAAATAAAATTACAAATAATTTCATGAGTCAAAAAAGTCCATGAAAACAAAATTAGTAATGGTAAAACTACACTTGCATTCTATTTTCACCAAACTTCTCTTAATACTGGAATAAACAAGAAATGAAATCAGTTTTACAATACACAGAACAAGGACTGGAAGCAAATGATTCCAAATACGTTCACCTTAAACATAGGAATAAACCAGAATAATATCCAAAAGTTACACACATAACACCAACATAAACCAATAAACAGCAAGATTGACGAAAAATGAAATGAACAAATGAATAAAAATGGTGACAATAATGATTAACATTGAAGTAACTGGTAAAATGATAAAGCAGAATCTGCTCTAAAATGACCTACTTTCATTAAGCAGAATCTGCTCTAAAATGACCTTTCATTAAGCAGAATCTGCTCTAAAATGACCTACTTTCATTAAGCAGAATCTGCTCTAAAATGACCTACTTTCATTGATCCAATGCTTGTGGTAATTAGCACAGCACAGTTGACACAATCACACACCTTTTTTTTTTGGGGGGGGGGGGTATTAACTTATTTTTTTCACCCAAGGTGTGCAGCTCCCACATCCACATGTACATGGGCTTTTATGTGTAATACCCTGCTTTTGTTTTTTACCCTGCCATTCAATCTCTCGCATCCAAAAAAATGATAATCATTTTAATGTTGCTAGATTTCATAGCGGGAGCCTGCATGAATATGTGAAGTAATTTTCCACCACATGCTGACCACATTCGATCAATCAAGAAGGCTCCCACTGTCTACTATCACTCATAGTGAAAAGACGTTAAATCAAAGAATGAACAAATGATGGCGGCTCCCAATCTGATAGAAAAAACCCAAAACAGGCCACCAACATAATGGTAATCATTTTAGAATATTGGCACCACTACCATTCACAAGGAAAGGAGGTGTGAACACTAAATGAAGCTACATGTAATGACAAGTGACCTCGTTTCACAAATGGCCACTCAACAACTTATCAACTTACACAAAATAGTAAATTATGTCAAAGGGGAGTTAGAACAGTCAGATGTTGAAATACAAGATCATCTTGTGGAAGAAACTTTTGAACATGACAGTGATATTCATGTCGCACTCGCTGCATAGTGGATGACATGATGATCAACAAGGCAGCACATAAACGTAACTGAAGTCTTTCACCATATCAGCCCCACAAAGCTGACACAACTAGGCCTACGTCCAAGATCACTGCATTCTCTTTCTGCCAGAAATATCTGTTTAAACCATTGTAGCACATGACTGTAAAGAGAGAAGATAAACCAAAGACTTCAATATACTGGAAAAGGCCAGCTGACAATAACAGCAAAGGGACAAAACTAAAAGCTGACAATAACAGCAAAGGGACAAAACTAAAAGCTGACAATAACAGCAAAGGGACAAAACTAAAAGCTGACAATAACAGCAAAGGGACAAAACTAAAAGCTGGCAATAACAGCAAAGGGACAAAACTAAAAGCTGACAATAACAGCAAAGGGACAAAACTAAAAGCTGACAATAACAGCAAAGGGACAAAACTAAAAGCTGACAATAACAGCAAAGGGACAAAACTAAAAGCTGACAATAACAGCAAAGGGACAAAACTAAAAGCTGACAATAACAGCAAAGGGACAAAACTAAAAGCTGACAATAACAGCAAAGGGACAAAACTAAAAGCTGACAATAACAGCAAAGGGACAAAACTAAAACATGTTCTGTTGGTCCAACACCAGTGGCTCAATCCTCCCACTGAAATAACTTTCCATGACTGTCACAACCCCAAAACTGCCCAACTATAGTAGCACAGCACTGTCTATTCTCCCATTTCCGTAACCATACATTGCATGTGATGACACTTCTTCCCATGCAGCCCGATAAAATTACAGTTTGACACGCATCTCATTCAGAGAAGCACTGATGATTGCAATAGAACAACAAACATGAAAAATCACTGGAACTGTTTGGAGTTTAGTTTTAGCTGACACTAATTATAATGTGACCAGTTGTGTGACAATAATGCAGACCTGCTAGCACCTGAACCCTGTTCATGTGTGTATACACATCTAGAACATCAAATATGCATGTCGAAGATCCTGTAAGACTGGGTAGTGTTTAGGGACTGGAAACACCCAGCATGCACATCCACCAAAGAGGGAGTGTGAAGACTTGGAGCAGCATAATGCCTACACAGCCTGCACGGTGTGAGTCAAACAATGTGCATACTCACAAAGCTTAAAACAAAACAAAAAAGAAAAGAATTGTTATTGTTGTTTAAAGCCCAGCCGACTGCGTAAAGCCATATCAGGGTGATAATCAGTTCAAAACATACACAATAATTCAACAGGAAAAAAAAGGAAAAGAAAATTAAGTACACATATCAATGCATTCGCACACATAATCTAAGGAGATGCCCCTGGCATTAACCAATCCGTCCAATTTTTCGCACAGGGGATTTAGAAAACATACCTGAAAACAAATTCAAACATGACTTAGGACACTAAAACATACATAAAAACAGGCCTAAATTACCTAAAATTGCTTCAGCATAAACAAAACAAAACAAAAGAAACAAACAAAAAGGACTTACCTTCCGTTGCCTTTCTTTTTCATGGTACAGGTTATTGATGTTGATGCCTAACTTCTTCACTTCTTCTGCACCCACTGACAAAAAAACACACATCACTTTAATCATAACAGTAACAACCCTCTCACTCCCTCATCCTAGCCACCAGCTGCAAAACATTCATCCTTTCACTCCCTCACTCAATCCACTTGCAGGTAGCTGGTGGATAATGTGAGGGGGTGAAAGGGTCAAGTTTCTGCTCCGCTATCATGGCTCATAATGCAGCTACATGGTGGGCAACGTGAGGGAGCAAAAGGGTTAAGATTCTGCTTTGCTATCGTGGCTGATAATACTGGAAGTAGTGGATAGGATGAAGGGGGGGAAGGGTTAAGATTCTGCTTTGCTATTGTGGCTGATAATACAGGAAGTGGTGGATCACATGAGGGAGCAAAAGGGTTAAGATTTTGCTTTGCTATCATGGCTGATAATGTAGGAAGTGGTGGACAGGATGAGGGAGGGAAAGGGTTAATATTCTGCTCTGCTCTCATGGCTGATAATACAGGAAGTGGTGGACAAAGTGAGGGAGCAAAAGGGTTAAGATTCTGCTTTGCTATCATGGCTGATAATACAGGAAGTGGTGGATAGGATGAGGGAGGAAAGGGTTAAGATTTTGCTTCGCTATCAAGGCTGATAATGACAGAAAGTGGTGGACGGCGAAGGAGTGAAAGGGTTAATTTCTGCTTTGATATCATGGCTGATAACGCACAAAACTGATGGATTGTGTGCAGGACTGAAGGGTTATAAGCCAAAACAAATAGGAGAACAGGGCTGAGAAAGAAACATGAGGCAGACACAAACACAAAAGCATTCAACAGTCAGACACTAGTAACAGGCAGGCAGGCAGGCCAACACACACACACACACACACACACACACACACACACACACACACACACACACACACACACACACACACACACACACACACACAAATGAAGAACAATGAAGAAACAGCAACAAAACCCGGACTAACTGACAAATCCAGCCCAGATACAAATAGATTGTTATTGTTATTTTTATTCAAAGCCCAGCGGACTGCGAAGAGCCACATCAGGGCTATAACCGTTTCAAAACATACAGAACATGAGGTCCTAACCACTAGATTATCATAGCCAATGTATTTATGTGTGTCTGTTTGTGTGTGGGGATGCGTGTACACGGATGTATTTACTGTTGTTATTTCTCATTTCTTGTTTATTTATTTACATATAGGCCTACTTGTTTATTTATCTACATAACCATTTATTTATTTATTCAATTTTTTGTTTATTTATTATGTATTTATTTATTCATTCATTTATTCATTCATTCATTCATTCATTCATTTATTTATTATTTATTTATTCATTATTTATTCATTTATTTATTCATTTATTTATTTATTCACTCCATCATTTATTTATTCATTTATTCAATTATTTATTTATTTATTCATTTACTTATTTATTTGTTTGCTTGTTTGTTTGTGTTTTGTTTTGTTTTTTTGCTTGTTTGTTTATAAACTTCCTCTTTTCTTTTCTCGGAAGTGGACAAGAGACTGGTGGGGCCATGATTAAGGAATATTGTTTTCATCCTGTTGACAGCCAGCATAGGCTTTGCATATTGACTGGGGGCTTTCTGTGATGTGAGACAAGTTTATACTGAACGACTAGTTGTGATGTGATTCAGACCTTTAATTATCATTTATTTTGTTTATCTGTTCTTTGCAGATAAGATGTGCAAATACACATGTAATTTACGTGCAACCAAGGTTGTTCCAATGATAAGATACAATAGGCTACCTAGTGTGAAAAAACTGTAGGCTAGGTAAAGCATAGGCTGGTAGGACCTCAAGACCTGGCCAGCTCATGGCTTAAGGCTTGTGCCATGATCACCATTACATGACACCTGTGACGTTAGTGCATATGGAACACATTCCGAGCACAGAGACGTCATCTTGAGAAACTGAAACAGAAACTGAAAAAAAATCATACACAATACACAGGAGGAAAAAAAAAGGAAAAGAAAATCAAGTACACATATCAACGTATTTGTGCACATAATCTAAGGAAATGCCCCTGGCACTGACCACTTCGTCCAATTGATAACACATACCTCAATACAAATTTTATAATAACTAAGGACAATAAAACATTTAAAAACCTAAAATTGCTTCTGCATATCACACTTCCCTAGAGTCAGAAAATGCACTTAATTATAAATCCTAAGAGAAAGTATGTTAGACTTTATCGAACACATACAGGTGAATGGACCAGCAAGGCAGAAAATGATAGGAAGAAATGACAGAAAGTAAAGGAACAAGGCAAAAACAAAGACAATGACAGAAAAGAAGAAATTTCTGACCACAGAATTCACACACACTCACACACACACACACACACACACACACACACACACACACACACACACACCACCACACATACACATACACAATACTCACTGGTTACGGTCAGATCATTAATCAGCTGAACTAAAAATGCCGAGTAGTACTGACTTTCCTGGAAGGGAATAAAGAACATCAAACAATTATTTCAAACTGCAATAAATAAACGATAAAATACTCAAATTTTACTCTAGTCATTTAAATCATCAAATCAAATCATAATCATTGAATGAGAAACACATACATAAATCCTTTTGTACCACTCAAATCATCACTTAATATCAAAATCAGTCAATGATGAATATCAAAACATAACTCCTCTTGAACCACTCAAGCCATAAATTCAATTCACAATCAATAAAAGATGTATATTGTAACTTCAACCATTAAAAAATTCCAATCAACAAATGATGAATATTAAAACTTTAATTTTACCGTCAATTCATTAATTAAATCCGCACTAAATGATCACTATTGAACTTAAACTCTAGTACTGAAGGTGCCAGAAGCTGACAGCTCCCAATTCATAAATTCAGCCATTTTCATAAAGAATGCTGACATTCTCAATATTAAAGAAAGAAAAAGGAACACTTTTTAATACACTTGTCAGAGTAGCAATGAATTTAGTCATTTACTGCTTATATAGATTTCTACAGATGTGTTACTGTTTTGTTAAAAGCCCAGCCGACTGTGTAGAGCCATATCAGGACTATAACTGTTTCAAAACATACACAAAACTTCAGCAAGGAAAAAAAAAAAAGAAAAGAAAAAATTAAACACACAGATTAATGCATTGCAAACATAATCTAAGGAGATGCCCCTGGCGTTGACCACTCCATCCATTTGACACTGTCTGCAAACATATATAGTGTAGTGTGGTCAGGAGCACTCCTGCCAAAAGCTGAGATTAACCATGCTTCAGCATAGTTATTGTATAGATGGATGACCACATTCATGCTCCAGCTAAAACATATCACCCTATCCAGTCCATCCAGCTATAAATGGGTACTTGTCCTTCTTTAGTGAAGGTCAAGCAGCAAGGAGGATGAGATGAGCACCACACTCTTAATGCTGGCCCATGGAAAGATGAGGTACCCATTAAATGCTGGGTGGACTGGAAAGGGATGGGTTGGTGGTGTGCTTCCAGCATGGGTGGGTGGTGTGCTTCCAGCAGGAACACTTCTTAAAATGTATTGTTAACATGTGTTTATTCAGTATAACAACAAAAATACTTCCCCAACCACATACACATACTCAGAAATATGAATGCTTCTTACTCTTAGATGTAGACAGTATAACACTATAGCATAAAATACAAGACATAACAACAGAAGACAAATTAGAATACTGACTCAAGATCAGGGAATTTCAAAAAGCAACCATTCTTCACAAGAAAATAAAACACAAATGAAAATCAATCACGATTTAGTGCTGAAAATTGTTGGTAAAGTTGTACAGCACAGAAAAAAAATGTTCTTGCACCTCCCATCCCTTCCCTCATAATTACACAATGGACTTTGGTAAAGAAAAACGGGGGGTGGGGGGTGAAAATGATTCCTAAAATGCTTTTTTTTTTTTTTTACATGGCTGTATACAGAATAAATGGCATCTCACCTCAAAGAACTGAATTTTGGACTTAAGGGCCTGTCCGAACTGGTCAAACTCAGCCTCAGACAGTGGAGTCATCTGATCCAGACTGGCCCCCGACATATCTGTCATACAGTTACACAGCACCTCACAACGTGATCATTTCAAACACAAGCACTCAATCAACACATGTCTTACACTGAAAAAAGAATTTTGATACAGGATAAAATGTAAAAGCTTGAAGATTAACTGTCCCACAACCCTGAAAGTATAGGGAGTGAATTGGCAGTGATCACAAACTGCACCCTGGGCCAGCATTATGAAGATGGTGACTTTCTCCTTTCCCTCTCCTTCCCTAACCCTGAATAGGGTTCATTATCCATGCACATGGGTGGATTGGAGGCCATGTAAAGTTCTTCTTTGGCAAGATTTGCACCTGTACAAATTTGTGCAGTCAGCCTGGAAGGGGATGCTCCACCTCTACGCCAGACAGATCTTGAAAGATGAAAAAAACCAACAACAACAACAAAAGGATACTCAGAAAAATCAGCTTCAACAACCTCCAAGTGAATTTTCTGTGCAAAAGAAAAATAAAGAAATTAAAAAAGGGGTTACTCATATGCAGAAGAATCAGCTTCAGCTCCCTACAGGTGAATTTTTGATATATAGGGGGGTGCAAAAGTAGGTATACAGTAAGTATCACATCATTATTATAATGCTTAATTCTGCTCTCGATTAGAGGAGTGTGTGAATACCGACGGCAAGCAGTTTGAGTATCTGAGGGATTAAGACTGCTTGTTATTTCATGTATATACAATATTCATTTGTTTGTATAATAAATGCAATGAGTATTGTACGTGTTTTCTTTTTTCATAACTGTATACCTACTTTTGCGCCCCCCCCTGTACTGTCAATCAATGCTGTTTAAAGCACAGCCGACAGTGCAGAGCCATTTCAGTGTGATAGCCAACTCAAAACACATGCAATAATTAATGGGGGAAAAACCTGAAAAAGAAAACTACACATATCAATGCATTAGCACACAAAATCTACGGATATACTACAGATACTGACCATTCCATCCAATTTTTCACCAGGTAGTTTTTAAAAAAAAAACTTGAGTACAAATATTATCATGAATAAGGACCCTCAAACATATATGTAACCTGGCCTAAATTACCAAAAACTGCTTCTGCATACCACAACTCCTTAGAGCCAGAAATGCACTTCACACATGTATCCAATTATCAGTCCTAAGAGTAAGGCTTTCAGAACACATACAGGTGAGTGGACAAGCAAGGTAGGAAATGATAGGACAAGATGGCAGAAACCAAAGGAGCAAAGCAAAAAAACAAAACAAAGAGAGTGACAGAAAAGAGGAAATTTCCAGAAGATGGGGATATTATTTATACTGAAAGAGCCTCCAGCACCCCCATGGGGAGTTTTCCCCTAAACCTTTTCTCACACAAACAGTTCAAGGGTAGCCATCAGGGACACAGCCAGCCAGCTACCTGTAACCCATTTGGTCTGGGGAAGGTCCCATACAGTAAGTAGTAAGCTGGATCAGAACCTGCACAACTGAACTTAAACTCCATTCTGAAGTGACTCAGCAGCATTGCAGAGTCTCCACTGGTGGGTTGCCCTCTGGTGGTTTGCCATACTGGCTTCCACTGGCTTCCTGCTATGAGGGCTTCAGCTGACTGAACGGGGAATAATGGTATACAGAGAAGCCAGAATAAGCAGGAGTGGATCAACCTCACTACAGCTGCCCAGATGATGAACAACACACACACACACACACAAAAAAATCCCCAAAAATTATCAAGAGAAAACTGAAGCAAATTCTTGTAAATACTCTCAACTCATCAGATATGACAGAAACATGTACCAGTTTGCATTCTCAAAATGATGTAAATTATTAATCTCTATGTTTAACAAGAAAAAAACAACAGAAAACAAAGAAACAAACAAAAAAAGAACAAACTCTGAAAGAAGAGAAAAAGAAAACAAACGCTTAAAATACAAATTAACTGAAAACAAATGCTTAAAATATAAATCCACGCTTTCACTATGAACACTTTCATTTTATTCATGTTTCCCACTACATTGGTGAGATGCCACACCGCTCTTACAGAATCTGAATTTTAAATGATAAAGCCACTGACACCAAACAAAAGAAATAATACAGTGAATATATATGGGATTACTCGCCTTAGCATACACCTAGTGCTTCGAGGTGCACATGTACAAAAATATTTTTTACCAATCTGATACTGTTACTGACAGTATGACAAACTTCAGAATGGAAAAAAAATATTTTAAAAATGTAATGTTCAGTTTTCATACATTTTGTAATCCAAATTGCTCATTGTTGCAATATTTCATTAACTGTAATGGTTCTACATCAAAATCTTCAACTCAACATGCTGCATTGGTACCAAAATTGCTGAAAGCATGCACACATGAGTGTTAAATTGTGAAACTGTTAAACTTGCCAAAGCAGAAGACTGACAGACAGACAAAGAGGGACACACACACACACACACACACACACACACACACACACACATACACACACACACACACACACACACACACACACACACACACACACACACACACACACACACACACACACACACACACACACACAGGGTGGGAGAGGGGAACAGAGAGAGAGAGAGGGAAACAATTACAAAAAGATATAGAAAATACACCATCATTATCATTTTTGTCTCTAACTACTTGCAACAGCAGGTCTTTATTGTCTTTGTTGATGCTCAAAAGGAAACATTGGGTTCCTGGTAAAATCTTGCAAATGTACTCTTTAAGTTTTACCTTTACAGCTTGCCTGTACTTAAAAGCTCATTAACACTGAGGACGAGAGTGAAATGCATGCAATTTTCTTTCCTTGTAATACCAATGTCCTAAGTTATGGCCCCAGTGTCACAGTAAAACACAAAGTCTCAAGGTACTTGTCTGTCAGACAAGCACAGAAGCTAATCTCAAGTTAATCACTGAAACATTCTTGTCTTGAGCTAAACGCAGAAATATTCTGTCTTAAGATAATCACAAAAACATTCTGTCTTTCTCAGAGACCAATGCAGGACTGAATGAGTTAAGAGAGCTTTTGCAGTTCTACAATATGGATAAAAAATTCAATCATTAATTTACAAGTTTGCTTTTCCTTTTGCCGTCACATGTTTTGCAGGGCTTCAGTGGCATTGAATTCAAGCTGATCATTCTGGCTACTAATGACCCGCAAATCAAAGTTCATACAGTCGAAGGCCAAGTGCCAGAACATACATGGGAACCAGCAATGTCAAGCCACTATGCTACCACCCACCACAAAAGACCCTGCACTGCTACTGAGTCATTTCCCTAGAGTTGAAGAGTGCCACCCAACGTACTTAGGACACTGCCAAATAAACCCATTACTGAGACAGCAAATTCTCAGTTGCAAAACTAGACTGACTGAACAACCTCCCTCAATATATAGTTACTATAAAAAAAAAATTATTTGGTCAAGTACTGCAGGATTGTTTTGCAAAGAGTGGCATTCATGAAGGCAAATGTCTTCATGTTAGGTGACCCAAGGTTAAGCAGAGGTCTAGATTGTGACACCAGTATAAACAACAACAAATAAAATAAACAAATAAAACAATAGCCCTTAAAGGAAGTGGAAAAATAACAGATCAATCTGCACATATTTCTTTTACTATTCAGAAATTTTAGTCAAGTTAACAAATAATATTTCTTTCAGCTTCAAACAAAAAATGAACACAGTTCAAATCACCTACAGTGTTTTTATATGCATGCGTGTGTGCATGTACGTGTGTGTGTGTGTATGTGTGTGTGGTGTGTGTGTGTGTGTGTGTGTGTGTGTGTGTGTGTGTGTGTGTATGTGTGTGTGTGTGTGTGTGTGTGTGTGTGTGTGTGTGTGTGTGTGTGTATGTGTAGTGAGTTCATATAAACAGTAGTGTGTAACCAATGATTTCTTTGCTTACTTTGAGTGGATATTAAACGTGTGCATGCATGCGCCTGTGTGTGTGTGTTGTGTGTGTGTGTGTGTGTGTGTGTGTGTGTGTGGGGTGTGTGTGTGAACATGAATATGAGTGCAAGTAGACGTGTATAAGACAATGTACGTGTGTGTGTGTGTGCGCGCACACGTGTGCGTGTACATGTGTGTGAGCATATATATGTGTATCACACATATTCATTTCACTCAATTTCCCAAAACAAACTCCAAGAAATCAGCTTTCTGTCTTTAATTTCATATATGAAAGACAGACCATATATCTGACTGCTCATAGTTTAAAAGTAACACATTTTGTCTCAGTAGTACCAGAGCTCAATATAAAATTAGATATTTGTTCCAACGAGTAAAGTTCAGTATAATTTTCTTTCAAATCATTCTGTACTAATTAGAGCAAGGGGTCAAGCCATATTAATCCTCTCCCTTTCAAAGTATATATTTCAAGTCAACAGCAAACTGAACCACCATGATCACAAAAAAGAAGGGTATTAACCCTTTGACTCCCGCACCCTGTCCAGCAGCATCCTGCATCGCCAACCATGCTAGCAAAGCAAAAACTTAACCCTTCGATTCCCTCACCCTATCCGCCAGCTTCATGCATGAAGCTGGTGGATAGGGTGAGGGAGTCAAAGCGTTAAGTTTTTGCAGTCGGTAGATAGGGTGTGGGAGTCAAAGGGTTAATCATTCAATCTACATCATTTGTGGACTTCTCGTTTAGTTTTATCATATATCCAAACACAGACAATTGTTTTAACCCATTCACTAGCAGCGATTAACACTTATAAAAAGCAGCATTTCCTATCTAAATACACGTTTGGCTATATAGTTACTTACCATGTCGAACATATGATGCCAAAATCTATTGTTTGTGGGTACTTGTTTTAAAAATTAATAAAATTAGTACAGCCAAGCCAACTGTACACAAATGTGACCTCCCAGCATGAAATCAGTCTTAACTAGCATTTTGGGTATTTTTGAGACATACATATCACTGGAAAGCGTACATTCTGCTGATTACTTTGGTACTTGAATAAAGCTTGTACTCCAAAAAATGTGGACGTTATGTATCTTTAAAGCCATTAAGTTGTATAATAGCCATTTTGAGAAAAGGCCTCGAAAGTTTTTATGTACTCTTCTACACATTTTCCTTAAATTTCTTTATTTGGTGGCTTTGACCCAGTTTGTTTCTAATTTTAGCTGTCATTACCTGAAAGGTGCACCAAAGAGCTTTCTGTCAGTATATTACATGAGGGGGTTCTGTACAGGTTACGTTTCACAATATGAGACAAAAATAGGTGCTTCTGGTAAGAAATTGCGTTCTTTCTGCTACGATAAATGCCATTTTTAATTGATTAGTCATATTTTTTCCAAGAAAAAAAAATTTCTGTAGGGGATAGATTATAGTCCACAGAAATCAATGTTGAGAAAAAGTCAAAACACCCCAGATAGACCCTCAGTCACCTTTCCAGCTCCTAGTGCTGTTCAACCAACTGCGAGTTAAGACTGAATTGGTGATGGGAGGTCACAAATATTCTAACAGATAATTGGATGATGCATATTTTCAAGTCAACTAGCATGAGATAAGGGAAAGCAACTGTTTCTAATGGGGCAATCATAAATTCTCAATGAAAAAAAATATCAATACAATAAACTAATGCAGCACTACGGGCGCTTTTTGCATGTCAGTATTTCTGCAAATCAGGAAAATAAAGATCATGAATATGAAGCAAAGAGCTTGCAAGAAATTTATCTCAGTAGGAAGAACATGCGGTCAACACAATACATCTATGTCAGTATCAGCAGGGAGAAAATGAGTTGCCTTGCGCTGTCCATAACTGTCTACATAATTAACGTATTGTTTTCATTGTTGTCAACTGTCTTGATGAAATGAACAGATTTTATCATCATTTACCACCACCATGATTCTTTTAAGTTACATTTCTTGACTCCCTCTGTCACAAGTTCAACCATGCCTACCTGCTGTCAAGCACTTGCTGATAGTAAACTTTTATTCAGATCATCTGAATCTCTATCAGTTATCAGTCAATTCTGAGTGACACTAGAGGACATATTTTCTAAGTCACTGAAGCTTCCACTGGCAAAAATATTGAATAAAACCTACAAAAGTTTTACCTCGATACCATCTTGAATTTACTTGGGGAAAAGAAATAATTACAATCTTCAAAAAATATTGTTTTTCCCTAATTCAGTTAAGTCAATATGAAAGCTGCCATCTTCACTAACATTTATGAATGTTTTTGAAGTAAAAATCATGTCAAACATGTCTATCTGACATGATAAGGTATTTTTAAAATGATGACCTATGAACTGTGCTAAGAAGTGTGCCTGCTGGTAAAAGCATTAACAGCTGACAAACCCTCTGAAGAATATTTTAAGCATCAAGTGCATTCTTCTGACTCTCAAACAGTGATCACCCTCTGTACCTAAACTTGGGCTGCAGACACAACCCAGTTCTGATACAGCTATGTCTGCTAAGGTTTGGAAAACACTGATGCCCATTTTCATTGCGTGCATCCTTGTCGCCTTGAAAATGGTTCATATTCAATATTCAAACTTCTCTATTCATAACATCTTGATATTTTTAGACTTGTGTCATGGTTATTCCAATGTCTGGAGTTTGTTCAGGAGGCATTCAGACAATTCCACATGCACTCAACCCAAATCTGCAATACAATTATCTGGCAGACACCTTGATCCTGCGCAAAACCCTACACACTACCAAAGTCTTTAAAATGGGACAGAAGCAGGACCAACAAAACACTGACACTTCCAGAATAATTGAGTATTACAATCAGTACCTAGCAAGCCAACATTCATATTGTGAGGTGGAAATGAACTTGTGACACTACTTTACAATCCAGTAAAGATCATTTTACAGACAGCAGAAAAAAATATCTTGCAGTACTGTGGGTTATTTTCTTTTACTTTGATACAAATAGTTGTGGTTCTGGTCAAGTTGTCATCGTTTCTCCTTTCCATTGATAGTCAATTTGTAAAATCATTTCAGCTGCCATGTAAAGCCATTTTGAGCATTACAATCTATAACACACAAACGATCACTCATTGAAAAAAAAAAAGAGAGACAAACTGGTTCTATGAATGCATTTTCTTCTCATGCTCTCTAGAATATTTATAATAATAAAGGAATCTGAAGCAGTCGATCAGTCACACTATCCCCATAAAAAGTATTAGCAAGGCACAAAGTGTAAAACAGGAGTACACAAAGAGGTGTGAGACAATCTGCAAAACGGACATGCTGAAAACAAGATTAAATAAACGATTAAAAACAAAAATCAAAACTTTTCTTCAAACTGATTCACTTCATTTAAAATGTGGATGAAATTATATGTCTCATTTTAAGTATAACAGAACAGTCCAACAAAACACTCACAAATACATAAAAAAAGAATCACCACCACAAAGGAAACAAAACAGTAACATGTCAGAACTCATAACTCAAGGGCTACTGCCTTGTTTTAACCCTTTCAATCCCTCACCCAGTCCACCAACTGACAAATTTAACTCCCTCACCCAATCCACCAGCTTCCTGCAGATTGAGTTTCTGCACTGTTACCAAGGCTGGTCATGCTGGAAGCTGGTGGACAGAGTGAAAGAGTGGAAAGGTAATGTTCCTGCTTTGCTGTCATGAATGACCATGCAGGAAGTTGGTAGGTAGGGTGAATGTGAGTCAAAGGGCTAAAACATGTTCAGTTCACCACTCTGCCTTTGAAAAACCTACAATACACACACAAAATACACAATGTTTGAGGTACTGATCATAATGTGATTAGTGATATAAACTATGGATAGGCTATGGCCCAGATTTAAATTTAAAGCATCTGCCAAGGAAACAAAGTTTGAAGTTTTATTCTCAAGTGAATAGGGACTTTTTCTTCTTCTTCCCCTAGCATTAAAATGATAGTCCAGGTGCTATTAAATTAAAAGCAACAATAAATCCATGTGTCATATGCAGCATGCATCTACTGCACATAAAAGAACTCATGGCGACAAAGGTGTCAGCCTGGCAAAACTATACAGAAAAATTCAAAAGGAGCGCATGAATCTGGGAAAGAGTGGAGGGAAAAGGGGAGGGGGGTGGAGGGGACAGGGTGGCACTATGCTGTGGAAATGCACTCTCCCATGCAATAGCAGCTAGATTTTCACACACCAAACATCCATTGTTACAAAACATAAACACAAACAATGACACAAGCCAATCTTTTAATCAAGCAGCCTCTAATTCAAAATCCATAGAAACAATACACACACTATGCCTCTTGTTAGTTTGTTCAATTTAATGTGAATACAGGTACATTATATTTTTATAACTTGTGATATACAACATTATCATTATGAGATCATAATCAATAACAAGGCTAAGTAGTTTATATTTTCATTTGCATTGCTAGAAGGGGCTGTCAGCTGAAGAAAGTGACCAATATCAAATTGCCACTCAAACAAATTATACAAAATGACTAAACGAATGAATAAATGAATAAATAAGTAAAAAATACATCGAACATGTTACTATATAAACAAGGGACAGAAGAGGGAAATGAAATAAAATCATTAAAGAAGGAAAACAAAAACGTTACAATGAAAACTTTGATAATGGCAATAATAACAATAATTAAAAATAATAACACGAATACTAATTACAATGTACATATCAAAAATTAAGGAAAGATTCCAGACTTATCACATCAAACACAATGTTTCTAAATGAATCAAAATACATAATCAGGAAATGGATCCATCAATGGGGTAGGTGGGTTACATAAAAATCACACACACACACACATAAACACACATTCACACACACTCACACTCAACGAATTCAATTTAACTTTGATCGACATGATTTTTAACAGCCAAGAAGTAGAAGATTCCATAAAGTCCCATAAAAAAAGCCTATCCTATGTTTATCTTTCAAATTCAAGTTTATCAACCTGTGTCCTATATAAATGAAGCCTATTTTAGTTTAAAATCTAACACAAATTCTGCATAAGTTTCATCCACAATTTTTCATGAAATCACACATCACGCTGCTTTAAAAACAATCACATTCATTAGTTACATCTGACAAGTGAATCAAATGACCAGTAACAATAAATAATGGAAGATTTCAACGGTGACTAGCATGAGCCTCAAGGTGTTTTGCAAGGAAAGATATTAATGTCTCAAACAACTAGACATTCACAAAATGACAAAAACAATATTAACATACAATCATTTCAAATAATGATTATCTCATAATATATGCCACACTTACACTATCATACTATACACACACTCACACACACAAACACAGTTCTCTGCATATCTGTAAAGTTAATAATTACATGTACAAGGAAAGCAGGGAAAAGGGTGTTTAATTAAAAAAGGACACTGCCAAGAATGAAAACACGCTATTCCATAAGTAGAGTCCACACCATACTAAGGTCCACTTCATCAAACTAAGTAATCTCTTCATCTGTCATGTAGGCCTGAGCTCCTTGGAACTTTACACGTCTGCCTTCTCCAATTCTTGTTCTTCAAAAACTTGTGCGAATGACACACTAGGAATGCAGCCTCCTGCTTCTTGCTGTTTTTGTTTTCCTCTGTTTTCATTCTTTTCCATTCTCTGAATAAAATGTTGGTTCATGTTTCCAGAAACACAATACCTGGAGATCCAGCGCAAGTCTGTATCTTCTCTTAAAATGGCGCAGTCACTGCCAATAGAGTCCAACAAGGCAGGAATGATGGCAGCCTCATTTCACTAGGGGAAAGATGTCCGCTTGACTAAGGTTTACTCTGCAGACAAGTTTACAAACACTCTGGTTCGTAATTTACATTCTTGTCTACGGTTAAAAATCTCACATAAAATCAAACCTTAATCTACCACCAAATTATATATCTGATCATGACTGAGTTGTACAGCTACAGTACACATTAACATCACCTGACTATTGTTGGATATATGTCATATTTTCATTTCTGTCTTTATTTCTGCCACTTCTCTGTTTTCGCCACCCATTCTTTTTCTCTGTCTCTATGTGCTTCAAGCCTGTATGTCTAAACAATTTCCTTTCCAAGGGATTAATAAAGTATTTTTGTGCTGTATTGTATTATCATTATTATAAATCATTCCTGTAGACCTCTATTCTCCAAACCCATTTGCATTCATGCGCACTATACAAAATCAAGACCTTTTTTTGTGACATGGAGTAATAATGATGGAGAACTAAAGCTGTTAGGTGAACTGACCACACTCTTGTTATGTTGGTGTATAGTCTACATATCTAGTGAGCATGCATGCTGGGCGTTTTCACGTTTCCAAAAGCCATAGGACTCTGAATGATTTTAAGGATCTTAAGCGTGTGTAACTGGAGTGTGTATATACACACAGAGGGTATAGGCAATGACAAGTCTGCACACATGAAAACCCGAGGTGATCAGAAACATCTCCACCCATTACCCATCAGATTGAGGTCTCCAGGCAAACTGAAGCACCTTCCAACTGGAAAGTCCAACCTTTATTCACCTGATTATCTCACCCATACATAATGGATTATACTGCACTGCATTGCATTGCACGGTATGATGTGGTGTGGTGTGGTGTGGTGTGGTGTGGTGTGGTGTGGTGGGGTGGTGTGGTGTGGTGTGGTGTAGTATATGGTATGGCACAGCATGGCATGGCATGCTATGGTACAGATGGTATGGGATGTGATGTGATCGGGGAGTATGTTATGATGCACTACAGTATATCTCGTCTATCTGATGTCGATGTCCTAACTACATCCATCCTCGTCTGTCTCAAGTCGTGTTCTTTTGACAGAGTGTAGGTCAGATGACATTCTTACAATCACAAAATGTTTGCTTATATCTGTCTATCATACAGGGAAAACTGACTCTATCACTAACATGCACAAAGACAACATTTTCCACACATACCACCTGTTCACTGATCATTACAAAGATTCACACCAGTATTTGCTGAGAGTCAAAATTCACCACTTATTTTTCCAGATCATTACAAAGATTCACACGAAACTTAGTTCAGAGTCAACAATCAATTGCTGTTTAATCCACAAAATGAGAACATGCACTGATATGCATGAAAATTTTGCTTTTTCATTCACTTCACTACATGTATGTGCTCTTTGATCAACAAAAGCATGAGCAAACTTTAGATATATGCCTTGAATTTCTGCATTTAATTTGCGGACAGTTTATACTGTTTACATGTGCACATACATTTAAAAAAAACTCTTAACTGGCGATCATAAAAAGTGTTCTGCATTTAGACTCCCAACAATTCACTAAAGGACAGGAAATTGTACTTTATTGTTATTGTTTTTAAAACCCAGCCAATGTGTACAGGCCATACAAAACTTCAACAGGAAAAAAATGAACAGAAATTTAAATACTCATATCAATGCATTTGCGCACATAATCTAAGGACATGCCCCTGGCATTGACCACTATGTCCAATTTATTGCACGAGGGATTAAAGAACACACCTAAATACAAATTTAAACATACCCAAGGACACCAAAACATACATAAAAATGGGCATAAATCACCCAAAAATGCTTCTGCATATCTCACCTCCCTAGAGCCAAAAATGCACTTTATACATCTACCCAATTATCAATCCTAAGAAAAAGTACGTAAAACTTTATAAAAACACATACAGGCGAATGGACCAGCAAGGCAGAAAATGATAGGAAGAAATGACAGAAAGCAAAGGAACAAGGCAGAAACAAAGAGAATGACAGAAAAGAGGAAATTTCTAGCACAGAATTTCCAGAAGGTGGGGATACTATTTATACTGAACGAGCCCCCGGCATCCCACAGAGGGGGACAGAAGTCAATAAACATGGAGAGAAACTTACCAAACAGTCCCTTGGCCAGACTCAGGCTTTCCTGCTCCTGGATTTTCTTTAAACGTTCCTTCTCAGCCTGTCTTTCCTCTGCTGTCATATCTTTCCTGTCCTCCTGCAAACAATAGAAGGAGAAACAAACAAAATCATCAAAAAATTCTAACAGACTCCTTATTAGATAAAAATTAATACAGAAAATTCAAATTTTGTATTTCTCATGGTCACTGTGCACCTGAAGAAGCACAAGATATAATAAAACAAGAAACAAAAACGTACACACAGAATCCAAATATTGTCAGAAATTCTCAAGAAAGTGCTGCTCACACACATTTCCCACCGTATTATAAATTTTAGGCATCAGTCTTGTTCATGTGACTTTGACCTTACTGCCATAGCTTCTATTCCTAATCATATGCATTCGCAACTCCTTAACAATACACAACTCTGATCCAAACTGGTAAAGATCCACCCAGAGACAGCTGTAAAAAATCTTGCCAATACATTCTTGTCATACACATACCTCATGTCAATATACAACTTTCCTTACAACAAAAAACTGAAAAAGGGAGACCAAAAAAAGGAAGAGGAGAGTGGAAGATGGGTAGCAAGAGAAACAAACAGATGCATGCAGAAACAGATACCAAAGTACCCCTTTCAGCAGGAATACAACTAATCAATGCAATCAATAAAGACTTGCAATCACATACAGAATTCACATCCTGACTGTTGTGGGGTTTGTTTGTTTTTTTGTTACCTGCTCCGCCCTTTTCTCTAGTTTTGATTAATACATTTGGCTTTCATGTTTGTCTGTTCATACAGGCATCAAAATAGTCTAAAGTCTAATCCTCTGAACTGGGCCTTGGTGGGGTACATGGTCAACACCCTATTCAGCAGTTGGGGTGGGGGAGAGAAGAGGGGCCTGCCCCCTTCCACCCACCCTTTTTTATAGCTAAAGGAAAATTACTTAACCATGCATTCTCATTCTATTTCATTTGTTTCTGATTCATATTCAAGTACAGCACTCACCTTCTGTTTTTTCTTTTCGTCCTTTTCTTTCTTTTCCTGTGCTTCTTTTTCTGCTATCGTTTCAGCAAGTGTTTTCTTTTTCGGCCTCTGGTAAGCTTGTTTTTCTAATCAAAACAGAAAAAGAAAATCAAACATACAGCCAGCTGGTGTAAATACATAAGGCTAAAGTAAAAGTAAACTACTAAAGAATAATGGACATAAAAATAGTTAATATATGTACTCAAACAAAATAAAACCAGAGAGTTAATTCAATTCAAGTCTGGCTTATTTGAAAGCTTAACTTATTCTATACTGGCCAGTTGCTTCCTTCACAGGACTCCTAAACTGGCCATTTATACAGAGGACACCAAAAAACCTATACAAATAAAGTGCAAGACATACAGACTTGAAATTGTGTGCTCAAACAAATTATAGAATAAATTAATGAATGGAAAAGCTTGGATGCAGTCACTTTATCACTGATTTCCCACTTCTTGAAAAAAAAATTTTTTTCACAATTGATGTAAAGGGGTAACTCAATCTCACAGAGTAGAAAAATTACACAATTTTTTCAAATATGGTCTATTGTATCCACAGACACTTCCAAACTGAAGGAATGGAAGAGGAATATGTACGAGCATAGTGGATATTCACTGCAAAATCAGTATCAATGTCACTTGGCCACAAATAACCTGACAAATACATACATACTCACACCGAAGCACATACTGTTCAGGCTGTTAGTATATCATTCATGTACACAAACAAAAGGCATTTACAGCCAGTCTAAGTACATTTCCATTTAAGGCTGACTGTCAAAAAGAGCTGTATCACATATACAGTCTAAGTACATTTCCACTTAAGGTAGACTGTCAAAAAGAGCTGTATCACATACCTGCCTGATCTTTCCCCTCTTCTTCAGCATCTGCCCAGTTATTCTGTCAAACAAAAAAGAATGAAGTTCATTAACACTTACTTGTGAGAGAGAGGCAAAGAGACTGACAGATATTCTTACTGGACACAAAAGCAAAGAGACAGAGAAAGACAGACTCCAAAGAGACTAAGGTAGCTGTATGGACAAATATCCGAAAAACAAAAACAAAAATACAAGCAAGTAAACAAAGAAAAACAACAGCAAAAATGTATTTCCTATAAATTTTTGGCAAGAAGTCTGCTTTATGCATTTATACATGTTCTTTAGTCTGAAACCATTTACAGAAAAAAAATCATGTTTCTACTAACTGTTGAAAAAAAATCATGTTTCCACTAACTGTTGAAACTAACAGGATACAATTCCAGCAATAAAAAAAAAATCAAGACTATTAAACTCCATTCTCATCATCATCCATCACAGTTCCAGCAATATAAACAGTTACCAATGCTAGAATTTCACAGAAGAAATCGTAAATATACGAACCATGAGGCAACTGGTACAGTAACATTTCCTCATCAACTTGAAACTTAAAGTAGCTAAGTACACTGATCCTCCCTCCCTCTTCTCCTACATGCGCAACACACACACCAACAACAACACACACAACACACACCACACACACACACACACACACACACCAACACACACGACACAACATAGACTGCTACCTATGGAGAGAGACGAAAATATTGAAAATTCCATCTGGAATCAAACCCAGGATCTTCCACGTCCTAGCCATACAACCTAGCTATTGCAATTTTCATGCTATAGACTACTAAAACAATATTTTTCCTTGAATTTCACTCCCTCAACTCGGTAACAGACCTGAAGGAGATTTCTTTGTTATTGTCATAAGTAGCAATGGGTTTATTTAATAAAGTAAAATCTGCCTCAATGAAAATGGTTCATTCAATCAGAAAATGATGGCGCATCTGTTCAACAAGTACGTTTAAAGCATTTGGAAAGTTAATTATTTATTAGTCATTACACGTAAGACAACAAAACAGTTAACATAGAGCTGATGGCTACCTGAATCCCAGGTCTTTTTTTTTTTTTTTTTTTTGGTGAGACCCAAATGTTATGCTCTGTGCATACTCAAAAATAACCTTAAGAAAACCATTTGATTTTTTGAGTCTTGTTGAATTAGAGTCTTGTTTACCTCAATCATGACAGCACTTGATAGGCACAAAAGACACATACATGTCTTACACTAAGATTTTTTTTTTAATTTAAAACTCAAGGTGGATCATATCGAAAAGTGTCTTCTAATTAAAGTCTGCAAATTAGGGTTCTACATCACTGGTTTTCATACACTGAATTGCATTATCATTTTAATTTATATACTTTTTCAGTTTTTATACATTAGAAAATAATGTCCCCATAACCTTGAGGCCACAGAGAAGGCAGCAGTTGTACTAGGGGTAGATATATCTCATTTTTTTCATTGCCATCATTATAAAAGCAGTGTTAATTTCCTTTACCTTGTTCAGTTGTTGGTTTATCTTCCTTCCTCAATCATGAACAGGGTCAGATGCCCATTCATAGCTGGGAGGGTTAATGTACTTTAGTGTGCCATAGCCCATATGCACAAAGCTTTCCTAAAAAAAAAAAAAGAAAAAATTCAAGCACATACAGAGAGACTGCATGGTGGAAGCTTTAACCTGCAACTATCTGCAGCTGCATACACCAACGGAAAATAGGCTCTGATTGGCTGTGTCATTTCTGGCTGCCATCATGATTTGTTCAGCTGCTATTACCATTTCATGTGCCATATGCAGGATAGCTCTACTAAGGCTATTTTGTAGCCTACTGAAGAGAGCATATACGTAACGTGCGTATTAAGATCTTCAAAAAATATCTTTTGCATACTGCCACTTACCCTGATCCCATCTTCTTCATCCTCTCCCTCCCATTTGTCATCAGTGTTTGTTCTGGCGGGCAATTCTGGCTCAAAGTCCTCAGCATCTGACAAAAATATTCACAGTTTTAGCATTTAAAGTACATTCTTACAACAAACAAGGACAACCAAAGCGTGTTAAAAATAATAGACATTCTTTGTGTGTGTGTGTGAGTGTCATTTTCAGCTTACTGTTTCAAAGGTCCTGTTCCCTGCAAATGAAGACCTTGGTGACACATAAGATTTTGTGAAGGCTCAAGGACTCCACCAGCTACTAGTTTAGATTGTAGATCAGTTACAAAGTAAGAGGATTTTTCCCGAAGGCAGTAAAAAAAGTCTTGAATTTAAATATTTAAACCTTAGGGCCTAACTCTTTAGTTTCTATAAGTCTCTCTCAGTCTGTCTCAATAAAAGCTGTGGCAGATCAAACCGTTTTCGTTTTTGTTTTTTTTCTTTTTTTTATGGGATGGTTATCCCCGTCGGCCATATCACCTGGTGTCGACGTAAAAACTTAACCAAATCAATCAATCAAAACGTTTTCATCAAGAACTGAAGTAATTCAATCACGCATCATTTTTACCTTCACAAATAAACATCGCTTAATAGGGTCATGATCACACCCCGCACTAAAATCCGCCTGTTCAACTCAAACATCAAATCAGTTCTTTTGTATGGAGCAGAAACGTGGAGAACAACTAAGACCACTACTAGAAGAGTCCAGACATTCATAAACTCGTGCCTACGCAAGATACTGAAGATCCACTGGCCAGTTACCATCAGTAACACAGACCTCTGGCAGAGAACTAACCAAGTGCCAGTGGAAGAAGAAATCAGAAGAAGGAGATGGCGATGGATAGGGCACACCCTGAGGAAACCATCAACCAACATCACCCGCCAGGCCCTGACCTGGAACCCTCAAGGGAAGAGAAAGAGAGGCCGACCAAAAAACACCTGGAGAAGAGAACTGAAGGCGGACGCCAAGCAGACCGGCTACTCCTGGCGAGAACTTGAGCAAATAGCCCAGGATCGTGGACGATGGCGGGCGGTTGTGGATGGCCTATGCCCCTCCTGGGGCTCAAGGCCTAAGTAAGTAAGTAATAGGGTCATACTCATACGAGTCAAACACTGAAACAGTCTAGCATGCACCACAGTAGCATTGATATCTTTAGGCCTATGTACATTTTTTGTTGTTGTTGTTTTTTGTTGTTTTTTGTTTTGTTTTCTTTTGTTTTTTGTCGGTGACTCGGTCCACCATACAAAAACTGAAAAAGTAAACCTATGAGTATGACCAGTCACAGTCACAGACCGCAGATCTATCTTCATCTAGATAGATCTACATCGAGTAGATCTACAACAAACCTTGGTCTGGCAAGAAAATATTCAGACTTCGATGGATGACCCAAAGGGAGAAAAATTATAAGCTGCGACCAAAAATTGGTCTTATATCAAATATGTTAGAAATGTTTCTCATTTACTAGATATCTAGTCTTGTTCCACCAGTCACACGAGTCGTTTCTACCAGATCACCTAGGTGAACTGGAACTTACGGTGATCATCTCATTCGTTTTTACTATAATCGGGCCATAAAATCAGTGATGTTTCGAATATGAACCACGATTAGATCAGCAGAACTGTAAACAGTTTGTATGAGCACAGTGAAATTCCCATGCCTTACCCCATGCGTCAGTGTCCGCCATTTTGCTTGGCTCTGTGGTTGTGTAGTAAAGTCTCGTCAAAATAGGCCCAGCAGGTGATTTCGAACCGGTAGGTTTCAGTCAGTATCTGCAAACGAGACCAAATCTCTTGTGGGTATTTCGCCACTTCGTGCACTCACGCACAAACAGGTACCTTTTTTTCCTTGTAGATAGCGATAGGCTGCATGCATCAAACAATTCAAAATGTTTTGGCCCATGTGTGCAATTTGAAGTGATATGCGATGAAAAAGGAGGAGAGGAGACATTGCTTGGGGTTTCATACAGTCTATGACGTTCCATAGAAAACTCTTTCATATTATTTCATTAATTTTTCTGATTAGTTTTAGGACGCTTTCCCAAGCTATAACAATACTTAATCTTTCTTCCCATTTTGCAAATGTTTGAATATTGAATACCAATATTCGTTTTCAATAAGTCAATCATGAAAAACAAAACTCGAAAACAAAAACCTTTGATCCCTTGCCTACACCTGATACGATTTCCAGCGGTCACATTTTTTCACTACGTTCTTTGTTTTGTATCTTGTGTTTTTCCTCTGTATACAGTTTTTACGTCAACATGCAAAGTCAGAACAAGATTGAGGCATCCGAAATATGGTTTCTGAGAAAAATGTTGAGAATTCCATGGACAGCAAAGAAAACAAACGAGACAGTCTTGATGGAGGCAAACACAAGAAGATCATTGATAAAGAAGATTAGGAAAAGACAAGCAACATTTATAGGACATTTCATGAGGAAAGGGGCACCAGGAAAGCTGGAGGGAAAGAGAACACCAGGTAGACTCAGGGAGAAAACATTAAACGGACTTGCAGGGTGGCTGAGCACAGAGGGCGTGGAAGATGTACTTGCGGCGACAAGCGACAGATTCGTGTGGAGGGCCATGATCGCCAACGCCATGCGGCAGGGCACATGATGATGATGATGATGGTTTTCACTCGTCTGTGTACGACTAATACAATGCAAGTAATACACTGTTATTGTATATTTGTCTTTAGAGCTTCTATGACCTGAATTCCTTTTCTCTTCGTCAACGACGTTTCTCACTTTTAAAACGTATTTCTTTGCCCAGTTTTTACTGAAAAAAATATTCGTCTCCTATTCTATATTTCTCGTCATAAAAGATAGGTTCAGATAATATGTCCAGTGCGTATTCCAAGTCCACTTGTTTATCAAAGCTTGAACAAGCTGGGAAAAAATCTTTCCAGAACTTATTGCATTTACTGGATGTAAATTTTCCTGAACCGTAAACATCTATCTGGTCTGTTTTACGAAACATTGTTTGTAGTATTGTTTTCTACTTTGAAATCCAGTATATATCTCTTTGATCCATTTCATGTTTAAGTGCTTGTATATGCTTGTTTATGTTTAGAATACTTAAGCCTCCCATTCCAGTATTATGTATTGAATATTTCTGTTTAATCTTATCAGTCTATTTTTTTCTCACACACTATAACATATTTTTAAAAGTTTGTTATTTATCTCTGGAGGATTTGGTTAAAGTATTCATAAACGTATTAGTTTGGAAAGTATGAGGGACTTCTGTATCTAATGGTAATTTTTAATTTCCACTACTGAGTTTGTCTGCTATATCTCGTTTCCGTCATTTTTCGTAAATCATTTGTAAACCATGATATGTATGCCCAGTGTTTTAAATTTTGATATAATAGATGGATTTTACATCTGTCACAGCCAGACACATTGGTTATTTTGTTATTATTTGTTGCTCGTTGTTCATTTCAGAGCAGTACTCAGTCCCCATTTTTGTGAGACAGTTATCCTAAATGGCTCTTACTTTACTTTGCTTTTGTTTCATAGGCTGTTTACAATCTGAAAGGCTTCCTTTGTGTCATTATTGTCTCTTTTTTTTTCTTTTTTTTTTTTAATTTCTTCACATTATTGCTCAGTTTAGTTTTCCTTTACGATCTCCATTTTTTGACCAATCCTCGTGCTCATAGAGCTGTATTTCTCCTTTCCTTGCTCAGTGTTGTTCTGTGTGTTTTTTATGCTCTTTCTAGCGTCACACATCTGTAAGATATTACTCGTGATCATTGGCTTGGATTTCCATCGGTTTATTCATAAAACCCCTGTTGCTATTTCAGCGTCACTTGGTTGAAATCGTTTGTGAGAGCCTTAATGTCTTGTACAAACAGTGGTGGTGGGGCAACATTTCTTTTTATGGCCGCTTGGAATTTGTTTAGCCATGTCAGAATTTTTCACTATCAAGGTTGAATTTGAGACGGCTGTTTTTCATTCCCTTGTTGTTCGTCAACCGTACTTTAAAGTTCATCAAGACAAAGTCCTGGTCACCGCCAAAGTCAGCTCCTGAAACGTCCTCGTTTCAACCTTATTGATGCCAGGTCTGCTCTGGTTCTTTACAAGAATATAATTTATTTGGCTGTGATACGAACCGTTTGGAAGTGCTATGTCTATCATCGCGCGATTTATATGTCACTAAGAGTTACAGCAAGAACCAAATCATTATCCCTGGCGAATTCTGGTAGCTGTAGTCCTCTTTCGTTGGTACTCTCGTTACAAATAAGGCCGGAGAAATTCATCCAGTCTTCTTGAGGATCTTTGCCAACCTTGGCGTTCCAGACACCCTGAACAACGAAGATGTCTTTCTTGTCAACTTTGTTGAGAACCGTTTGAATGAGTTTATAGAATTATTCAATCTAGTCATCGTCATAGTCTGATGTGGGAGTATATGTTTGAACAACCATGATATTGAATAGTTACGCTCGCAAGCAGATGGTCATGATCTTGCTGGAAATAGGGCAGCATCCCTGTACAGCATTCCAAATGTTTTTGCTGACCAAAAACTCACTGCACACGCATATTTGTCTTCTTCTTCACTATTGTGCAGGACATGCCCTTCTGTGTGCTGTGTTTTCATCTAACATTGTAGAGGCTGAAAATGTGCCAGGAGAACCTGCCCATCTCAAAGACATGTTCTTTCAGTTTCCAACCTGCCTGAATGTTCTTACTCTCTAGATGGCGAAAGTGATGATGTTCCTTCAAGTATGATCTGTGGTTTTTCATCATATCATATTTTTGTGTGTCCGCCCTTGATGACCCAGGCTGCAACTGATCAGGTGTGATCTCTGTGTCCGCCCTTGATGACCCAGGCTGCAATTGATCAGGTGTGATCTCTGTATTCTTTCTTAACAGACAATATTTTTGGCAAGCTGAACCGGGCTGAGCCCATCCCTCTCCAGGTCAGTTTTTTCTTTCTTTCTTTTTTCTCTCTCTCTCTCTCTCTCTCTCTTTCTCTCTCTCTCTCTTTCTCTCTCTCTCTCTGTGTCTGTGTGTGTGTTCACTCCCCACATGTCGCAGGTAGTACTAAGTTGTATGGTTACCAGTAGCAGAAGACGTCATATGACCTGACATTACTTCCAGCTGTACCAGGCTACGGTACTGAATTTAATCGACTGTGGATTTGGCCTCACAACGCTATCACAGACCAACGTTGTAAAACTAGAATACGGAATGAAGCAATGAGAGTGATCGTCAGAACCACAAAAGTCACCCGCATGATGACTACGTATTTGTTTTACCCAGCAGAGTCGAGCCATAAAACTGAAGAAGTGAGGGCACATATCAGAGAACTGGAAAACTCGGAAAATCAGTTTCATGAGATGGTCAGTACAGTACAAAAGACAATCGACTCGAATATGGAAAATCATAGATGGGACAGACAGAAGAATCTGTTCAGCACGTATGTCTACTGACAGATCTCAAAGGGATAAAAGAATGGGGACAATACCCAAACTATTTTCAAAGACTTATACAATAGCAATCATACAAAAAAAAAAAAAGGAGTGTGTGTGTGTGTGGTGTGGTAACACTGATTAAGAAATCAAACTACTCATTAGGCAAATAAGATGTAACCCGGGGTTTCACCTAGAGCATAAATACTGTACATGACAAGAAAATGCTGTACGTAATATTGCAACCTCCAGTCCAACAATGGAAATTTAGGCAGTTTTCCATGTTTTAAAATGAACAGCTTCACTAGACGATGACACAAAATAAAGTCAAGCCTTCGGTCTGACTGGATGAACATATCGAAAAGTGCAAAACTGAGTAGGAAACCCGAATGGCAATAAGTAATAAGCAACATCAGTGTATAAAAAAAGGTGAATCTACCCCAAAAAGTGCAAAATAGAGTAGGACCCCCAGATTGGTAATAAGCAATAAGCAACATCAGTGTACGAAAAAAAAAAAAAAAAAAAAAAAAAAAAAGAGTAAATCTACCCGAAAAAGTGCAAAATAGAGTAGGAACCCCAGACTGGCAATTGGCAGTAAGCAACGTCAATGTAATCAGTGTGGGGGTGGGTGGTGGGGGAGAAAGAAAGAAAGAAAAAGTGAATCTAAAAAGTGCAAAACAGAATAGGAACCCCAGACTGGCAATAAGCAGTAAGCAACATCAATGTACAACCAAAAATAAATATAATAAAAATAAAAATAAAATTTTAAGTGAATCTATCCACCCCCCCCGAAAAAAAATTACTGTCTTGGACACTCTGGTGTTGAGAATGAGCATGCCGACAAACTTGTAGGTAATGCCATTACAAACAAGAATTGTTCTTCTTGGGGAAGTCCGAAATTCTCGGGCACTTAAAAATCATACCTTTACAAACAAAATCGGAGTGGTCATAACATTGATCATTTTATTGAAAAAGGAATAGTCAGAGGAAGTGGCTGAAGTAAAAGTGGCCAAAAAATCATCACGAAAGGAAAAAACACTAGCCATCATTAAACAGACAAACACTGTATCTATCTGAAAGTAACACTGCGCAACTGAAACCCCTGCAGTGTAGAATGCAATGTGTTTGAGCTTTTCCTCAACTTAGGGATCAAAGAAACTGTAAAGAAATGAAAATAGACAGTTGTATAAACGATGAAGAGGAAAGTGATGGACACAAAACCAAAGGAAGAAATTGTTGTGGCCATGGAATACATGGTGGAGATATTTTTGTATTGTCTGTTTTTCTTTCTTTTATGTCGTGATGTGTATTTGTGTGTGTGTGTGTGTGTGTGTGTGTGTGTGTGTGTGTGTGTGTGTGTGGTGTGTGTGTGTGGTGCCCACGCGCGCGTGCGTGCGAGATGTGTGTGTGTGTGGTGCGTGTGTGTGTGTGTGTGTGTGTGTGTGTGTGTGTGTGTGTGCATGTGATTATAGCGGGGTGGAGGATGAACTTGATGGAAGAGTTGAAATGATGGAGATGACGATTTAATCGTGTTGCATTTTCTTTTGTGCTCACCTTTTTTCTCCTTCCATTTTTCTATGCCATCTTAATGGCCACAGAAACTGGGACAGTTTCTTATATTGCTATGATCGTGATGACGATGTGATTGATAATAATGATGCCATCGAGTTCTGTCTAGGATTGAGCCTGAGCGACAGGGCTGTACTCTATACTTACTTTCATAATTTACTCTGGCGTCAGCCTGGCACGAAAAATTCAGACACCAGTGGTATTGGTGAGGCAGTCTCAGCGACATATTCCTGAAGTGGATGAGACTCGACCTGTGGTCCCAGTCTTCCCAATGAGCCCATAGCATGCTCAGTTCTAGGTAGGAAACATTTGGGAAATTGAGAAAATACACACTGATTTTAAAACGACTGTTCGGGATTCGAACCCATGAAGAAAAAAAAATTAACACACCACACACACACACACACACACACACACACACACACACACACACACACACACAACACAACACACACAACCACACACACAGGTCCTCCATGTCGTTAATGAAATAATCCCCTTTAATTAAAAAAAAAACAAACAAATTGGGACAGTTGGCTTCATTTCAGATAGAGAGGAGAATGAAACAGCGACAGTTAACGGCAATTTTTATGTCATTCTTTTGAGTCCTAGAGATAGGAAAAGTAACAAATTTCAAGTAATGAAAATACACGGATGAAGAAAAAAAAAAAAGAACAAATTTCAAGTAATGAAAATACCGCGGATGAAGAAAAAAAAAAAGAACACACACACACACACACACACACACACACACACACACACACACACACACACACACACACATACACACACACACAGGTCCTCCATGTCTTTAATGAAATAATCCCCTTTAATTTAAAAAAAAATTGGGACAGTTGGCTTCAATTCATATAGAGAAGAGAATGAAACAGCGACAGTTATGGCAATTTTTTTAGTTCATTCTTTTGAGTCCTAGAGATACGAAAAGTAACGAACAAATTTCGAGTAATGAAAATACCGCGGATGAAGAAAAAAAGCAATGAACACACGACACACACACACACACACACACACACACACAGTTGTAAGTTTGTTGGACTAACAACTACACTACTACATACTACAGAGACTGATGCCACGCATTGTATTCGTTTGAGAGTTGATTTCTATGCTGTGATTGTATAGGATGTTGGTAAGTGAACAACTGAAAGACAATAACAAAGCAACAACAACAACAAGCAACAGCAACAACAACATTAGTATATATGTATACTGTCAAGAAACACTTTAGGGAGCTGGATGGGACTCAGAGCTACAGTAATGCCCCACCAGCTCCCAACTCCCGATGCCCTATGATAGCCATTTTGCAACGCATAGGGTGGTGGGGGGGGGGGGGGGCTGTCCATGCGCTGCATGACACATTTTAACCCAGTCATCAGGCCTTGTTCACAAGCTGAATGGCAAGGTGGGGACATGACAAACTCCGGAATGTAGCCACACAATGTGTACCAGCCCAGGTCCAGCCCAGCCACCAGATCAAGAGAGACTGAAAAAGTCCTCCTTTGCTCTACTTCAGGCCTTCATCTTCTTAGTGAACAGCCAACCAGCCACCCGCTCACCCACTCTGTTCCCCTTACTACGGTCTCGACACTTAGCAGTCAGATGCTTTCAATATTGTTTCACCAAAACATCAAAGGGTGTTTGTTCAATTGCAAAAGTGGTCAGACATGATTCGCTTTTCATTTAGGTCTGACTGCCCCTAAAGAGATCCCGAGTTTGCTGTTTTTCTGAGCTGTCACCAGGACTATCCCTGCAGTCATCAGGCCTGATTCCATGAAGTCAGCAGCCAAGCTGTGTGTCAAAGTTATAAAGAAATGCCCAAGGTTGCTGGATGTGAATCAGAGCAACAATGCCTCACCACCGGCTAAACAAATGCCTCCCAACTTCCAACGCCATAAGGCAGCCGTTTTGCCAAGCAAAGTGTGTAAGTGTGGAGGGGTGGGGGGGGGGGGCTATCCATGTGCTGCATGACATATTCGGATCCAGTCATCTGTTACCGTGTTCACAAGCCAAATGACAAAGTGGCGAGATGACGGCAAGGTGGAGAGATGACTAGTCCTCGGACATAGCCACGCAACGCGCACCAGCAGGTCCAGCCCAATCAATGGACCAAAAGAGAATGAAAGAATCCTCTTCATCTTGCTCCGGGCCTTCGTCTTCCAACTGGGCAGCCTGCCCAGCCACCAGCTCGCCCAGCCACCACCTCTTCTCCCTTTACTATAGTCTCAGTTGACATTTAGCGGTTGAAAGCTTCCAACTTTGTTTTCCTGAAACGTCAAGTGGTGTTCCTTTCAATGAATCATAAAAGCGGTCAGACATGACGCTCAAGACACAGCCTATTTTGCTTCAGTTTTAACTAGATCCCAGGCTTTCCATCTTTCCTTTCCAAACTATCACCAGGACTTTCCATGTAGTCATCAGGTCTGATTCCCTTACTAAAGCCAGCAGCCAAGCTGCAGGTCAACTAGAAGTTATCAAGAAACACCCTAGGATGTTGGATAGGATCCAAAGCAACAATGCCTCACCACTGGCGAGACAATCGCCTCCCAGCTCCCAAATGCCACAAGGCAGCCGTTTGCCATGCACAGGGGCCTGTCCAAGACTGTTTCCCGTGAGTGAATGACACAAAGATATAAAACCCATATGCTGCTGGAGTAGGCATCATAGTTGACAGGGACAAATCAAAAGCAGTAAGGGATACTGGGCTGTGTCAGACAGAGTTTTGCTGGTTAAATTGAATGGCAAGCCATTTGATATCAACATCATCCAGTGTTATGCACCAACATCCGCAAGTACTCAGGACAAAATTGACAACTTCTATGAAGTATTAGAGATTGCCAAGGCTCAATGTGAATCACAAGAAGTTACAATGATAATTGGAGATTTTAATGTTAAAGTGGTACAGGAGAGGGTGGAGGATATAGTTAGACCTCATGGCCTTGGTACACAAAACGAAAGGGGAGGGAAACTTGTGGAATGGGCACAGATGAATGAGTTCATAGTAGGAAACACCTGATTTGAGCAAGCTAACAGAAGGAAATGGACATGGATGAGTCCAGGAGATAATACCAAAAATCAAATTGACCATATCCTGATTAACAAAAGATTTAGAAATTCTTTGCTGATAGCAAAAACACTACCAGGCGCAGACTGCAACAGCAAAAACACTACCAGGCGCAGACTGCAACAGTGACCACAATCCTGTAATGGGAAGATTTAGGCTGAAACTAAGGAAACGAAAACAGACCAAAAGTAACATCAAACTAAATCTTGGACTCTTAAAGACAGATGAAACGATACGTAAAAAATTTAACGTACATGTTCAAAACAAATTCAGTGCTCTGGAAGACGTTGGTGACATGGAGTGAGGAACAATGGACAAAGTTGAGAAACTCGATAAATGAAGCTTGTGAAGAAATCCCTAGAGTAGATAGAACTGAATGACAAAAGAAATTCTAGGCTTGATGGAGGAACGGAAGAAGGCAAAGGGAAAAGAGGAAAGATACAGGTAGATAAACAAAGAAATCAGGAATAGGTTCAATGAAGCTAAGGAAGCTTGGCTGAAAACAAGTACAAAGAAATAGAAGGCCGACACAAAACAGATCCTCAGAGCATGTACGGAAGAACTGAAGAAATTGTCCACAGGAAAAAGACATGCACATCAGCTGGTTGCTTAAAATCAAAAGATATTACGCTACGCTTGTCATGGAAAAAGACAAAATACTAGATATATGGGGAGAGTACATACATTTTTGACGATGACAGAAACGAAGAACACATGATAAGAAAGAATGTTGAAGGACCACCCATAATGAAAGATGAAGTTAGAGCAGCATTGACAAAGATGAAACAAGGAAAAGCCCCAGGACCAGACAATATTACTACAGAGATGATTGAAGCCCTGGATGAATTTGGTATTGAAAAAATAACAGTCCTCCTATATGAAATTTATAACACCGGAAAAATCCCCAAAGATATGTCAAAATCAATTTTCATTGCACGTCCAAAGAAAACAGGGGATATAGAATGCAAACTCCATCGCACTATCAGCTTGATGAGCCATGCAACAAAAATCCTATTAAGAATAATCATGATGAGGACAAGGAATAAAATCAAAAGAGAAATAGCAGAAGAACAGTGTCGATTCGTCGAAGGAAAAGGAACTATTAATGCCATATACATCCTAAGAGCTATCATAGAGAGGTCGGTCGAGTTGAACAAGGATTTATATTTATGCTTTGTTGATTATACCAAGGCTTTCGATTGGGTAAAACACGAAGAATTGATTAACCAACTAGTAAGACTCAATATTGATGGAAAAGATCTACGAATAATCAGAAATATATATTGGGAACAAACAGCTGCAATGAAAATAGAAAACGATATAAGTTCTTTCCAAAGTATCAAAAGAGGAGTCAGGCAAGGTTGTGTTCTGTCACTAGATTTGTTTTCATTTTACAGCGAAAACATCATGAGAAACTTAGAAGAATGCCCTGGATTAAAGGTTGGAGGAAAAATGATAAACAGCATTCATTACAAAGATGACACCGTGCTCATTGCAGAAAATGAAAGGGACCTACAAAACCTTGTAAATATAATAGAAATAGAAAGCAAAAATAAAGGGTTGGAGCTAAATAGCAAGAAGACGGAAGTCATGGTAATCAGTAAAAAACATGAAATCCCCTCATGCAAAATAACAGCAAACGGCACAACTTTGAGACAGGTTGATAAGTTTAAATATCTGGGAACGGTCATCTCACCTGTTGGCAGATGCACATTAGAAATAGCCAGCAGAATCAGCCAAAACAGCATTTAAGAAGATGAAAAGCATTCTTACCAACAAATGCCTATCAATTAACATTAGGAAGAGAGTTCTTGAATGTTATATAGAACCGATAATGTTATATGGTTGTGAGGCATGGACAGTCAACAAGCAAAGCCAGAACAGAATTGAGGCAGCCGAGATGTGGTTTCTAAGAAGAATGTTGAGAGTTCCAAGGGCAGCAAAGAAAACAAACAGGACAGTCTTGATGGAAGCAGACACAAGAAGATCATTGATAAGGAAGATTAGGAAAAGACAGGCAACATTTAAAGGCCATTTTATGAGGAAGGGGGAATCGGAGCACCTGGTCACAACAGGAAAGCTGGAGGGAAAGAGAGCACCAGGTAGACCCAGGGAGAAAATACTGGACGGACTTGCAGGGTGGCTGACGACAGAAAGGGCGGAAGATGTGCTTGTGGCAACAAGGGATAGATACATATGGAGGGCCATGATCACCAACGCCATGCGGCAGGGCACATCATGGTGATGCTGAAAGGCTTGGCATGGCCTTTTGACCTTACTAACGGATAGTTCTTTCGTGCATGCCAGGCTTTAAGGTTTGAGTCATGATCGTTTTGGATCTGTCCTTTCTGACATGCACTGATCAGTGGCGTCAGTGCACATGAAAATTATTCCAAACACACAGGCATTATCTTCATCATCATCATCATCAGGTGCCCTGCCGCATGGCGTTGGCGACCATGGACTTCCAACCATCTCTATCTCTTGTTGCCCCCAGCATCTCCCCCACCCTTATCTTGAGAAACTGAAACCCACCCAGGTCTATTACAGTGCTTACAACGCAGTTAATTTTTAAGTTGACTCCAATGCTTTGCGAGCTGTTAGATGACAAAGGTATTCAACTACGTAGTAACATACTAGCTTACTAAAATAGTACGTTTCCATGCATATAGACTCAAATGTTTTTACTCTATGATGTGAATCTACGGGGCAACAGTACATTAGTCAAACTTTTTCTTTTGTATATAGATAGATTTAGCAAACATATGCTAAGGATGATAGAAACGAAAAACACATTATAAAAAAGAACTTTTTAAGGACCACCCATAATGAAAGATGAAGTTAGAGCAGCACTGAAAAAGATGAAACCAGGAAAAGCCCCAGGACCAGACAACATACAGCAGGAAGACTGAAGTCATGGTGATCAGTAAAAAACATGAAATCCCCTCATGCAAAATAACAGCAAATGGCACAACCTTGACACAGCTTAATAAGTTCAAATACCTGGGAATGGTCATTTCATCAGACGGCAGATGCACATTGGAAATAGCTGGCAGAATCGGCCAAGCCAAAACAGCATTCAAGAAGATGACAAGTATTCTTACCAATAAATGCCTATCAATTAACATCAGAAAGAGAGTCCTTGAATGTTATATAGAACCAATACTGTTGTACGGATGCGAGGCGTGGACAGTCAGCAAGCAAAGCCAGAGCAAGATTGAGGCAGCCGAGATGTGGTTTCTCACAAGAATGTTGAGAGTTCCATGGACAGCAAAGAAAACAAACGAGACAGTCTTGATGGAGGCAGACACAAGTAGATCACTCATAAGGAAGATTCTAAGGAAAAGACAGGCAAAATTTATAGGCTATTTTATGAGGAAGGGGGATTTGGAGCACCTGGTCACAATGGGAAAGCTGGAGGGAAAGAGAGCACCAGGTAGACCCAGGGAGAGAATGCTGGACGGACTTGCAGAGTGGCTGGGGATGAGGAGGGTGGGGGAGATGCTAGGGGAAACGAGAGATAGAGATGGATGGAAGTCCATGGTCGCCAACGCCATGCGGCAGGGCACCTGATGATGATGATGATGATGATGATGCTAAGCAGAACCCCAAGACCTTGCCAGCGCATAAGACTTATGTACAAGCATAGGGCTTAGGCCAAGATCATTTCTGATCTTACACATCATACAGAATTTGTGGTGTCGGAACATTATAAATTAAAAAGAATTCATTACTAACGCGGACGCCATCTTCAAACCCTCAAACTGAAACTTCAAGCCTAGACAACTCTGGAGTGCAAACGGCTCAAAGCAAACTGGAATAAATTCCCCTAGTCGAATGTTGTTCACAAATTCTGGATCACATATTAATTGTAAGTTTTGAACCATACATTTTTCAGCATTAGAACTGATCTAAAACGTTGATACAGCAAAAGAAACTACCAGCCTGAACTAAAACAGTGATATCTTGTTGACCTCGGTAACAGCTTCAGTTGAATTCGAAAACAGTGATCAAGTAACTCGTGACTTGTCTCGTCACTCGCGTCTCGTCAGACTCGTGTATTCAGTCAGTGTACACTGTATAGGCTACTGTCAAACTGTGTTTTGTTTGCAGTGTGGGCGTTTGAGAAACATACAGATCGTAGTGATAGTGGCTAGGCACAGTCGGCCTTGTTGCCTCTGTTTGATGAAAAGACAATACTGTCTTTATGTTCTCTTGTGGTTCACTGGTTGTACGTGGTTTCTAATTGTAGGGAGTCTACAGTCTAGTGACTTGTCAGGTGATGATGACAGTCGTCACAATGAACGTCGTCAAGTGGTCATCACAGTGACAGTATGACAGTGAGCTGCAGCTTGTGGCTTGTGAAGTGTGACAAACACTTTTGTAGTGTGACAAACGATCATATTCTCCATTCTGACAGCAACTGCTTCCAAAGAAAGTGATTTACTAGTTAATAAGATCACCATCAATTTTACTTTCTCTGACAGCGACTGCTTCCAAGGAAAGTGATTTACAAATACAAGTTAATAAGATCACCATCAATTTTACTTAATTAAAAGTGAAACAGAGATAAAGAGAAAATGTTGTCACTGTTAACAGCCAAAGGTCTTGTTCTTGGAGTTTTGTTTGTTCTGACATTTGGTCTGGGACTTATCCCAGTCAGACTGATGACAGTTATCCAGCGAAATGCGGCCATGAATGTGAATGATGGAAGTGCAGGAAACCACCGTAGTAGGCATTCCACTTACAAGCGTGTCCTTAGTTTTCTCAGCTGTTTTGCTGCTGGAGTATTTTTGGCCACTTGTTTCCTAGATTTGCTTCCAGGAGTAAGAAAACGTCTCATGACAGTTTTGTTTGAAAAGAATATTACATCAGGATTTCCTCTGGCTGAATTTATAATGTCTGTTGGATTGTTTTTCATTCTGATAGTGGAACAAATTGTTCTGCTTTCAAAAGAAAAAAGAACAGATTCAGATGTGAGAAAGCCATTGCTTGGAAAAGTTAGTGAAGGGAGAGATACAGAGGCCCTTACCGACCAAGATGATAAAGAGGAGTTTTTACAGAGTGATCATTCCATTACAGGGATCAGTGACCAGCCTGCTGTTGACTCTGTTTCATGTGATGATGTGAGGCCTGTGGAAAACAGTGTGATGTCAACCAACAGAGAGAGAAGTGACAGCAGTCACAGCCATCATCACCATCACCATCACCATCACCATCATGATGATTTACAGACTCATTCACCATTGCGTGCCATGATGATGCTTATGGCCTTGTCTCTTCATTCCATATTTGAAGGACTTGCTGTGGGCTTGCAGGCTAGTGCTGGGCAGGTCCTGGGAATATTTGCTGCCCTGGTTCTGCACAAAAGCATTCTCAGCTTCAGCATAGGAATGAATCTCGTTCAGAGCCGATTGTCAACAAAAAACTGTATCAAGTCAATTCTGTTTTTCTCCTTAACATCACCTGTGGGTGTGGCAGTGGGAATTCTGATCACAGACATTGGGGCATCCAGCACGTCCAGCCTGGTTGATGGAATCTTGACAGGAATTGCATCAGGAACTTTTCTGTACATGACTTTCTTTGAAGTTCTTCCAGCAGAGTTCAACTCCCCACATGATCGGATGTTGAAATTATTGATGTTGTTATTGGGTTTTGCCACAGTCACAGGTATTTTATTTCTGAGTGATGATGTGAAAGCACCTTTTTGCAAAATTACTGTTGATAGTCATGGCAATTAGTGTTGATATCAAATTAGGAAGTTTTGCTGAATTATTTTGTAATTATAAAACAAATATATAGTTTACCGATTTGATTCTTAGAGCTTTTTTGGTATCAAATAGCACAGAAAATATTTGTGACACATTTGTTAACTAACTTACAAATATTCTGATTCTATGATGAAAAAATTAAGTTTAGTTTCACTTGTTTAAATAAATCTACATATATACCAATCTTTTAAAACCTGGGGGTTGCATGTGTGTGTTTTGTGTGGATCATTGATGTATTAGTATGGTACATCATCATGGTCATGTGTGTTGTGTGTGTTATGTGTGTGTGGTGTGTGTGTGTGTGGTGTGTGTGTGTGTGTGTGTGTGTTGACTGTGTGTGAGTGTGTGTGTGTGTGTGGTGTGTGTGTGTGTGTGTTACTGAGACGGTGTAAGGGAGGTCATCCTTACTTTCCTGATTTAAAAAGAAAAACATTGTTGCTGGTTGAACAATGCAAAGATACTGCTGCTTGAAAACATTGTAATCTATCTATCTATCTTCATAGATTTGTATATAATGTACATAACTTATAGTTATACTATAGTCAGTACACCAGATATTTTGCCTTTTTTTTTTTTCAACATGTAGATACCATGTAGGCCTACATTGTATAATATTGACTAAGTCAGAATATATATCTTTAATGTTCAACAAACCATGAACAGTCACTTTCATTAAGATTATACATAGTTACCTGAAATGGGCACACCTGTAGTAAAGCTTTAAATTTGATTAAGATAGATCAGATAACACATGGTGAATGCAGTTTTACACAAGTTTGCATAACTTGCTGACTTTCATTTTACCATTCACTTTAACTTTTGAAAGGCAAAGTCTATATAATCACAGAGCTGCATTGTCAGAATTTGTAAATTTCATTCAACTGCTTGTACAGAAATGATACGTTATTTTCAGATGTTGGACAGATGGGCAAAATTAAGTCCAGGAGTGCAAGAATACTAGTTGGTTGTTTGCAAAGTGAATTTAAAGCTTAAAGCTCACAGTAAACTTGTGATTAATGACTAATGTGCTCAGTAAGTGGTGGAATCATTGTAATAATTGCAGTGAATCAATAAAACCAGATTCTGTAGAATATTGTGTATTTTGCATTTGATTTTGATGTATGAATTTACATTGAGAAAAGAAATTATAAATTTGATTGACAGAAAAAACTTAAGTATTGTGGATTTTTAAAAAAATGTGATAATGTATTATTAGGTGCTGCAAAATCATGTGATAGTTTGTTAAGCAGCACACGTAGGATACTGTGGTGTGTTATGTTAACTAGCAGGCCTATGTTTTAATGCATAAGACCTATATCAGATCTGTGGTGTGAATCTATGGGATATTAACAGTAACTACAGTGCAGTCATCGATATATTTTTTAACATAGGATTAGACAGAGAAAACATGCTAAGTAGAACACAAAGAGTTTACCAGTAGCCTATGTAGATCTTATTAATATAGGACTCATACATTGATTATCTCCATCTTGTCTGTCTCATGATCTGTGTGGCATCTGTGCGTGTATCTTGTAAAACTGAAACTTGAAAAATCTGCTTGTGAAGCGCAAGCGATTCAGAGCACGTTGGAAATAATTGCCCTCACACAAACATCAGTCAGAAGCAAACAAAACAAGGATCATGCGCTGACTTTAAAGTTATGGACCATAGACTTTTTAGCATGGGAACTGATATAAAATATTGATACACCAGTGAAGAACTCCACACCTTCAGGAACCAAAATGGCAGCGTCTGGGTGAACATGGTAATGCATTGTTGAGACTGGAAACAGTGACCAAGTAACTTACGACATATATATATATATATATCTTGAGTGTGTGACATGTATCTTGAGTCTGTGTGCAGTGTGGGCATGTGCAAAACCTTACAGATTAAGTAGTGGCTGTAGAAATTTGGCCATGTACCCTCTTTCTGATGAATCATTTCTGTGTGAAAGATATATGCTAAGTATCTGTTTCCTTGTGCGTGCTTTTTAACAATGTATCGACATGAATGGTGTTTAGTTACTCATCAGGTGATGGTGACAACATTAGCACAGTGAGTTGCAGCCAACTTCAGGTGTTAAGTCAGTCTTGGCTTGTGTAGTATGATGAACACACTCATATTCTGGCAGTGACTGCTTATAAGGAGAGTGCTGGACTAGGTAATAAGATCATCATCAAGTTTACATGAAAGTAAAATAGAGATTAAGAGAAGATGTTGTCATTGTTGGCATCCAAAGCTCTTGTACTTGGTGTTTTGTTTGTGATGACATTTGGTCTTGGGCTTATTCCAGTCAGACTGATGACAGTTATCCAGCGAAATGCCGCTGTGACTGTGGCTAATGTAAGTGCGGAGAGTCGCAGTAGGTGTTTCACTTACAAGCATGTCCTTAGTTTCCTGAGCTGTTTTGCTGCTGGTGTGTTTTTGGCCACTTGCTTCCTAGATTTGCTTCCTGGAGTAAGAAAACGTCTCATGACAGTTTTGTTTGAAAAGAATATTACATCAGGATTTCCTCTGGCTGAATTTATAATGTCTGTTGGATTGTTTCTCATTCTGACAGTGGAACAAATTGTTCTGCTTTCAAAAGAAGACAGGACATCAGATTCAGATGTGAGAAAGCCATTGCTTGGAAAAGTTAGTGAAGGGAGAGATACAGAGGCCCTTACCGACCAAGATGATAAAGAGGAGTTTTTACAGAGTGATCATTCCATTACAGGGATCAGTGACCAGCCTGCTGTTGACTCTGTTTCAAGTGATGATGTGAGGCCTGTGGAAAACAGTGTGATGTCAACCAACAGAGAGAGAAGTGACAGCAGTCACAGCCATCATCACCATCACCATCATGGTGATTTACAGACTCATTCACCATTGCGTGCCATGATGATGCTTATGGCCTTGTCTCTTCATTCCATATTTGAAGGACTTGCTGTGGGCTTGCAGGCTAGTGCTGGGCAGGTCCTGGGAATATTTGCTGCCCTGGTTCTGCACAAAAGCATTCTCAGCTTTAGCATAGGAATGAATCTCGTCCAGAGCCGATTGTCAACAAAAAACTGTATCAAGTCAATTCTGTTTTTCTCCTTAACATCACCTGTGGGTGTGGCAGTGGGAATTCTGATCACAGACATTGGGGCATCCAGCACGTCCAGTCTGGTTGATGGAATCTTGACGGGAATTGCATCAGGAACTTTTCTGTACATGACTTTCTTTGAAGTTCTTCCAGCAGAGTTCAACTCCCCACATGATCGGATGTTGAAATTATTGATGTTGTTATTGGGTTTTGCCACAGTCACAGGTATTTTATTTCTGAGTGATGATGTGAAAGCACCTTTTTGCAAAATTATTGTTGACAGTCCTGGCAATTAACATTGACATCAAATTTGGAAGTTTACTGAATCAACTTGAAATCTGAAAAAAGAATGTTTAAAATTGACTTATTTGATTCTTAGTTCCTATCAGATAACACCGAAAATGTTTGTAACATATTTTTTAATTAACTTGCAAACATTCCATTGTGATTCAGTTCACAGTCTAACTTACTCTAAGGTGTTTAATTTCATTTATTTTATCTTTGAATTATGTGCAATTTTTTTTTTCTCTAAGGTGTTTAATTTCATTTATTTTATGTGCCAATTTTTAAAAAAAACCTTGGGATGTGCTGTATGTGTGTGTTTGGATTATTGATGTATTATGGCCCGTCATCATGGGTGTGTGTGTGTGTGTGTGTGGACAATATCAGGGAGATGATACTTTTTGTCATGATTTTAGGAAAATTCAGCGAGTCAGAATACTCTCATTACATATTTCTTAATAAGACGACTGTGAGCAGTTGCTTTCATTGTTAAGAAGTGTGTAGGTGTATAAAATGTGCACACCTATTGTTTAAATGGAATGAAAAGGGATCAGAATGATGATTGAAGTTTTACGCTTGCACATCAACTTGTCCACTTTACCATTCATTTCAGCTTTTGACAGCAAAGTTCTGTAAAATACATCACAGCTGTTTATGTTCAGAATTCATAAATTTTCTTGCACTGTTTGCACTGAAATAATGTAAGATACTTTCAGATGCTGGCCAGATGTGCAGAACTCAGTGTAATAATGTGAGAATTTTGGAAATTTTCTGTTTGCAGTGGGAGCTTCAGACTCGCAACAAATTTGTACAGTATGGAGTGGAATAACATTGTTTCCAGTGAATCATTAAAACCATATTCTGCAGAATGTTGTGTATTATGCATTTCATGTTTTTTTGTTTTTTTTTAAAGAAAATGTAATTGACTTACTGAAAGAAAAGTCAAAAGGATTGTGGATTTTAAAATTGAAAAGTTTTACAAGACAGTTTGTGAAGAACCACATGTAATGTGGTTTGACCATGGTGTCTGTATAAATATTATATAGATTGAATGACACTACTGTACTCGAAATTTAATTGCGATATATAATATAAATGATTGTAAGGAGTTATTTTTGTACTCTTCTCATTATGATTCTGTTTCGCATTTTTCTATATTGTGCTTACCATATTCACCAAAGATGCTTTTTATCATGCTTTGATAGTGCATTCTAGTGTACACCAATATCAATAATCACAACTACTGGATTAGTGATAGTATGTTAGTATACTATTATACTATCAAGCACTTTGAGTTGTAATACAATGAAGACAGCACTTCAGCAGACTGAGACCAGTGTTCATAATCATCGACTCATCTTGTTTGAATTTTAACCAGTGTTTTAAGCTCTCAGGCCTTTTGTACTTCAAGGACTACATTTGCTGATATTAGTATTTTTGTCATTTGATTTTCAATTACATTTAATCATGATTGAGACTGTTATGTAGGACAGTATGGATTATCAGTATCTTTTTGCAAATGTATACTGATAGTGATACCCAGCTCTTCCAACTATTCCAAAATATTATTTTTTTGTTTTTTGTAATAGCCCATGTCATCATGCTTGCATTTATAATTTCTGTTTACTGCTCAGGTTGAACTTTTTTTTTAAATGTGCAGGGACTGAAAATTTGTTTTCATGTCTTGTCCATCTCCACTGCAGACTCGACTGTATTATTATGGTCATTGTCCCTATGCCATATTGATGATTTCAGTATGTCTACGCAGTGTTAGGCTAACTTTTCCTAGTCATAATGTGTACTTTGTATCTTTTCTGATAACTGCCAATGACTCCATAAGATGGAATTTACGAACAACACATGTCATGTTGTCAAGCCCTTTGGGAGTTTTATTCCTGTGTTGTTTATTTAGGGGTGAATGAGGACTCATGCTGTGCTGACTTGCCTATTCACCCAAGCCTTCCATTGTTTGCATCATAGTTGCTCATCCACTCCTACTTACCAGTCATGTGGCACTGTATGATCGTTTTTGCATTTATATGTTTATGACCATAGGTAAATTATGTATGGTTGGGCATTGTTAATATACAATGGTTGGGCATTGTTAGTATATACATTCATTTGTTCATGTGTTTTTATCTGTGTATTCTGATGTATGTGTTTATCAGTGATTTATTGCTATTCATGCTACTGTGTGTCATTGTCAGTGTCGCTCTCTGTGTCTTGTAAAATGTCTGAGTTCTCAAATAAGTTTGCAGCATAGTACTGCACACGAACAATTTACTCATCTGGAATTAACTCTACAGACAAAAGAACCAATGAAAGCATGCTAAAGGAATTAACTGTCCCACACAAAATGCTCCCAGAGATCAACAAAAGAAAATTGAAGTATATCGGGCACATGAACAGAAACACAAGAACCGACTTGATGACATCAGTCCTGCAGGGGAGAGTTGAGGCAAAGAGAAAACAAGGAAGGTGAACAAAATCCTTCATGGACAACATCACTGATGCCTGCAAGATGGGGCTCCATGACATCACACACAGGAGCAAAGACCATGTCGCCTGGCGATCCTTCACGGTCGCCCACGGCTATGGAGATAGATGAGAGATGAGATGAATATAGGCCTATTCTTAGCTCTAAATTCTGCAGTCTTCAGTAAGCATATTAGTTATATTTATTGTGGTCAGGTCACTAAGCATGTTATTTAGGCTAGAATTAGGATTCAAGAATTAATGTGTATTTATATCTTGTCAGTTTGAATTTTTGGTAGAATTCAGATCAAGAACATCCATAGTGTAGTATTGCCTGTTACAATCATTTCTGTGTACCGGTATATCTTTACCTGTTGAAGTAGCATGTCTCTGTCCATAATGTACCGCTACATATTAAATTTTGATTTGTTTCTTAATGTTTATTTACCTTCTGAAGTGGATTTGTTTTACGTAATTTTGCCAGAAGTTCTTTTTTGCCACATACATAATTTTTTTTCTTTCATGGAGCATTGTTTTTTTCAGATGCGCATATATGCTTGTTATTTGGCCCACACTATGCACGCGTTAGTGCTGCACACTCTCATACTTTGTCTGTAGTGGGCATACATGATGAGAATATTTTTTACAGAAGGTACTGAACAGTGACCTGCTTTACACAAGTTACAGTATGGTTAACATGCATATTTTGTTTGGTGTGCATGTATGCACAAAGGTAGTTTAGGCACTAGCAAGTTTACACATATGTTGAACTGGGAGATAAGAAAAATCTCCACTGCAAGATAAGAATAATCTCCACTGGCACTGCTCAAGCATGAGCAAACTAAAGATGTTCTGACTGGAAGTCCAACATGTTAACGATTTGTCTGTTGTGCCTTTCTAGGTTTGTTTATTTGCATCAAGTACATTTGATTTACTGACTCGTACAGAAAAATGTTGACTTAATAAAAAAAACTAACATCCACGCTACCACTTCAGCTTTTTCAAAGGAGAGAGAAAAGCCATTGTTTCAAAGAAGAAAAAAACGTCTAACATATATTTGTTGCATTTATTTTACTGGGTGGGTGCAGTTACCACTGAAGACATTGGTTTCAGTGTTCAAAGTGTCATAACACTGATTATAACTACGCTCTAAAAGGACAATTTACACCATCCAAACCAAAGTGACCTCTCATGTTCAAATGAATAGGAACCAGAAAAACACAAAATAGAATCAGAATATATGTTCAGTTAACGTAACAAAATATTTTGTGTTTTCTACTCACAAATGCTTCATGGTGGGAATACACACAAAATCTGCATAAATTCAGTGCGCTGGCCATGGTCATGTTTTTCCATTTTGTTTGGAAAGTGTTATTCCATCGTCATTGGTTATTATTCCTCACATAACATCTGTGGCATCAGTGCGTATGGAAGTTATTCTGATCATGGAGATGCCATCTTGAGTAACTGAAACTGTGGAACGTGTATCACAGCATGTTTTTCTTGAGTCAGATTTTTGTGTATCACAACACATTTTTCTTGGGTTAACGTTTTTCTTGGGTGTTTTTTTTTTTTCCAGCTTGGTATTGAAATCGTATTTCTTTAGGCAGGTTGTGCAGCTGTTTAAGAAATGTAACATGATTCTGGATCATCATTTAATGTATGATCTGTCTCTTCCAGCTTCAGTCTGTGTATGTGTGTGTGTGTGTGTGTGTGTGTGTGTGTGTGTGTGTGTGTGTGTGTGTGTGTGTGTGTGTGTGTGTGTGAGAGAGAGAGAGAGAGAGAGAGAGAGAGAGAGAGAATGTAATGTAAGGATAAGGTGTACATTATACAGTGAACTTGGCATAATTGCATCTGAACACCATAGCTACAACAAAATCTAAACAAAACAAACCAAAAAACAAATATACAGCTGAAGAAAACAGTGAAACTCATTCAGTGTTGGTATTTGATTTGCCCATTATCTTGAATGCGAGCTTTTTTTAACAACAAACATTCTTCCTGTTTTTGTTTAATTGCGGTTTTCAGTGTGCCTTCTAATTTCAGGTTATACTTTTTTCATTTCTTTTCTGATCCGGAATGAAAAAAGAAACGTTCATAATAATGCTTGTTGCATTTATTTTGGTATTGGTTTGTACATGTTTTGCCTCCCAGAATTCCAACAAAAGGTTTGTCCCACAAGATGTTTGTATTTGTTTTGTTTTGTTCTGGTTTGTTTTGTTTAGATAGTTGCAATGTAAAATTCTAGCAGCTACGTTTGGGGAGAGCATGTTCAGAAAGCAATGAATTAGAGTACAACTACAAGTAAACAGTTATGTTACAACAGGAGGTGGGGGGGGGGGGGGGGATCAGTTTGTCATGTATTGACAGTGACTTTTTCCTATAGAATGAAACATTTCTGTGGTACATTATGATACTTTCGTAAAGGCTGCAGTGGTTGGAAAGCTGGAGTCCTGTTGAAGCTGTTGCCATATGGCACAGAAGTTGATAGGCTTTGATATTGATTGGAAGTGAAAGCATTCTGAAATGAAATTGCAGCTTTACACAGAGGTAATTTGTTTTTAACCCTTTTACTCCTGCACCCAGTCCACCAACATCCTGCTTTGTCAACCATGCCAGCAACCGAAAAACTTAACCATTTGACTTCCTCACCCTATCCACCAGCTTGCTGCAGGAAGCTGGTGGATAGAGTGAGGGAGTTAAAAGGTTAAGTTTTTGCAGTTGGATGGATAGAGTGCGGGAATCAAAGGGTTAAAACAATATTGTAATATATGTTAAAGAGAGCTATCCCAGTTTGCAAGGTTAAGTTTTTGCAGTTGGTGGATAGGATGCGGGAGTCAAAGGGTTAAAACAATATTATATACGATAAAGAGAGCTATCCCAGTTTGCAAGGTTAAGATTTTGCAGTTGGTGGATAGGATGCGGGAGTCAAAGGGTTAAAACAATATTGTATACGACAAAGACAGCTGTCCCAGTTTTGCAACTAGTTACATTGACCTAACCATGATGACTGATTATGCATACTAGGCTACTATGTGTGTGTCTATTAAAAGCCTGTGTCTTTATCACAGTGCACATACATCTTTGCCAATTTTGGTTGTATTTTTTACTGAACCTGGCAGTCATTGACGTCTCTCTCTGATCAAGAAAGGCAGTATCTATGAAAATGGACAGTCAAATAATCACAAGGCTACATGATTGCCTGATGACCATGCCCTCCCCTTTACTTCCTTTTCCAAATGATGAATGGTTAAGTTAACAGTGGTCTTTACCAAGAATCAAAAATACATAAACTTGAATTAGTGCATCTTGTTAACTTGTTTCAGAATCCCTCCCCCTCCCCCCCCCCCATCCCCGGTGCATCTTGTTAACTTGTGTTAGAATCCCCCCTCCTCCACCCCTCCCATCCCTGGTCTCTGTTTCTGCCTTGTTCCTTTGTTTTCTGTTATATCTTCCTGTCATTGTCTGCCTTGATGATCCATTCACCTGTATGTGTTCTGTAAAGCCCTACATACTTTCTCTTAGGACTGATGATTGGATACATGTATTAACCGCATTTTTAGTTCTAAGGAAAGTGATGTACAGAAGCAGTTTTAGGTAATTTGCGCCATTTTTATGCATGTTTTATTGGCCTTAGTAATGTTTACATATAATTATGTATTCAGGTTTTTTCTTTAACCCTCAAGTAGTAAATAGTCAATAGTAGGGGCGTATCTTTAGATTATGTATGCATATATATGCATTTATGCCTGAATTTTCATTTCACAGACCAGATATTGTGCCCGTTTTGAGGTGGTTATAGCCCTGATATGGCTCTGTGTAGTCAACTGGGCTTTAAACAGTAAGAACGAGTGAAAAAATAAGAACAACTTGTTTCAACAAGTTACTGGGTCTATAGAATTGATGATCCAATATATTATGAAGACATGTTTTAGCTGTTTATTTTATCAAGTTGGATTGTGTGGTGATACTGATATTTTAAGATTTTTATTATTATTAAGTGCAACAAAGAATCTGAAATGTAAATAGAAATAATCCATTTGATGTTAGATAATCTTGAGTGCACTCATATGTCTCATTTAACACACTTTTACTGTGGAAGTATGATGTCGTGTACCGGTATGTGGACATGTTTGTGGTGAAGAGTGTTGTGTATATTACTGTTTTACATGAGACAGAGACATCTGAATTTTGTGTTCTCTTTGTTACAGCTGCATATAACTGTTTACATTCACCAAATAAAGATATCAGTGCACATATTTCTGTACATTTTGAACATTACATGCATATGGAATGTATTTATATTCTATGCTGCTGCTATTAAAAATAGTGATAAAAAAACACTTTGTTGTTACTGTTGCTGTGGGTGTTTCCTGTCTGGATGTTGTCTACACGCTGTCATAAATTACATTTCACTTTTCAGTTCATATCCTTTCATCTCTGTTTGTTCATTCTCCCTGCTTTCAACAACAACAACAACAAAAGTGTTTCATGTTGACTTGTATGTTGCCATGTGCGTGTGTGTCAGTGTGTAAGAAAAAAAACTCAAAGTAATTCTGAAAAATTGTATTTCCTTCTTTATACACTACGCACAAAAAGTTAAGGATCACTTGCACAAAAATTCATAACTTACAAAATAAGAAAGCCAATGCGTTGAAGTTTGGCAAACATTTAATTCCATGCTTTAGTGATAACGATACACAATTGCCTTCAATTTCGAGCAATCGTTTGGTGTGTACATTTGATCAAAGTGGGTACGTATCGAAATTTGATTTCCCAAAGTCATTGAAATCACAAGACAGGGCATTCTGATGCTCCCAAAAGTTCAGTAATGCGTGTAACCGCCATGGCTGTTCTGGCACTCGACGCAGCGAGTCCTCATCGAGTTGACCAGGTTGGTGAAGATCCTCTGTGGAAGCGCCTGCCACTCAGCCTGCAGCATCTGGTAGAGGTGTTGGGCATCCCTGGGAGGGGGGTGGTTGCTCCTCACTTTGCGATCCAGCTCATCCCAGAGGTTCTCAATCGGGTTGAGATCGGGACTGCATGCTGGCCACTCCATTCTGTTGACTCCAGACTGCTGCAGGAAGTCGTTGACCACCCTTGCCCTGTGGGGGCGAGCGTTGTCATCCTGGTAGACAGCCGTCGGTCCCATCTGCTGCAGTGTAGGCACAGCCAGCGGTCGAAGGATCTCATCCCGGTATCGGAGGCCAGTCAGGTTACCCTGTACATGATACAAGGGTGTTCTGTGATGAAGGCTGAAGGCCCCCCAGACCATTACAGAACCTCCACCAAAGGCCACCTTTTCTTGGACAGTGGTGTCAATAAAGCGTTGCCCTGGGCGCCTCCAGACCCTCAGTCGGCCGTCGTTGTGGTTCATGGTGAAGCATGATTCCTCACTGAACAGGACCTGGGACCATTGCTGACGTGTCCACCTCACGTGACGTCTGCAGAAGGTGCGGCGTGCTGCCCTATGGGCTGGAGTTAAGCGTGGCCGTACAGCTGGGCGACGAGAACGGAGGTTAAACCCATGAAGGCGGTTCCGTATGGTCTGCTGGCTGATGTTGATGTTAGTAGCCACCCTCAGCTGCCTTCGAATGATGCTGGAAGAGGCTGTTCTTGTCTGCAGGGCTTGTCGTTCAATGAGACGATCTTCACATGGGTTTGTCTTCTTCGGTCGACCAGATCTGCGTCTTTCATGGACCCTCCCAGTGGCTGTGAAGCGTTGAATCAGTCTCACAATGACCGAGATGGACACCTGAAGTCGCCTGGCCACTTCTCGCTTGGGAACACCATCTTGGAACCATGCAACAGCTCGTCCCCTCTCAAACTCGCTCAATTTTCGTCGTGGAGGCATTGTCAGATCAGGCCTACTACTGGTGGAATGTCTTCTTATAAAGCCAAGCAAGAGACGGCATCTCACACATAAACAGCAGTGCTTGCACGTGCATAATGGTTTTTCCATCTGGCTTGTGCAATGTGTTCAGGCAGAACGGTCCAAAACAAGGTCCTTTTTCGCAAGTTTCAGCTTTTCCGTTTGCGGCCAAGCTCAGTAGTAGAGAATCCTGTGCAATTTTCGCACTAACACAACATCGCCCACTTACAGCTGAACAAGAATTCATAATTTGGCTGGACTGAGAAATAAATAACAGTAGCGAACTGAGTTTATTACACACCTGTTTTCTCATAGTGATCCTTAACTTTTTGTGCGTAGCTTAGATGGATCTTTATCAAGTTCGGACCAAATGTCCATCTCAAAAGAAAATTCAGAATTCATTTGATTAACCCTTTGACTCCCGCACCCTATCCACCAACTGCTAAAAATGTAACCCTTTGACTCCCTCACACTATCCACCAGCTTTCTGCAGAAAGCTGGAGGATAGGGTGAGGGAATCAAAGGGTTAAGTTTTTGCTAGTGCGTTTGACAGTGCATGATGCTGATGGACAGGGTGCGGGAGTCAAACAGTTAAACTGGCATGATCAGTGATCAGATAAGTGACCCAAAAGGTGAATATCTTTAAACAAGAATTTCTCAGCTGTTTATGGACCAATTCTGTACCAAATTTGGGTCACGTATCTCTGCACATATAAACATTTTCATTTTGTGATGTTTCAAAGCCATCAAACGGTTTTATTGCTCCATCATTGCTATGGAAAATGTGTATAACTTCAAAGAGAAACGACTGTCTAGCCATCCTATAACACTGTTTTGCAATATACACAGCCTTGTATTGAAAGGAAGATTACTACTACTACTACTACTGCTAACAACAACAACAGTAATAATAGTAGTAATATAACAACAAAAACTATGATCATAATAATAATAACAATATCAAGAACAATAATAATAATCATGATGTACAATTATGGTGTGCCTAACAATACTGTATGTGCTTGCCATTCTACAAGGCAAAATTCTACGTATGTAATACACATTCACTACTTTTACCTATAACATGCTCATACTCTCAATAAGGTCCACTTACAAGACTCTACAAGAATGCAGTAAAACAGGATGGGATAGGATCAGTATAATAAATCTAACTTAAACAGAAGGTATCATGGAAAAGATGGACTTTAAGTTGGGTCTTAAGCCTTTGAGTCCCGCACCTTATCTACCAACTGCAAAAACTTAACAAAGAATCTTTGACTCCCGCACCCTATCTACCAACTGAAAAAACTTAACCCTTTGACTCCCTCACCCTATCCACCAGCTTCCTGCAGGAGGGAGTCAAAGGGTTACGATTTTGCTATGTTTGCACAGTTGACAATGAGGATACTGATGGGACAGCGTGCGGGGGTCAAAGGGTTAAAAGATGAAAGGCTAGGCAAACGTCTCAGATCAAAGGGCAGATTATTCCATAGAATAGGTCCAAAGAATTATTCCATAGAATAGGTCCAAAGTGGGCAAAAGATTGGAAAGTGTGAGAGTTGCGTCCATATTGAGAGATTTTCAACAACTGAGTATCAGAAGAGTGAAGAGTACAGCATGGAGAACATGCATGGAGCAATTCAGAGATAACATGTATAAGCCAGAGCAGCACCAGAGACAACATTGTAACACACACAAGCAAAATTGTATCTAATATGCTGTTAAATATTATGCTGTTAAATATTGTATTGATTTTTCCCTTTTAGTTTTACCGTTACTTTTTGTTAGGGTTCAAAGAGGCGTTGAGATGGTTATGGCTCAGATATGGCTCTGAGCAGTTGGTTGGGCAATAAACGCTAATGCTGATGATGATGGTGTGCGAGTGTGTATGTAATGTGATTCAGATTGTGAGTGTGGGTGTTGATACATGTGTTTGAGTGTAATCTGTGTGTGTGTGTGTGTGTGTTTGTGTGTGTGAGTGTGTGTGTTTGTGTTTGTGTGTGTGTGTGTATGAGAATGTGTATGTGATGGAGATACTGCTAGAGACTGCATAGTAAGATCACAAGTATACTGCACACGCATAGAACTTTATACATACCAGGACTCAAAGAGGGAGAGGAAAAAGGAAAGACACGAGATGTGATAAAAATACACATGCACGAGTGAGAGGGAGAGAGAAAGAGAGAGAGAGAGAGAGAGAGAGAGAGAGAGAGAGAGAAAATCGTTTTTGAACCAGTATCTGTCCATGACTGAATGACATGAAAAATTTATACATATATTTCATTACAAATCATTTTTATTTTGTTTCTTTAACACTGTGTGTTTTAGAGTCAGTTTCAACATAGCGGTAAGGGTTGACATCTGTTTGTTTTATGTGTGTCTGCCTCTGACACTCATGTTTTTGTGAAGTGTTTTGGACTCCAGTGAGATGGCGTGCTGTACAAGTAGTCATTATACAAAAAGAAAACAATCTGTTATTCATACTAAATTTTCTGATTTGGCTTGGGAGTTAGAATATAAATCATTGAACTGTTTTATGGGAGTTTGGATATAAATTATTTGACTGCTTATTGAGTTTGGATATAAATTATTTGACTGCTTATTCTGTCCTTATTTTGTATGTGGTTTAACATCAGTGACAGCTATTTTTCTCTTATTGCTGACAATGACATGACCTTATCATGACAGGTGTATAAATGGATCGTAATATTCTGAAGGCCTCTTCACATTTTCACACTGACAAACTGTAGTGAAACTTCCTTAGGAACAGTCACTTTGAAGTGACAAGAACTTCCTTAGGAACAGTCACTTTGAATGACTGTTGACAGGATCCACGTAGCAGTCAAGGGGGAAAATTCGCATTTCCAAGTTCCGATCAGAATGTCCTGGGTTCAGATATGCACATAGAAGATCCTGTAAGTCATAAGTCATGTCAGTGTCTGGTGGCTTATGGAAACATGAACACACCAGTCATGAATGCCCACTGAAGATGGACACTGCAACATTGTGGAGTGTGGTCAACTCGCCTAATATCTTGAATTTTCCGCGCTCCACTAAAAGTCTGATTATGTAGACTGTAATGCTCAGTAAATCCAAATAAGTTTGGAGAACAGTGGTATATATATTATATACAAAAATGATTTATAATAATATTGTTTATGTCTCTAGTGTCAACTGTGCATGCTGACGCCAGAACAACTGCATGTGATTGTGGCAGATGTCTTTACAATCTGTCAACTGTTTCATAGTGTTGTTATTGATTTTAAAGTCACACTTCAATTCCAAAGGCAGCCTAACACTAAGTCCAAACCATCCATGCTGTTATTTCAAATCATAGACATATAGCCTATATCTTAAAAAGAGTAACTCATTTGCACTGCAGTTGCAGCGATATGTTATTCTCTTGTTTTTCTATGCCATATTGCTAGATGGATGAATAAATATATGCATGATGAACTGACATACAAACCAGCAATAACAATGAAAAGACAAACAGCCAAAGAACTTATTTTTTCTTGAAGATTCTTTTAATCTTATCTTTTTCAGAAATGGTATGTGATAATATGTTATCACAAAAGCACACTTATGTTCATGCACACCTACATGACTTATACATGAAAATAAACAAGTGAGTACATCTATCATTCATATGCATAAGAGTGGCCACATATACGTACAAAGACAGAAATCTATGCGGAATACATAGAGACGTACACACAGATAAATATTTTTTTCACTTATTCATGTAATGATGTTCTTATTCATAAAAGAAAACCACCCAAAATACTGTGAAAAGTAGAATGATAAATTTCATAAAGATATGAATTGGATAATAATTTTTTAGACAAATTCAGTGCACAAAGAAATCAAAGTGGTTCCAGGTAAGATTAATGCATAGAACATTAGCTACAAATAGACCTGCTGCATTTTTACATAGGAATTTAACAGATGATGTTAAATGTTCCTTTTATTGAAATGAGAGGGGCAATGCTGAGCAAACATATTTTGGAACTGTGTTTATATGTTAAACATTTCTGCAAACCTAACGGGCTGTCAACAACAGATGAGCAAATATCTCCTCATTAATCCAAAATGAATGTTGCAATTACCTCATGCAAATATCACACCATTAACCTTAAATGAAATGATGCAAATATCACATTATTATCACTGAATGATGCAAATATTTCATCATTAATTTTAAATGAAATGATGCATATATCATCATTAATCTTATATGAATTAATCCTACTCTTCAGATGTGATGGAAACAAGTGACAAAAACTTTGTTACTTACAAAATTCTTCATATATAAATGCAAAATTTAGAGTAGTTTATCTATCTTTTCATCATTTCTAAATCCGTAAACGTCTGAAAACAGGATACAAAAAATAAGTGTACCACTCTCTTCAATCTGTGTTGTAGGTAAATTTCAATAGACTGACATCTGTGTCGTAGTTAAATTTCAATACACTGGCATTTCCACAAAGATTGAATGGAAACGTGAGAAGTTTCAAAAGAAATGAAGCTATCTGTGTGCACGCAAATGCCCACACATGAACAAGTATGAACTAAGAGTGAATAAATAGTTGCAATAAAAAATACATAAACTTCAAAACTACACAACACTTTATCATTCAAGGAGAGTAGTGTTAGGCCCCATTGGACCTGTCTTACATCTAGTCCAAATCATTGCCGCTCCAAACATATTTCATAAGCATGTATTAAAAAAAACAACCCACAAAACAGACAAATCATAACCAGACAATAAATGGTTTATAATGATGATGATGAACCATTATACATAAAATGTTATAAAAAAATTATGAAAATGAATCACCATATGATGAAGATGATAATTCCTAAAATAACATGTATACATATTGTGACCCACAACTTGGCACAAGTGCTAATATATCCTAGCGCTATTACTCTCCTTCTGCCTAGTCACAGACAGAAGCCATGCTACAACCATAGAAATCAAGAAAAAACAAAGACAGTAAGAAAAACCAGAACCCTAGCTACCATAGGAGCTATCAAAATGTTAGAGGAGTGTTCTGAGCTTACAGTTTTTGGCTTTGTATCTGCTTCTAGTTCTATGCTAGCTGAATGGGTAGCGCAAACTATGTTAGATTTGAGAAGTTTCACAACATGGGAGATAATTCCTACATGACTCTCAAGAGTTATGTCCTTTGGTTGATGTTATTTTGCAGCTTTTCAAAGAAAATCAGGCAATTTGATTTTATTTCCAGTGAATCAAAAGTCTCATACTTTATCTGTTGACTTGTTTTGTGATAGTAGCCTACTGCACTGTTTGCCGGTTTCTGTCTGTAGATTGGAGTGTTTTTTGTTTTTAAATGTTGTTGTTAATCCTTTTCTTCTTTTCATATTTTCTCCTCCTGTATTTGATGTTTTATTTCATGATTCTAATCTATCCCTTTTCTGTCTCCTCAGTGTGAGTGAGTGAGTGAGTGTGTGTGTATGTGTGTGTGTGTGTGTGTGTGTGTGTGTGTGTGTGTGTGTGTGTGTGTGTGTGTGTGTGTGTGTGTGTGTGTGGTGTGTGTACACATGTGCGAGTTTCTTGACTCAAAACTTCACTGTGACAAAAAGCACCACTTACAATTTATATTTTACTTGGTAACTATCTTGACTGAAATTTGTATAATATAACGACAAACAAGTAAAGATAGTGTGAAAGAAATCATCTGTCAAGCTACATAATAAAAAAGTACATTTATGCCATTTGTGTGGTTTTTCCGACATTCATATCAAGAGTTTTGTCTACTGTTCTCTTGTCTACTGAATTTTGTTGCCAAGAACACATGTTCCTTCCCCATCCCCCCTTGATTTTGATAAAACATGTTGTATTGCTTTTGTCTAGTTTCTGTTCTGGATGCTGAAGCATGCAACTCAAGGAAAAGAAATGCAATGGATTGAAAAAAAGAACTCCTCTGATTTAGAATTTACTGGAAATATAGCAGCTGTGACAAGTAACATTCAAGACCTTCAAATCTTGTGGCTGAATCAGCAGCTACGCAAGAAACACTGCCCTTATCTAATTTATCATCAGTGCACACACACACACACACACATAACACAAACAAAACCATCTAGAATATATTGAGCTGGGAGCATCAGGTACCAACAGATGTCTTCATTGACCAGACTAAGGTTGAGGAGGTAAAGAACTTCATGTACCTCAGCAGTTTCATCGGTAACACTAATGTTCTTGACCATGAATGAAATACTAAATTGAAAAGGCAACAGCAGCATACAACTGGCTGAGCAAAGTATGGAACATCATGAAATTTTCACATGGCATGAAAATGAGATTCTATAATTCAAACATGAAATTAATGCTGCTCACAACTGTGAGACGTGGCGTTTTAAGACTACTCAGGAGAAAAAACTGGATGCCTTTGACACCAGATGCCTAAATATGTTTTAGATGTGGAGTCCTAGACATCAAGTGGAATGACTTTGTGTCAAATGATAAGATCAGGTACAGATTACAACAGCTTTCCATGTCAACTACTATTTGCATACAGCATGTCTGCAGGTTGGGGTATGTCTGAAGCATACCCAGTAGGACCTGCAAATCAAATTATTAAATGGATACCATCAGCAAAGAGAAGACAGCCCAGATGAGCTAGTAACAGACAACAGTGGAAAGGATTTTCTGACTGATCAACTCAACACAGAATGACGCCAGCTGAAAAGCTGAGGACCATCCATAATGGACAGCCTTGATTATCTGATGTGTTGCATGATATGTGAAGAACTAAGTAAGTTCTTAACTAGAAGCTTCTATATCTTCAGTCATAATTTTTACAGATGGGCGAATGATCTCTTAACCCTTTGACTCCTGCACCCCTTCTACCAAATGCAAAAACTTAACCATTTGATTCCCTCACCCTATCCACCAGCTTCCTGCAAGAACCTGTTGGATAGGTTGAAGGAGTCAAAGGGTTAAGTTTATGCTTTGCTAACATGGTTGACAATGCAGGATGCTGATGGACAGGGTGCAGGAGTCAAATGGTTAGTGGTAAACAATCGAATGTAAAACATCATAATGGCTTTCTTCATTGAAAGCCTAAGGGAAACAAGAATTGCCTTTCAGCCTATTTTCGCATTGTACAGTCTACAGTTATAACAACAATAATAATAATAATAATAATAATTACAATATTTATATAGCGCAAAATCTTGATAAAATCAAATCTAAGCGCTGAAGCAGACACACGCACGCACGCACGCACGCACACGCACGCACACACACGCACGCACACACACACACACACACACACATGCATGGCTATAAATGGGGAGAAAGAATAAAAGCAATAAAAGCAAGAATAAAACCAATGGAAAATTATAGAGAGCATAGCATATACAATTATATATTATAACCATGTGATTCCCTCCGAGCGGAGACAGGCTGCAGAGGGGGGGGGGGGGGGGGGGGGGGGGGGGGGTTGAGTGAGGTTAGGATTTTATGCGGAGGAGAAAAGGTGAGTTTTGAGAGCGGCTTGAAGGAGACAAACGTAGGTTGCTGACGGACTGAGAGAGGAAGTTTGTTCCAGGAAGAGTGGACCAGAAACAGAGAAGGCTCGTGGACCATAGGTATTGAGCTTAGTGCGTGGAAAGCGAAAAGTCAGAGGATCGGAGGCAGAGCGGAGGGTACGTGAGGGAAGATAGATCTCAAGTAGGCTTGACAGGTAATCGGGGGCTGAAACACTAGACAAATTGGAGTCTGAAATTAGTGAAAACATTCGAAGAAACGATAACTGCATGAGGCAAAATTGACACCACCTGATGGACAAGCAGTTTGGTAGTTTTTGATTTTGACTCACCTGCAAGCCTTTTTACTTGCCTTGGAAACTAGACAAACTACATGTGGATTTTGCCAGCCCTTTACTTCATGGTGGCGCACACACTCAAACTCAAAGCATGTAGGCTATATGGACAGACATGCCTTTAACAGATAAGTCTGAACACACACACACACACACACACACACACACACACACACACACACACATACACACACACACAGCTTAAACTTGGACAGACATGCCTTTAACAGATACGTCTGAGCTATTCTCCATATACACACACAGGTACGCACGCATACACACTCACCCCCACAAACACATACAGATATATGCCTTCAGCAGATGAATCTGAACATACACACGCACGTGCATGTGCACACACACACACACACACATGCACACTCACAGAACATACATACCTTCAACTGATAAGTCTGAATTATTATCCATAAGAAAAATCAAAATAAAGTAAAATGCAGATTATCATAATTACATAAATAGGTACACATCAAAACTGCCAGCATCATCAGCCAGTTCTTAAGAGGAACTGACTAACACGTCTTGAACACTGTCAAAAACACAACTGTCATCATCATCAGCCAGTTCTACAGAGGAACTGATAAACAAGCCTTGAAAACTGTCAGAAACATCATCCAGTTCTTCAGAAGAACTAACAGCCTGTAGACATGACTCTAAATCAGGGCATATTTCTTTTAACAACCCTAGGCATGCTACAGCCTCAGCTTTCAGTTTCTCTTTAACACTCACTGGAGTTGCAGATGGTTCATCAGTTAAATCCTGAATCAGTTTCAGAAGACTCTTAAGAATCTCGTCAGCATATGAAGGTATGCGAGGCCAAGTGATTTGCAGCAAATACCTCAGAATCTTCAACACATTAAACCTGGCATGTTCGTCTGGGCCATCAAATATCTCCAAATAGTTTGACACAAGAGCAACCAGGCCATCAAGGTGCCTCACAGCACACACACCCAGATATTCCACAAATTCTGGAATCCACTGGGTGTAAAAGCGTCGAAGAAGCAGTTTATTCTCAGTAATTGCATTCAAGATGATAGTAGAAAGAATGGAGTCAACTTCAAGCGGACTTGTGGGTGACACAGGGTTGGCAGGGTTTCTGTCAATAACTGGAAGTATCGTAAGGAGAGCTGGGAGAAGGACTAGAATGATCTCTGGCTCCTTGGAAAACATCTGCTGCTTCAGAGCTGCAAACATCACATCAGCTCGGCCATACCTGTGCAAAACAGTCAACGAATGAATACAAAATAGAACTCGCTTGAAAAAATCATCATTATTAAATTAAAAAACTGACAAAGATCACCATTATTAAATCAAAAAAATATTTTCTGTAATTATGACCTTGAAAAAGCTGTTTACTAGTGAGTCCCTTTTGGAACAAGATTGACTGAGGAAGTTGTGTTGATTAAACAACAGCTTAGATATGTCATTACAAAACATCTTATAGGAAAAAAAAAACAACTTCAGATTTCTTGGATTTGAAAAAAAAAATGGTAAAGAAGAGGTCAAAGTTTCAGTTTCAATTTCTCAAGATGACGCTTCCACGCTTCGAATGACTTTGATATGTAGGCCCTACTATTGTCACAGGTGCCAAGTGATGGAGAAAATCCAGAATGATCACGGCACAAGCCATAAGCCTGCACATAAACCCATGAGCTGGCCAAGTCCTAAGGTCCTACCTTGATAGTTCCATAACCCTGAGGTTGTAGGGAAGCAAGGCGACACAGACCTCAACTTTCCCTGGGGCCAGCATTATGAGGGCAGCGCCCATCCCCTCTCCCTCGCTTCAAATTCATAGTCACATTTTTTTTACCAAGACTTCAGAAAGGCAAGAAGGCTAATCGGTCTTCAAGGGATGGGTCCTGGGAAATCAATCTCTCTTTCCAATGTTTTATACCAAGGCAGCCAGGCAATGCCCTGCTCTTCATGATTTTCAACTGCCGTGGGATCTTTAGCGTGTGCAGCCAGGAGGCACACGAGTCCGACTTGTTTTTCGTCCCCTTCCGAAGGACTAGACGTTCAGTTCGATTTTTCGGTCAGACTGAGGAGAAAAGTCGAAGCCCCTACCGGGAGCGAACCTTGGAACCTCCAGTTTAGTTATTGGCAAGCAAAAGTCTGAACCATTCTTACACTCTTCTTCCTGGTCAAAGTGGGGAATGAAATGACAAAAAATTATGTTTTATCAGAGCCAACATAATAAGGGCACTGCTCAACTCCTCTACACTGCAGCTGAACCTTCCTAAAGCCTGAACAGACTCAGGCACCCATGCATAGCTGGGTAGACAGGTGGCCACATGAACTAGTTTTTTACTCAAGCCAGAGACAAATCTGTGCAATTATACTGGAAAATGGGAGCTTTATGATAACCAGTCCCATACCTCTAAACAATAATGTCCCCTCCGTTCCCTTTCATGCTGCCAGAGTTGTGAAAGGCTTGTTTGCTGCATCCTGAATCAGTTTCAGAACACTGTTCAGAATTACGTTAGCATTTACAATACACATGTTATATGCACGTGAGATCACAAGTTGATAATTTTCTGATTGCATGAATCTGTCAATCTGATGTCTGCTTTGGAACATGAGATAATCTCATATTACATGTATATGTTTTTTCTGTTATACCAAAGTTTGCAAAAACTGATTAGGCATACACACACAACACAATTTGGAAACAAATAATACCAGATATTTTCTTTGACTTCAGATCCACAGTGTGAGCAAATGATTACATCCATTAAAACCGGTAAAATAGTCTCATAATAATAATTCCCATAAATTTACATGTTTTAGGGCTCTGTCCCAAAAGCAAAACAAAAGTAGGCAAGAGCTTCTTATCAAATACAGTTTTTGGCTCAATCTTACCATCAATGATCCTTTTGATTCCAGCACCCTACCCCCACACTGCAAAGATTTAACAGAGTAACAAGGCACAACACTGGGTGTGACAAAGGGCAGGTCAGTTCATCTCTGTGTTTAAATGTGCAGTTTCTACAGAGTCTAAATCACAATGCAATCATAATCACAGCAGAGAAATGTAGGTCTGACAATCAAGTTTTGGTTACATTGCCAAAGCCTACTAAACACCAGTCATGAAGACATAAACTGTATAAAATGTAAATTTCTAAGACTGGAATCATCATATCATCATTCCTGCCCGTGATGGCGTAGAGGAGAGATGAGAGACACTTTTGAAGCCAGCCGTCGCAACCGGTCCTGTCCTCCGCCTGTCTGGATTAGTGACAGTCAAGAACAGAAAAAGTATAAATTCTGTGAACTGACTGCAATGTGTGTGTGCATGCTTATGTGTGTGTGTTTGACAAAATTGTCTTTTTTTCATCCGGCACAAATTCTGTGGGTCATATCAGTTTAGGCTCTTAGAGAGAAATTATCAAATGAAATTTATATGTAAATATCATACAGCACTATAAAAGTACAGTGCAGTCTACACACCACGAACCCAACATAACAAATGTCCAGCAATAGTGAATTCCTTTATTTTCCCTGCCCACTTCCTTCTCTTTCCCTAGTGTAAAACATTGTTTACAACAAACAAAGTCTACTACTGCATGGACTGTTTGCACATATACATGGAATTATCATTATCTCTACACCAGGTGTTAGGGATAACACATTCATTGAATGCTTGAATGATGCATATTTAATACAAATGGTAAAATCTCCAACTAGAAGAAGGGAGGGACAAAAATCAAATAGTCTTGACTTGGTGATAACAAATGATGAAGAATTTATATTGAAATTAAACATTATTGTCCCATAGGCGAAAGTGACCATGAGGTACTGATTTTCGAGCTGTATGTTCAAACACCCAAAACTCAAAATACCACAAATTATAAGTTTAATTTCAAAAGAGGAAATTATGCAAAGATGAAACAAGAACTGAGTCAGGAAGATTGGACAATTTTAAATTCCATGGATGTTGATAAGACTTGGGACACAATAAAAAATAAAATCCTACTTTCCATGGAACAAAATATACCAAAAATAAAAACCAGTGATAATGTAAAAACTAAACCACTGTGGATTAACAAAAAGTTTGGAGATTATAAAAAAAAAAAAGGATTATCTTTTTAAGAGGTTTTTAGAAACTAAAGTGGGGAAAGACTATCTTCATTATATAGCGATAAGAAACAGTTGTACAAAGAAATTAAACGTGCAAAAAAAGAATATGAAAAAAACATAGCAATAGACTGTCAGTTTAACCCTAAAAGATTTTGGAAAATATGTGCAATCAAAGTGCAAAGTAAAAGTAGGTATTAGCCCATTGACTAAGGCTATGTGATAAAGCAGAAATAAACTAAATAATAAATCTTTTGCTAGTGTATTTACAAAAGAGAACTTGGAAAATCTACCATCTATAAATATAGCAAAGTGGTCAGATGGCAAAACAATAACAGATTTGGTAGTTACACCTGAGGCGGTTGAAAATAAGTTAAAGATATTAAATGTAAATAAAATAAGGCTCAAGGACCTGATAATATTCATCGAGGATTTTAAAAGAACTGAGTAAAGAACTATCTGTCCCACTCAGCATATTGTTTAATAAATCGCTGGAAAGGGAAATAGTACCTACAGAGTGGAAGAATGCATACGTCACAGCTTTGTTCAAAATGGGTACAAAAAGTGATCCTGGTAATTATAGACCAGTTAGCCTAACTTCAGTACCATGCAAAGTATTGGAATCTATAATAAGGGATGTTATAGTTGATCGCATGACTTTAAGTAAACTTTACACAGAATGTCAGCATGGTTTCCAACAACATAGATCGTGCATTACCCAGTTATTACAAGTAATGAATTATTTCACTAATCTATTGGATAAAGGAGAGAATATATCTATATTATTTACTTGGATTTGAGAAAAGCGTTTGATCTGTTCCGCATGAAAGATTGCTTATCAAACTGCAGTATTATGGAATTACGGGTAAGTTACTAGCTTGGATTAGAGACTTTTTAAAAGACAGAAAACAGTTAGTGAGAGTTGGAAATGATTACTCTAAATATACAGATGTACTGAGTGGTATACCTCAAGGGAGTATACTTGGTCCTGTTCTTTTTACTATTTTCATAAATGATTTACCTCAGAAAATTAATAGTTTTTGTAAGATCTTTGCAGATGACACTAAAATATACAATACATCTTCTATTTCTAATCATACTCATAGTATATTGCAGAAGGATTTAGATACATTGGTCCATTGGTCAGAAATTTGGAATCTTTTCTTTAATGCTTCAAAATGTAAAGTCTTGTATTTAGGAAAAAGTAACCCATGTAACAAATATTCTATGATAAATGATGGTATTACCTGTGAAATAATAGAATGTTTAGAAGAAAAAGATTAAGGAGTAATAAAAAATATTTGATAAAAGTCTCAAATTTGATAATCACATTCAAAATGTTGTTAATAAATCAAACAAGTTGCTTGGAATCATAAAAAGAACATTCTCATACATAAACAGGGAGACATTTTTATATTTGTACAAAGGCTTAGTGAGGCCTCATTTGGAGTATGGTAACATTATTTGGTTTCCACGTCTTAAAAGACAGTCAGCATTGATAGAGAAGATACAAAGAAAAGCTACTAAATTAATTCATGGTTTTCAAAATTATTCATATACAGAAAGTTTAGAATTACTCAATTTACCCAGTTTAAAAGCAAGAAGAATGAGGGGAGATCTGATCCAAATTTCAAGATTTTTAACAATATAGATGACGTAGATAGAACAGAATTTTTCAAACTGATAAATTATGACAAAACAAGAAATAATACTGATAAAATATTTATAGAATATTGCAAGACTAACATTAGAAAGTTTTATTTTACAAATAGAATTGCACATGTATGGAATAAATTACAAACGAAATTAAAAGAGCACAAAACACAAACTCGTTTATTAAAAACCAGCTTGACCATTGGAAACATTACATGAACTTAAATACGAATATGATGAATGAATAAAAAAAACTGGGCGTACGACAGACCTTGACTACGAGTGCAAGAAAATAAAAATAAAAATGATGGGACATGAAATAGCCAAACGGCTAATGTGTTATGTCCCTATTACTAAACTAAACTAAACTAAACAACCACTCTGCTAATGTCTAATGATGAACCTTACATAATTATGATAATACACCAGGGTAATGTGCTTGTTTTGGCATTGTGAGGGGTGTATCGCATGGATAGGCTGCATTATTAGGCATTAAGAGTTAGCCTATATTATACCATTATTTCTTGTAATATGCTTACCATCGTAACTGTTCACTGGTAACATTTGCTGCAATGTGCTGCAGACACTGAATGCCCATCACTCTGTGCTCAGTAACATGACTGTCTACAAACAACAGTGATGGGGGTAGCACTGTGTCCAACTGCTCACCAAGGTAGGGGAATTTCATCATCTGTGTCAGCATCCAGACAAATGATTCAACAAACATTGGATTTGCCTGCCAAGCTTGCCTGGTTAGTCTGACTCTCACAACATTCAGATACTGACCCACGAGGCAACTACTAGGGGTTGCAGTCTCTCTATCGTTGCTTTTCGGATCCAACAGCAACAATTCGGACAGTGAATCTACCTTGTACAGAATTCTCAACTGATTCAAAACCAGCAGCGTGAGCTTGTGCAATGAATCTTTGGACCAAAGACTTTTTCTGATATTTGAAGAGAGAACAAGCAGAAGCGAAGGCAGGCATTCATACATTGATTTGGGGTCTGAAACACTACTTTGGTTGCACAAGTCAAGCACTGAATGCAGAAAACCTAATACAACTTCTATTCTTTCTATTTGATCAACAAAGTCATCTCTCTCAAAATAAAAGTGCTCTCGCTCTTCAAACTGTGCTGGAAGTGAACAGCAAGCTGCACAATATCTTTGAACAGAGGAGAAAGAATGGTCATTTCCATGCTAGAACATAATAATTTGCGGTCTATATTGCGTATAGTTTTTGAAGCTGTTCTAAGTAACTCGAGCCTCTTGTTCTCGCATTGTGTCTGTTTCATTGTATTCATCAAACTGAGCAGACTGTCATAACTTTCGATATTACTTCCAACATCCGCACATGACGCTTCTGCAACAGCCGCCATTTTGCTTGTACTCAGCCAATCACCTACGCCTTGAGAAGGTAAAAGGAAACATACCGATCTGATATAGGCCTACCCATTTGAAGTCGCTCTGATCGAGGCCTTCGCGACATGCTCTGATTCATGTCTTAAGATGAACAACTCTACTTTTTTGTAACTGAGAGCCAGGTTCAGCCAGGTAGCCATTATGTCTACTTTTTTACCCCTTGTAGATGACGGGCAAAACAACAATTAAAGCATCGAAAAAGAAAAATGTAGAATATAATGAATAGCATGTTCTGTGTTCCGAACAGGTCAACAATGCACACACTACATTCACATACCCCTATTTTAATTTAACCCGTCTCAAGTAGCTTTATTATCATCATCATGTGCCTTGCTGCATGGCGTTGGCCATACATACGAATCTATCTTTTGCGCTGCAAGCATACCTCCTACATTTTTTATCCCCACCCACTTTGCAAAGTTGTCCAACTGTCTACCTGATGCTGTCCCCCACCCCCCTCAAGCTTTCCTGTTGATACTACAATAGGTGCTCAAAAATCTCTTGCCTCATAAAATGTCATAAATGTTGCGTGTCTTTGCCTAATCTTCTTAATTAATGTTCCTTTTGTGTTTGCTTCTCTAAAGATTGACTCATTTCTTTTCTTTGCAGACCATGGAACTCAACAGTTTTCTTAGAAACCACATATCAACTGCTTCGATCTAGCTTTGACTTTGTTGAATGTCCAGGTCTTGCATCTACACAGCAGTATTAATTGTATATAACACTGAAGAATTCTCTTCCTGATGTTAAAAACTGACAGGCATTTGTTGAAAAGAAGGCTTTTCATTTTTTTTATGCTGTTTTAGCTTGGCCAATTCTGCTTAATATTTCCAATATGCATTTGCTGTCTTGTTCCATGGACAGCAAAGAAAACAAACGAGACAGTCTCGATGGAGGCAGATACAAGTAGATCACTCATAAGGAAGATTAGGAAAAGACAGGCAACATTTATAGGCCATTTTATGAGGAAGGGGATTTGGAGCATCTGGTCACAACGGGAAAGCTGGGGGGAAAGAGAGCACCAGGTAGACCCAGGGAGAAAATGCTAGACGGACTTGCGGAGTGGCTGAAGACGAGGAGGGTGGAGGAGATGCTTGGGGCAACAAGAGATAGAGACAGATGGAAGTCCATGATCACCAACGCCATGCGGCAAGGCACCTGATGATGATGATGATTTGCTGTCTGGTGAGATGACTGTTCCCAGACATAAACTTATCAACTTGTCTCAATGTTATGTCATTTGTGGTTATTTTAAGAATTTATCTTTTGTCACTGCAACTATATCCACTCCCGATTTCTGAGAAAGAGTTAAAAAAAAAAGGGGGGAATATTTTCTGCCTGGGTCTACCTGGTGCACTTTTTCCCTCAAGTTTTTTTCTGTTGTGATTAGGTGCTCAAATTTCTCCTGTCTCATAAATTGTCCTATGAATGTTGCTTGGTTGTTCCTGATCCTCTTAATTAATGTTCTTTTTCTGTTTGCTTCTGTTAGAACTTTCTCATTTGTTTTCTTTGGTTTTCACGGAACTCTTAACATTCTTCGATTAAAAACAACAACCAGCCCAAAATATCATTCGTCCAAATGTGGGGTTCAAACCTGGGATTAAGAGTCTCACGGTCTACCGATTGAGCTAATCAGGCTGTAAGAAAAGGTATGACCCACGTAGGGATCACAATCAACACGCTGATTATTTTGCCACAGAATAGGGGTTTCCACGAACCGGCTGCCTGACTTAAAAAACAAAAAAAAATTGCTCCTCACATTTACACCTCACATTTACACCCCCCCTCCCTACCTCAGCGTTATCAGCAAGGTACTGTGCCAAAGTACTGTGAAAAGTACTGTGCCAAAATCATGTGAGTTAGACCCCATCCCCACCAAACTTTTGTACGAAAACATTGATGTTGTTCTCCCTACCATCACAAGCATCATCAATGATTCTTTAGCTTCCGGTTCGGTCCCTAGTGATTTCAAGACAGCAGTCATTAGACCTTTGCTGAAAAAGCCTTCTCTGGACAAAAACGTACTGAGCAATTACAGGCCCGTATCAAATTTACCTTTTTTATCTAAAGTTTTAGAAAAGGTCGTGCTGAGTCAGCTTCTTGGTCATCTGGAAGCCAACAACCTGTGTAACCGTTTTCAGTCAGCCTACCGTGCTGGCCATAGCACTGAGACCGTCCTACTTCGTGTTGTAAACGATATTCTGTCTGCTCTTGACGAAAACAAACTCTCTGTTCTCTTGCTCTTGGACAACTCCGCTGCTTTCGACACCATCGACCACAAAATTCTCATTTCGCGACTTCAAAACGTTTTTGGCATCTGTTCCACAGCCCTCCAGTGGTTTCATTCGTATCTGCTGGATCGAAAACAGTATGTATCGGTCGATGGTCATAATTCTTTATCACTTCCTCTTGATTTTGGTGTTCCGCAAGGCTCGGTGCTAGGGCCAGTTCTGTTTGTCTTGTATACCACCCCCCTGTCTGAGGTCATTGAGCGCCATGGAGTTAGTCACCAGCTTTTTGCAGACGACACACAGCTTCAACAGGCATGCAAACCTGCAGACATTGACAGTACCATACAGACACTACAGACATGCACGGATGATGTAAAGACATGGATGACTGACAACATGTTAAAACTTAATGACAGTAAGACTGAAGCTCTTCTGTTTTCTGGTTCTTCAGACTATAATCCTCCACTTCCAACTTCTATCACTGTTGGCTCTTCTGACATCTCTTTCTGTCCAAAAGCTAGGAACTTAGGTTTCATTCTTGACTCTTCTCTCTCCATGAAAGATCACGTTTCCAAAGTCTGCCAGCTTTCTTATTTTGAATTGAAAAGGATTGGATCTATCAGAAACTTTCTCAGTGTAGATGCCACCAAGATTCTTGTCACTTCCTGTATTCTGTCGAGACTTGACTACTGTAACTCTCTCCTCATGGGCTGCCCGAACACTGTTCTCTATCCTATGCAGAAAGTTCAAAATTCAGCTGCACGCCTTATTCTTAAGGCATCCCGTCAACAACCTTGCACTCCTTTGCTTCACCAACTGCACTGGTTACCAATATCTCAGAGAATTAAGTACAAGACTGCTTGCATCTGCTTCAATTCTATCTCTGGTTCTGCTCCTGAGTATATTTCTGATATTCTGCACTTGTATACTCCATCTCGGTCTCTCCGCTCTTCCTCTGATTCAAGACTCCTCAGGCAGATACAGTATAACCGCAAATCTCATGGCTTTCGCTCACTTTCGCATTTCGGTCCCCAGTTTTGGAACTCTCTTCCCAAGAAATTACGCCACTCTCCGTCCATTTCTTCTTTCAAGTCAAACTTGAAAACACACCTTTTCCAGCAGTATTTCGACATCTGATCACTTTTCCCCACATCACCTTGTCGGCTGGCTGATATGTGTAATTGGATTTTGTGTATGCGCGTGGGGGTGGGGGGTAGTAGGGAAGGGGTGGAATAATAGTTTATATGGAGTAACTGAGTGAAAAGTGTTGAATTGGAATGAATCTGATATTTGATTGAATTGCGTGGTATGCATATTTTGAAGATTGCGAATGTAAATCATTATGTTATGTGATTATGATGTATGTATGTATTTGATTGTCATTTGATGATGTGTAAGTTGTTGTGTAGTCTTGTATTTACTGACTTCCTATTATATCCCCCATTCCCCAGCGCCTAGATCCAGTGGCTTAGTGCGCTTTATAAGTCCTAGGTATTATTATTATTATTAAGGCGCTCCAACTACCTAGAATCAGACACTGACACTGAAGCTGGTATACCAATTACGGTTACGAATTTTCCTGTTTTCAGCACAGAAGAGTGGAAGGATAAATATGTAGGCCTTTACAGAACACGCGCAAGCGCGCGCACATTTCTGCAGCCTTTCAAAACAAAATGAAAACGACAAAGCTGCTAAACGTCAGATTCTTCACTCCTATTTTAAAGTATTCTGATAGTGGGTGTAAGTTTGAGTTAGTTCTGTTCTTCCTCATCCCCTTCCCATTTAAAGACGCTTGCCAGCGCATATGACTTTGCGCTGGCTGAAGGCGTTTTTGCCAGGTAATCACTCATCACTGGCTCATCTGAGTTGAGGGCATATGGATTTTTACCGAGGGCATGAATTACTCATGAGTTAACTCTTAACTCGAAACTCCGAATTATCCTAAACTTGGAAATGCCAGCGCAATTTCTGCATGCAGACTTAAATATCTAGGCTACCTGGCAGATCAGATGGAATAGTTCATAAGACAAGATCTTTTATGAATTGCAATTACATTAAAGAAAAGTAATACCTAATTATGTCTATAAATCGTGTGAGCGTACTGATGCATTCTTGAACAATCAGAAGTTAAAGCTCGTAATGTGGACGAAAAAAAATCGATTTCTGTGGATAAGTATCACTATCAGTATGACTTCCCTGGAAGTAATACGATACAATACGATTACAGATTATCTTAGGTCATTACGACCTCTATCTGATCCTTTGATCAGCAGCACTAACTAGTCTAACTGAATATCTAAGTACCTAACAATCTTTTGATCGTGCCCTACGCTAATTACTGACTTTCTGATGAGTTGGAAGTGGGATCAGTGGGTGGCTTATATCTACTTGATGAATGAAATCCTTGAAGGTGGTATCTAGTCTGTTCTTGAAGTCATTTAGTGTATCAGCATTTACCACACTGTATTCTAGTGCATTCCATGTGTCTACCACTCTGTGTGTGAAGAACTGTTGTTGTAGGCTGGTTTTGCAGAACTTCTTTTTCAGTTTGTAATTATGACCCCTTGTAGTGCCATCAAGGGGTCATAATGGCACTACCTTGTAGTGCCATCACACCAAGGTGGCAACATGGAATGTAAGAACAATGCTGCAGAAAGGTAAATTAGACAACATCAAAATGGAGATGGAAAGGCTTAACATCAGTATTTTAGGACTAGGGGAAATGAGATGGAAGGGGGCAGGCATGATAACATCAGGAGAATATACAGTGATATACTCTGGTGGTAATTCACATAAAAGAGGAGTAGGCATCATAATGGACAAAGACAAATCGAAAGCAGTTAAAGGATACTGGGCAGTGTCCGACAGAGTTTTACTGGTCAAACCTTTTGATATCAACATCATACAGGTGTATGCACCAACATCCGCAAGTACTCAGGAAGACATCGACAACTTCTACGAAGTTTTAGAGATGGCCAAGGTCCAATGTAAATCACAGGAAGTTACAGTCATAATGGGAGATTTTAATGCTAAAGTGGGACAGGATAGGGTGGAGGATATAGTTGGACCTCATGGCCTTGATACACAAAACGAAAGAGGGTGGAAGCTTGTAGAATGGGCACAGATGAATGAGTTCATAGTAGGAAACACCTGGTTTGAGCAGCCTAACAGAAGAAAATGGACTTGGATGAGTCCAGGAGATAATACCAAAAATCAAATTGACTACATCCTGATCAACAAAAGATTTAGAAATTCTTTACTGTCAGCAAAAACACTACCAGGCGCAGACTGCAACAGTGACCACAATCCTGTAGTGGGAAGGCTTAGGCTGAAATTGAGAAAAAGGAAACAGACCAAAAGCAACATCAAACTAAACCTTGGACTCTTGAAGACAGATGAAATGATACGTCAAAAATTTAATGTACATGTTCAAAACAAATTCAGTGCTCTGGAAGACGTTGGTGACAGTGAGGAACAATGGACAAAGTTGAGAAGTTCTATAAATGAAGCTTGTGAGGAAATCCCTAAGGCAAATAGAAAAGCAAAGAAGAGCTGGATGACTAATGAAATTTTGGGCCTAATGGAGAAAAGGAGGAAGGCAAAGAGAAACGAGGAAATATACAGGAAGATAAACAAAGAAATCAGGTATAGGTGCAATGAAACTAAGGAAGCTTGGCTGAACACAAAATGCAAAGAGATAGAAGAACGACAAAAAATGGATCCTCAGGGTACGTACAGACGAATTGAAGAAATTGTTCACAGGAAAAATACATGCACATCAACTGGTTGCTTAAAATCAAAAGATGGCACGCTTATCATGGAAAAAGACAAGGTATTAGACAGATGGGGAGAGTATATTAAAGACCTTTTTGAGAATGACAGAAACGAAGAACACATTATAAAAAAGAACTTTGAAGGACCACCCATAATGAAAGATGAAGTTAGAGCAGCACTGAAAAAGATGAAACCAGGAAAACCCCCAGGACCAGACAACATTACTACAGAGATGATTGAAGCCCTGGAGGAATTTGGCATAGAAAAAATAACAGTCCTCCTAAATGAGATTTATGACACTGGAAAAATCCCCAAAGATATGTCAAAATCAATTTCATTGCACTTCCAAAGAAGACAGGGGCTATAGAATGCGAACTCCATCGCACAATCAGTTTGATGAGTCATGTAACAAAAATCCTGTTAAGAATAATCATGATGAGGACAAGGAATAGAATCAAAAGAGAAATAGCAGAAGAACAGTGTGGATTTGTGGAAGGGAAAGGAACTATTAATGCCATATACATCCTAAGAACTATCATAGAGAGGTCAATTGAGATGAATAAGGATTTATATTTATGCTTTGTTGACTATACCAAGGCCTTCGATCGGGTACGACATGAAGAATTGATCAACCAACTGGAGAGACTCAATGTCGATGGAAAAGATCTACGAATGATCAGGAATATGTACTGGGACAAACAGCTGCAATGAGAATAGAAAACAATATTAGCTCTTTTCAAAACATCAAAAGAGGAGTCAGACAGGGTTGTGTTTTGTCACCAGATCTTTTTTACTATATAGCGAAAACATCATGAGAAACCTAGAAGAAGACCCTGGATTAAAAGGTTGGAGGGAAAATGATAAACAACATTCGGTACGCAGATGACACCGTGCTAATTGCAGAAAATGAAAGGGACCTACAAAACCTTGTGAATATACTAGAAACAGAAAGCAAAGATAAGGGGTTGGAACTAAACAGCAGGAAGACCGAAGTCATGGTGACCCAGTAAAAAACATGAAATCCCCTCATGCAAAATAACAGCAAATGGCACAACCTTGACACAGGTTAATAAGTTCAAATACCTGGGAACGGTCATTTCATCAGACGGCAAATGCACATCGGAAATAGCTGGCAGAATCGGCCAAGCCAAAACAGCATTCAAGAAGATGACAAGCATTCTTACCAACAAATGCCTATCAATTAACATCAGAAAGAGAGTCCTTGAATGTTATATAGAACCAATACTGTTGTACGGATGCGAGGCGTGGACAGTCAGCAAGCAAAGCCAGAGCAGGATCGAGGCAGCCGAGATGTGGTTTCTCAGAAGAATGTTGAGAGTACCATGGACAGCAAAGAAAACAAACGAGACAGTCTTGATGGAGGCAGACACAAGTCGATCACTGATAAGGAAGATTAGGAAAAGACAAGCAACATTTATAGGCCATTTTATGAGGAAGGGGGATTTGGAGCATCTGGTCACAACGGGAAAGCTGGAGGGAAAGAGAACACCGGGTAGACCCAGGGAGAGAATGCTGGACAGACTTGCAAGTGGCTGGGGATGAAGAGGGTGGGGAGATGCTGGGGGCAACGAGAGGTAGAGATGGTTGGAAGTTCATGGTCGCCAACGCCATGTGCAGGGCACCTGATGATGATGATGGTGTAGTGCCATCGACAACCATCTCAAAAGGATTTCTGCAATCATACAATCCATGAGTGATCTTGTAGACTTTGATGAGATCCCCACGGATTCTCCTGTAAGCCATGCTAGGCATCCTCATAATTTTCAGTCTCTTTTCATATTTGACATCGTGTAGTCCTGGCATACATTTTGTAGCTCTTCTAAGAACAGTTTCAATCAAATTCTGGTCTTTCTTCAGTCGAGGGCTCCATATGATATTTGCGAATTCCAGGTGTGGCCTAACAAGTGCTGTGAATAGCAGTCTCATTGATTTGCTGTCCAAGTGACAATATGAGCGTCTGATCAATCCTAGTATTTTATTTGCTTTGTTCACCTGTATTTCTATATGTTTAGAAAACTTTAATTCATTATCCACATTCACCCCAAGGTCTTTTTCCATACTAGAAGATTCCAATACCACCTGCTGCTATCTTCGTGTTCTCTCATTGTATATTCAAAATTCTGATTTTTACTCCCCAGATGAAGGATTTTACATTTTCCAGCATTAAACTTGAGCTGCCATTTGTCCCCCAGTCAACTAATGTATCAAGGTCTCTCTGTATTTCATCCCTGTCATCTTCATTCATGATAGAGCGGTAGATCTTAGTATCATCCGCATACATGCTGCATATACTGTTGACTACATCGGGCAAATCATTGATATAAATAACGAATAATAATGGACCTATCACACTACCCTGTGGCACTCCACTTGTGACATCTCTCCATGTGGACATTGTTCCATCTACCTTAACTCTCTGGGTTCTTCCTGTGAGAAAATCTTCAGTCCAGCCCACAACAGTGCTTCCATAACCATATGCCCTGAGCTTTTGGATGAGACGAGCATGGGGTACTGAATCAAAGGCTTTTGAAAAGTCCAGGTATACAGCATCCACAGCACTACCCTCCTCTATACTTGTAGTCCAGCCCTCAATGACTCCACAACTGGTTAGAAACACAGGAGCGTCCTGTCACAAAACCATGCTGACATGCAGTCAGAAGCTTATTATCTTTCAGATGAGTGAACATAGCCTCTCTAACTAATTTCTCTATTAATTTACACGTGACACTAATCAGCTAACTGGACGGTAGTTTCCTGGTTTACTTTTATCCTCCTTTTTGAATAACGGCGTGATGTTTGCTCTCTTCCACTGAATTGGTAAAGTTTTCTCTTTAATTGATAAGTTGAAAAGTTCTGTCAGAGGTTCGGCAATCTCATCAGCAAGTTCGAATAAAACTTTTGGGTGTATGCCATCTGCTCCAGCTGATTTTGACGTGTCCAGTGATTTCAGCAATTTCCTGACTTGGTTAGTTTCTATACTGATATTCTGTAAGTCTGTTGTGTACCTCTGTTGGGGACATTCTGGGAGTGATTGCAACTTTTCTTTGGTAAATACACTGCAGAAGAACTTATTAAGCATATCCGCTTTACTTTCATCTGTTGTCGCTCGATTTCCATCATCGTCCTGCAGATCAGCAATTCCCCCCTGAGTTTTGAGTTTACTTTTAGCGTAGGCAAAAAATAATTTGGGATTCGACTTTGCTGAACTAGTGATCTCTTTTTCATAGTCCTTTACAGCACTTCTACATGCATTTTTTGCCTAATTACGAGCTCGTGCATATGCCAAGTAGTCACTTCCCTCACGAGTTTGCATATATATCTGGTAAGCTGCTTTTTTCTTCATCACCCTAGCAAGGGCTTTCTCATTGATCCATAGTGGTCTTCTGCTGCCTGCTGAGCTACTTTTCCTCGTGACAGTTGATATACATTCTTTTACCATTGTTTCTAGTTCACTTGATAATATGTCCCATGCTTCCTGTGTGTTAGAGTTTCTTAGTCTCTCAGGTAGGTTTAATTCAGAGCATCTTTCTCTCATTCTAACATGATCTCCTTTATGATAAAGGTACCTGTTTTCTGTGTTGTTTTGAGTCTTCCTGACATAGCAAATGTAGTCAAATACAAGACACTGGTGATGTCTTTTTCCCAGAGGAGCCGTGTGCTGCACCTCTCTTATCATTTCCTCTTCATTTGTTAATATTAAATCAATCAAGGTTGGATTCTGGTTCCCTCGATAATGAGTTGGCTTAACCACATGTTGATCATCATCATCATCAGGTGCCCTGCCGCATGGCGTTGGTAACCATGGACTTCCAACCATCTCTATCTTTCGTTGCCCCCAGCATCTCCCCCACCCTCCTCATCCCCAGCCACTCTGCAAGTCTGTCCAGCATTCTCTCCCTGGGTCTACCTGGTGCTCTCTTTCCCTCCAGCTTCCCCGTTGTGACCAGGTGCTCCAAAACTTCTTTCTTCATAAAATGGCCTATAAATGTTTCTTGTCTTTTCCTAATCTTCCTTATCAGTGCTGTTATTTTGCATGAGGGGATTTCATGATTTTTACTGATCACCCATGACTTCGGTCTTCCTGCTGTTTAGTTCCAACCCCTTATCTTTGCTTTCTGTTTCTAGTATATTCACAAGGTTTTGTAGGTCCCTTTCATTTTCTGCAATTAGCACGGTGTCATCTGCGTACCGAATGTTGTTTATCATTTTCCCTCCGACCTTTAATCCGGGATCTTCTTCTAGTTTTTCATGATGTTTTCGCAATATAGTGAAAAGAGATCTGGTGACAAAACACAACCCTGTCTGACTCCTCTTTTGATGTTTTGAAAAGAGCTAATATTGTTTTCTATTCTCATTGCAGCTGTTTGTTCCCAGTACATATTCCTGATTATTCGTAGATCTTTTCCATCGACATTGAGTCTCTCCAGTTGGTTGATCAATTCTTCATGTCGTACCCGATCGAAGGCCTTGGTATAGTCAACAAAGCATAATATAAAATCCTTATTCATCTCAATTGACCTCTCTATGATAGTTCTTAGGATGTATATGGCATTAATAGTTCCTTTCCCTTCCACAAATCCACACTGTTCTTCTGCTATTTATCTTTTGATTCTATTCCTTGTCCTCATCATGATTATTCTTAACAGGATTTTTGTTACATGACTCATCAAACTGATTGTGCGATGGAGTTCGCATTCTATAGCCCCTGTCTTCTTTGGAAGTGCAATGAAAATTGATTTTGACATATCTTTGGGGATTTTTCCAGTGTCATAAATCTCATTTAGGAGGACTGTTATTTTTTCTATGCCAAATTCCTCCAGGGCTTCAATCATCTCTGTAGTAATGTTGTCTGGTCCTGGGGTTTTCCTGGTTTCATCTTTTTCAGTGCTGCTCTAACTTCATCTTTCATTATGGGTGGTCCTTCAAAGTTCTTTTTTATAATGTGTTCTTCGTTTCTGTCATCCTCAAAAAGGTCTTTAATAACTCTCTCCCCATCTGTCTAATACCTTGTCTTTTTCCATGATAAGCGTGCCATCTTTCGATTTTAAGCAACCAGTTGATGTGCATGTATTGTTCCTGTGGACAATTTCTTCAATTCGTCTGTACATGCCCTGAGGATCCATTCTGTGTCGTTCTTTTATCTCTTTGCATTTTGTGTTCAGCCAAGCTTCCTTAGCTTCATTGCACCTATGCCTGATTTCCTTGTTTATCTTCCTGTACATCTCCTCGTTTCTCTTTGCCTTCCTCCTTTCCTCCATCAAACCCAAAATTTCATTAGTCATCCAGCTCTTTTTTGCTTTTCTATCTGCCTTAAGGATTTCTTCACAAGCTTCATTTATAGAACTTCTCAACTTTGTCCATTGTTCCTCATTGTCACCAACGTCTTCCAGAGCACTGAATTTGTTTTGAACATGTACATTAAATTTTTGACGTATCATTTCATCTGTCTTTAAGAGTCCAAGGTTTAGTTTGATGTTGCTTTTGGTCTGTTTCCTTTTCCTCAATTTCAGCCTAAGCCTTCCCACTACAGGATTGTAGTCACTGTTGCAGTCTGCGCCTGGTAGTGTTTTTGCTGACAGTAAAGAATTTCTAAATCTTTTGTTGATCAGGATGTAATCAATTTGATTTTTGGTATTATCTCCTGGACTCATCCAAGTCCATTTTCTTCTGTTAGGCTGCTCAAAACCAGGTGTTTCCTACTAAGGACTCATTCATCTGTGCCCATTCTACAAGCTTCCCCCCCCCCCCCCCTTTCATTTTGTGTACCAAGGCCATGAGGTCCAACTATATCCTCCACCCTATCCTGTCCCACTTTAGCATTAAAATCTCCCATTATGACTGTAACTTCTTGTGATTTACATTGTACCTTGGCCATCTCTAAAACTTCGTAGAAGTTGTCGATGTCTTCCTGAGTACTTGCGGATGTTGGTGCATACACCTGTATGATGTTGATATCAAAAGGTTTGCTTCCGAATTTGACCAGTAAAACTCTGTCGGACACTGCCCAGTATCCCTTAACTGCTTTTGATTTGTCTTTGTCCATTATGATGCCTACTCCTCTTTCATGTGAATTACCACCAGAGTATATCACTGTATATTCTCCTGATGTTATCATGCCTGCCCCCTTCCATCTCACTTCCCCCAGTCCCAAAATACTGATGTTAAGCCTTTCCATCTCCATTTTGATGTTGTCTAATTTACCTTTCTGCAACATTGTTCTGATGTTCCATGTTGCTATTTTGGTGTGTTTGAATTTAATTTTGGTCGCAGTAGCTGGCTGACGGTCTGGTGTTACCTGCGCCGCATGACGGCCGCTACCGGACGAAGGTGCTCCACAGGAGCACCTATTGACGTCGTTAACTTTCTTTTTTCTCTTTCTCCTGTTCATGGTTTTCCTGGGGAAAGCTACGATGGTGGTTTCCCCTTGCCTTCCATCGGTTTTTTTCAGGGTTAACTCCCATAGCCTTACTCTCTCCCAAGATATCCACAAGGCAGTGGAGCTATTTACCCATAGCTTGGGGATCTGGTTCGTGGGCACCAGGGCGTGTCCACACGCCGGTTGGCCTGCATGCCTCACGTCTGGGGCCAGACCTCCTCCGAGTCCTACGAGATTCAGCCTGAGTCCGTGAGGTGCTCAGTTACCGCCTGTCGCCACGAGGAGGCACAGCGTAGGGCTTGCTGATGGAGAGGCTATGTACTGGCAGGAAGAGACTTACGCCTTCTGCTCTTCTTTTCGCACAGCAGTGCTAGCCAGCGGTGCAGGCCGAAGCCGACACACTAGACGCATCACATCTGCTAATATGACAAGCATGTTGATGCAAGAAGTTATCCCTGATCGCTTCCAAGAACACTGTTGCCTTGTGACCACACCTACAGCCCGGTGATGTAACATTTTCCCAATCGATCTCAGGGTGATTAAAGTCGCCTGCTATCACAACATGGGATCTCCCGGCAGTCAGTTCTTTTATCATTGTATTTAACGCTTCATTATTTTCTGGTAGGCTACTGGGGGATCTATACAGTTCCCAGTAGTAATTTGTCACTATCTTGTAGTATCAGCTCACACCATACAGACTCTTTGACCATAGCATGCCCTTTTGACAATATCAACAGTTGTGCTCCCAGTTCATCCTTAACATACACACACACACCTCTAACATCTTTTGCTCCATTCTGAATGTTTGTAAAACAATCATAACCCTTAATCTTTATTTCACAAACTTGCACCACAGTGCTAAAATTCTTAGGTAAGACTTCTGTTATGAATATCACATCAGGCCTACTATCACACTCAATCACAGTTTGTAATTCTTGTCTTTTATTAAGTAAACTATCTACATTAGCGTAATAAAATTAAAAAATTTTTTTTGTACACTGTACACGATGTTTGGCTTTCTGTTGGTTCAGTCCTGAACTTCTGACTTCCGTGACTCCATTTGCTGCCTTCTTCTTGCAATGTCTATCACTTTGTTCCCTCTGATCACCCATATCTCTCCCGATTCATTTTTCACCGTCTCCTCTCTTCTCTGGTTTCTCAGTTGTACAAGCTTTCTCTGTTCCTCCCTTTCTAAAGGGATCATGTCCTTTTTTTTTTTTTACAGAGATACCATTGCAGGCCTTATTCTTCTCGTTTCCAAGTTCCTTAGCTTGTTTCAGGATCGTGCTTGCTCTCTCTACAGAGTCAACTACAGACAATAGAGGCCTAGGCTTGTCTCCTTTCTTGCCGAGCCTTCTCATGCTTTTGAATACGTTGTCCTTGAGGTCAAAAACCTTCTCTCCCATTTGCGCGACAAATTTTAGATCTTCCTTCTGTCGAACCTCTGTATCCTCCGATTTGCTCTCGGGCACACCAAACCACACCAGTTTGTTTTTTCTTTTTTCTCTCTCCTCCACTTCTTTAGCGCTGTCCTCAATTAATTGTTTAGTCTCGTACGGAGCTCAATGTCAATGTTGCAGTGTCCCCACACACATTGTTTAATGTGTGTAGTCAATGCCCAAAATAAATGATTCTCACACACAGTGTAATGTAGTAGTAATTGACCAAAAAAACAAACAAAAAACGAAAAGACAACGTATCAACTTCAAAAGAAATACATTAGAACAAACATACGATATTGACTTATTAAAACAAAACCACTCGTTGCGGAGCCGGTTAGCTCAGTCGGAGCATAACCTAATCCCAGGGTCGTGGGTTCGAGCCCCACATTGGGCGAATTTTTTGTTTTGTTTTTTATTCTTCTTCAAACCCTTCAATATTAGTAGTATTAGTATCAATACTATTTATCTTCACTATTTCATTTCATTTTTAAAAATTATTATTTGAAAAAGAAGGACTACAAATTAAGGCAAATGTAGGCTATAACAGCTGAGAGTAAAGTAAGAACAAATCAGACAGACTTGAGATTTCAGATTTCAGATGATATATTGATTTAGGCTATTGCCCCTCTTGGAGTGGAGTGAATAAAACACAGAAGTTAACAGAAGTCAATCAAAACAAATGCGACCGCCCGCGTTCAAGCAAGCAGGAATCAACCCCCCCCCCCCCCCCCCTTAAAAAAAAAAAAAAAAAAATCAGAACGCGATACAAGATAGAAATTGTTGGCCGTTGTCAAGCGTAAATGTAAGATCACAAACAAACAAACACCAAATACAAAAATTAGGAGAAAAAGACTAAAATTTCCTTGCTGCTTCGTCCAGTGGGAGAAAAAGAGTCCTTTTCTCCCAATTTTTGTATTCTCATTTCTGAGAAGATGTGTCTATAGTCTTGATCTCTTCGGATTGTTAATGACAATCGGAGGTATAGGTAGTGAAGATTCAGAAGCCTGAAGTGATGCTGGCTGCAACACAACCTACAGGAAACTGGTGGATAGGGTGAGAGTCAAAGGGTTAAGTTTTTGCCGTGGTGGATAGGGTGCGGGAGTCAAAGGGTTAAGGCAGATAGCACGTTTTAGCAAACAGTTTGAAAAATTGATTTCAGCCAATAACTTCTACCACTGGAGCAATTAAAATCATAGTCATTGTGCCTTGAGTGTGTAAAAATGTGTAAACTAGAGTTTCTATTTTGCTTGATTGCTGGCTTTCGAGGCCTCGTTGGCACAAAGATAGGGCTCCCACCTGCCATTCTGACCTCACGAGTTCGAATCTTCAAAACGTTGTACAAACTGCATTCGCTCACGCAAATGTGAGTCAGTGAGAGAGATGAGCAGGTTTATAAAAGGTTAAAGTTGTCCCATAACTCTGACGTTAAACGGGGGTACAGACCTAAACTTTTCTGGGGTTAGCATTATGAGAGTGTTACCTATTTCATCTCCTTAACTGATTCACCTTCCCTTACTTTGAAGAAAGTTAGGTACTACCCACTGAAGCTAAGCACTCTGAAGGCCATACTCAAACCTGGCAGACTCTTTGAATCTGTGCAAAAAAAACAAAAACAAAAAAACCAACAACTATGCACTGGCATTACCTTGAAACGGAGATGAGAACAGGACCTAAAACAAACAAACAACAAACAAACAAACAAACAAACAAACAAACAAACAAACAAACAAACAAACAAACAAACAAACAAAACAAAACAACAAAAACAAAAAGAAAAATGCACACACACACACACACGCACACTCACACACACACACACACACACACACACACACACACACACACACACACACACACACACACACACACATACACACACACACACACACACACATACACAACACACACACACACACACACACACACACACACACACACACACACACACACACACACACACCACACACACACACACAAGTTGACGTGAGTAAGGACTTCCAATCAAGTGCGACTGCCCGCGTTCATTTTAGTCCTTTTCTCCCACTCGACGAAGCAGCAGGGAAGTTTTAGTCTTCATCTCCTTATTAAAATTTTTGTATTTGTTT
>JAPXFY010000013.1:37999971-38039971 GCA_030674185.1 Monoplex corrugatus
GTAACTGTAATATTACATGTAATGGAGCTTAGAAGATTACTTCGTAACCGTAACTGTTAGGTGTAATATAACTGAGGTGATCGCTTTATAAATGTAACGGTTACTGAGCTAAGAGGATTACTTCGTAACCGTAACTGTTACGTGTAATATAACTGAGGTGATTGCTTTATAAATGTAACGGTTACGTGTAACGTAACTAAGCTATTTACTTAAAATATGTAACTTTTACGTGTAATGTAACTAAACTAATTGCTTCATAAATGTAACTATTACGTGTAATGTAACTAAGATAACTGCTGTAAAAAGTATAACTGCTACGTGTAATGTAACTAAGCTAATTGCATTATAACTGTAACTATCAAATGTAATGTAACTAAGCTAATTGCTTTATAAATGTAACTGTCAAGTGTAATGTAACTAAAGCAATTGCTTTATTATGTAACTATTACGTATGATATAACCAGTCATTGTGAGTCTGCTTTGACATCGAAATGACTGTGTATATAAAATTTGTTAATGCAACTGTAGCAAAAAGCTCAGGGAAAAGCTAAACAGCGGAAGGTCCTAAGAAAAGAGGCCCCACTTAATTAAGCAAGTATTTCGGATGTAAACTCTTTACCCCTAAGACAGCCGTGCCACAATCAAGTCATGACTCCTGGATATCCTTCTACTTTTACCAATTCTGTTCTCCGTCTGGGTTCGAACCCGGGCCTCCAAGGTGGTCTGACGCTTCAACTATTTTCTGCTGCTCCTGCCAGTGCTTTTAAGGCTCTGGTCCTCTTCTTCCCAGAAATCGAGAGCTGTTTCATGAGGTCATACATGGATGTATATACCAAATTCCTTATCATAGGTGGATATATATATACCAGTCTTCTTGCCATAGGTGGATGTGTATACCAATCTCCTTACCATAGATGGATGTGTTTAACAATCTCCTTGCCATAGGTGGCTATGTATACCAGCCTTCTTGCCATAGGTGGATGTGTATACCAATCTCTTGCCATAGGTGGATGTGTATACCAATCTCCTTATCATAGGTAGATATGTATACCAGCCTTCTTGTCATAGATGGATGTGTATACCAATCTCCTTGCCATAGGTGGATGTGTATACCATTCTCCTTGCCATAGGTGGATATGTATACCAATCTCCTTGCCACAGATGGACGTTATACCAATCTCCTTGCCATATGTGGATGAGTATACCAATCTCCTTGCCATAGGTAGACGTTATACCAATCCTCTTGCCATAGGTGGATGTGTATACCAATCTCCTTGCCATAGGTGGATGTTATACCATCTCCTTGCATAGGTGATGTTATATCAATCTCCTTGCCATAGGTGGATGTGTATATCAATCTCCTTGCCATATGTGGGTGTGTATACCAATCTCCTTGCAATAGGTGATGTGTATACCAATCTCCTTGCCATAGGTGGATGTGTATACCAACCTCCTTGCCATAGGTGGGTGTGTATACCAATCTCCTTGCTCCGACGTCTATGGCGAGAACTTTGGCCTTGAAGCCAGATTCTTTAAGTTATTAGCGAGACTAACATGCTATTTCAGGCTTGTAGATGTGGGCTTCCTGCATTCTACTTTCATACGGCGCTGTGAGTTCGATCAGAATCATTTGTTTTTATGAATGGGAGTGGAATACGATATCCCGTCTCATGCTGTTGGTGATTTCTAGGTATTGACAGGGTGGGTTGGGGGGGGGGGGGGGAATAGGACATGGAATACTAAGCTGACACATGATTGAAGCATTGAGGTAGACAGTGAACAGGCCAGGCTTGATGTCGCAGGTTGGGACTGAACTCAAAGACATCAGATCTTGAATTGTCGACTTAACCGTTTCCTTCCCGCTTTCTATCCGCCAGCTGCAAAAACTTAACCCTTTCGCTCACTCACCCTATCCACCGGCTTCTTTCAGGAAGCAGTGGGTAGGGTGAGGAAGTCACAGGGTTAAGTGTTTGCTTTGCTATCATGGCTGACAATATGGGATGCTGGCGGATAAGATGAGGGAGTCAAAGGGTTAATTACAAGAGCTAACCAACAGATTAAACCTGTAGCCCACCTGAGGGTTGAACCCACGCCCCCTGCGTCATCAGCATAGCGCTCTAAACACCTGAGCACAGAGGGTACACACACTACACACCTCCAGAATAACTACGTAAGAGTCTTTTCTGTCGGTACACTTGCTGGGTGGGCGGATAGCTTGAGGAGACAGACGCCTGCTTCATCGATCTACAAGTCAATTGGTTTCTCAATGATCACCACGGCTGTTCCCTTAGCATCTCCAATGGGGTACAGTTGTAACGAACTCAGTGACTAGGGCACAGCATTCGATTTGTGTGCCAGCAACGGGTGAGCCAGAGTGCCGGAGTGCACTGACCCGGGTGAGCTCACAGGATTACTGACTGCAGCAACCGCTGAAACTACAGTGATGTTTTCTCAGCCTCAGCAAAGTGTTTCATATCCACTGTTGTGGCTTTACTGTATGTGTATAATGAAATAATAAAGAGGTTTTCTCAGCCTCAGCAAATTGTTTCATATCCACTGTTGTGGTTTCACTGTATGTGTATATTGAAATAATAAAGAGGATTTCTCAGCCTCAGCAAAGTGTTTCATATCCACTGTTGTGGCTTTACTGTATGTGTATAATGAAATAATAAACGTAAGCGTAAGTTTCATGTGATGATAATTTCATTGCACACATACACTAAAGACGCAAAAGTTTACAGTGGATGTGAAACACTCTCTCGATCTGCTGAAGTTGAGAAAACCTCAGATAGTGTTATTTCATCGATCACTGCTGGCAGTTATCCTGTCATCATCATATGAAGTGTATACATGTATCATGTGGACTTGTGTGTTTCTAATTTTATATATATTATACATGTTCTTTTGTTCAAACAGCTCACCATAGTAGCTACATGTTTTGTTATTGATTTTGTTCATAAGTGTCACATTTGTTTTATTTTGGTGGTACCAACGAGCTTGTTTTAACAACGGCAGAAAAAGGAAAAAAAAAAAAAAAAAAAAAAAAAGACAAAACACTGTTGTATCGTGTCAGTGTTTTTACAGTTGAAGAATAGATTATCAACCAATCAATCTGTTCTCAGTAACAACCTAGTGTCGTGTTTGAAACAGTAGTGTTCTTTAACCCTTTCACTCCCTCACTCTATTCACTAACTTCCTGCATGAAGCTGACGGATTAGGTCAGAGAGTGAAATGCATGAAGCTGATGGATTAGGTCAGAGAGTGAAATGCACGAAGCTGACGGATTAGGTCAGAGATGTAGTGAATAGTCAACGAAGCTGACGGATTAGGTCAGTAGAGAGTGAAAATCGCATGAAGCTGATAGGATTAGGTCAGAGAATGAACTGCACAAAGCTGACGGATTAGGTCAGAGTGAACTGCACGAAGCTGACGGATTAGGTCAGAGAGTGAAATGCATGAAGCTGACGGATTAGGTCAGATAATGAACTGCACAAAGCTGACGGATTAGGTCAGAGAGTGAAATGCATGAAGCTGATGGATTAGGTCAGATAATGAACTGCACAAAGCTGACGGATTAGGTCAGAGAGAGCTGAAATGCATAGGAAGCATGAATGGATTAGGTCAGATAATGAACTGCACAAAGCTGACGGATTAGGTCAGAGTGAAATGCATGAAGCTGATGGATTAGGTCAGAGAGAGAAAAGCATGAATCTGGCGAATTGGGCCAGAGAGGGAAATGCAATGAGCTGACTGATTGGGTCAGAGAGTGAAATGCATGAAGTTGATGGATAGGGTGAGGGAGTGAAATATAGGGAGCTGGTGAATTGGGTGAGGCAGTGAAAAGGATTAGATGTTTGCTTTGCTCTCATAGGGGGCTGATAATGCAGGATGCTGGTGGACAAGGTGACGGAGTCAAAAGATTAACTCGTACATAAGAGACATACGTGTCAAAGAAAGCGTTTGACTTTTACAGCACACAGATGTGGCAAAGTACAACACAGACAGATGTGTTTAGTTCGTACATCACAGACAGAGGTGTCAAAGACATGTTTAACTCCTACACCACCGACAGATGTGTCAAAGGCAATGTTTAGTTCGTACATGACAGACTTATGTATCAAAGACAGTGTTTAGTTCGTGCATAACTGACAGATGTGTCAAAGACAGTGTTTAGTTCGTACATCACAAACAGATGTATCAAAGACAGTGTTTAGTTTGTACATCACAGATGTGTCAAAGACAATGTTTAGTTCGTACACCACAGACAGATGTATCAATACAATGTTTAGTTCGTACACCACAGACAGATGTATCAATACAATGTTTAGTTCGTACACACAGACAGATGTATCAAATACAATGTTTAGTTCGTACACCACAGACAGATGTATCAAATACAATGTTTAGTTCGTACATCACAGACAGATGTATCAAAGACAGTGTTTAGTTCGTACATCACAGACAGATGTGTCAGAGACAGTGTTTAGTTTGTACATCACAGACAGATGTGTCAGAGACAGTGTTTAGTTTGTACATCACAGACAGATGTATCAAAGACAGTGTTTAGTTCGTACACCACAGACAGATGTGTCAAAGACAGTGTTTAGTTCATACATCACAGACAGATGTGTCAAAGACAGTGTTTAGTTCATACATCACAGACAGATGTGTCAAAGACAGTGTTTAGTTCGTACATCACAGACAGATGTGTCAAAGACAGTGTTTAGATCATACATCACAGACAGATGTGTCAAAGACTGTGTTTAGTTCATACATCACAGACAGATGTATCAAAGACAGTGTTTAGTTTGTACATCACAGACAGATGTATCAAAGACAGTGTTTAGATCATACATCACAGACAGATGTGTCAAAGACAGTGTTTAGATCATACATCACAGACAGATGTGTCAAAGACAGTGTTTAGTTCGCACATCACAGACAGATGTGTCAAAGACAGTGTTTAGATCATACATCACAGACAAATGTGTCAAAGACACTGTTTAGTTCATACATCACAGACAGATGTGTACGTGTCAAAGACAGTGTTTAGTTCATACATCAGTGTTTAGATCATACATCACAGACAGATGTGTCAAAGACAGTGTTTAGTTCATACATCACAGACAGATGTGTCAAAGACAGTGTTTAGATCATACATCACAGACAGATGTGTCAAAGACAGTGTTTAGTTCATACATCACAGACAGATGTGTCAAAGACAGTGTTTAGATCATACATCACAGACAGATGTGTCAAAGACAGTGTTTAGTTCATACATCAGTGTTTAGTTCGTACATCACAGACAGATGTGTCAAAGACAGTGTTTAGTTTGTACATCAGTGTTTAGTTCGTACATCACAGACAGATGTGTCAAAGACTGTGTTTAGTTTGTACATCACAGACAAATGTGTCAAAGACAGTGTTTAGTTCATACATCAGTGTTTAGTTCATACATCAGTGTTTAGATCATACATCACAGACAAATGTGTCAAAGACAGTGTTTAGTTCATACATCAGTGTTTAGATCATACATCACAGACAGATGTGTCAAAGACAGTGTTTAGTTCATACATCACAGACAGATGTGTCAAAGACAGTGTTTAGTTCGTACATCACAGACAGATGTGTCAAAGACAGTGTTTAGCTCGTACATCACAGACAGATGTGTCAGACAGTGTTTAGTTCGTACACAGACAGATGTGACAAAGACAGTGCTTAACTCGTACACCACAGACAGATTGTCAAAGACAGTGTTTAGTTCGTACACCACAGACAAATGTATCAAAGACAGTGTTTAGCTCTTACACCACAGAAAGAGGTGTCAAAGACAGAGTTTAGTTCGCACATCACAGACAAACGTGTCAAAGACAATGTTTAGTTCGCACATCACAGACAAATGTGTCAAAGACAGTGTTCAGTTCGCACATCACAGACAAATGTGTCAAAGACAATGCTTAACTCGTACACCACTGACACATCTGTCAATTGTGTACGAATTAAACACTGTCTTTGACACACCTGTCAGTGGGGTACGAACCGACTGTCTTTGACACGTTGCCAGGTGTTGTCTGACCGTGTATACGGTATGCGGTATATGGTATTTCGTTCTTACCCCCAGTTGATTATTGTTAAAGATCTGTTCCCTATTGTCCCAGCTGATTGGAATTTCAATGAAACCCAGAAACATATGAACATTAACGAAACAAGACAGGCGCAAATTTTCGACCAAGAGGCTTCTGTCAGGTGTACACAAAAGGCGACAAAAAAATACGTCGACTAGAGTTAAAAACAAGAACAACAGACCAATTATTTTGTTATTTTTGTTTAAAGTCCAGTCGACTGCGTTGAGCCATGTGTGGGTTATAACTGTTTAAAAAATGCACAATACTTCAACAGTTAAAAAAATAAGAAAAGAAAATTAAGAAAACATATCAATGCATTCGTGCACATAATCTAAGGACATGCCCCTGGCGTTGACCACTCCGTACAATTTACCGCACAGGGGATTTAAAAAACATGCCTGTTCACATATCTAAACATAACTAAGGGCACTAAAATATATATAATAATGGGCATAAATTACCTAAAATTGCTTCTGCTTGTTACATTTCCCTAGAGCCAAAAATGCACTTAATATATGTACTCAATTATCAATCATAAGAGAAAGTACGTAAGACTTTATCGAACACATACAGGTGAATGAACCAGCAAGGCAAAAAATGATAGAAAGAAATGACAGAAAGCAAAGGAGGAAGAATGAAACAAAACGAATGACAGAAAAGAGAAAATTTCTTGCACGGAATTTCCAGAAGTTGGGGATACTATTTATACTGAGAATGCCCGGCAACAGATCATGTAACTTCTGTAATGTTTTGTTGAGCCTGGAAAAGCTGAAGATAACTCTGAAATCAAAGCTGGTGTGCAATTTCGTAGAAAGTAACTGAAAATTAACAAAGATTTAATGAACAAATGATAGACTCCTGTTTTTGTTAAATGATACGGGTCCCCCCCCCCCCCCCCCCCCATATAAACATTCGCTTTATATATTCATGTGTTTCTGGTTTCTGTTTTTTGAACGTTGGCAGTCAGTTTGATTCAGATAGGCCCTACATTTCGATCCTCAGTAATTGCCCCAGCCGAAAGGTGATCAATCATCTCTTAACTTCCTTTAGCGTTGAAATCTAAGGCTACCATGGAGTCAAGCTGGACCAAAGTGAGGCAGCTGGTGGCCAATCGGGTGTTGACACGTCACCTTCAGGACCTGCACGACCAGAACGTTGCCATAGAGGTGATGCAGCAGGAAAACGAGCGGCAAGTGGAGCGAGAACTGCTGGCGTCACGGAACAGATCAGGCAGCGTGCAGATTGCAGCTACAGGTAAGACATTATCGCTGCAAGTTTTGTCTTGTCTTATATCTCTCCCCTACTACCCCAACCCCATGCTTTTTGTTTTTCTTTTATAACTGATTGACACATGAAGTGGATATTTGAACATCATTTTTTAATTTATTTTTTAACATTGTGTTACCACTGTTCATCTGCTTTCATCACAGCGGTGGTGGTTGACATGTATTTGCTTTATGCGTGTCTCCCTTTGTCACTCATACTTCTGTGAATTGTTTAGTGTTCTTGTCAGATGAAGCGTTGTACAAGTGATCATCATCATCGTTATCATCATTATCATCGTATATCATCACCATCATCACCATTTTATTTTGATGATGATGATGATGATTATTATTATTAATATAGTTATTATTCCATGTATATCCAGCGGAAGTGTGTGTGTGTGTGTGTGTGTGTGTGTGGTGTGTGTGTGTGTGTGTGTGGTGTGAGACAAAAATGTATAAGCAAGTTTTTCTCAGCTCTCATTGGGTGGCTCTTTGTACAAGTGTGTTGAACGTAAAAACCTTGGAGGTGGAATAAATTTGGAAATTATGGCGCCAAGGTCACCGAAATCAAAGTCACACAGACTTAACAACAATAACAAAAACAAGAAGGAAAAACAAAAGCCCCAAATTAGCACTTTTTGAGGAAGGTGTGCAAACAGCATAGGCCTACTCTCGGGAACTTCAACCAATAATTTGTTGTGACGGTTTACTATTGCCCTCGCTTCACGTGAAGTTTTATCCCAAGCATATTCAAGGTCACAAGGACCTCAACAGGAACAAAATCTGGATTTTCCGTACAATTAATTTCTGTAAGGGAGATTGACAATTTGATATGCTCTGAATTGACTGAAATGGAAACGTTTCTGTTTGTTTAAAAATCGAACCAGTTAGCGTGAAAATACTACTGTAAACCAACAGTATCATTAGAAAAATCTGACTGGGAAAGCGTTATTGCTACACCTGTGACCGAAGCCGATTTAGAAAAGAAAAAAAAAAATCGTCATGGTGAAAGGTGCGGCTGGCCCGAAGAAAATGATGGCGTAAGGACCTGTACTCTGGTCACGTTTTTTGGAGAGGGGAAATTGCTTCCCTTCCTTCCTCGTTGATCAATAATACGGAGGAATGGCAACAGCAGGTGGTGGCGTGAACGAAGGGGCATGGCTGCAGAGTCAGCTGAAAAGAAATGAATTGATTTCCACAGCATATCAACAAACATGCAAGTAGGCAAGCAAGCAAGTAACAAACAAAAAACACCAAAAGATTCTGAGTGACTACTTGTTTCCAGCTGCAGCAAGGCCATTATACGGCTGATCTATGTGGAGGTCTGTTTGTGCATGGACCTCTCTGTCTGTCTGTCTGTCTGTCTCTGTTGTGTGTGTGCATTTCATTATAAAAAGAGTGGAAAATGATGATGGTTATGACACCATGCGTACTTTATTTATGAACGTTTTACGTCCGTTTATGCAGGCTGCCTGACTGTTGATCACGAGTAGAGGTATGGACTCAACATAGGGTGTCTCGAGTTCAGTCCCACCCTGTAACATAAAAACGCTAGCCTGTTTGCTGTTTACCTTAATGCCCCTGTCATTCTGTTCGTGTCAACTTAGTGCTTGATAGACCCCGTTCTCTCCCATTTCAAGACTTTGCTAGCGCATAGGGTTTTAAGTGCTTGATAGACCGTTCTCTCCATTTCAAGACTTTGCTAGCGCATAGGGTTTTACTTAGCTCAGGAAGTTTGCCATATAATTACTGGCAGATTTTGATGGAGTGCATATGGAACTCTCAGCATACGACGAACAGACTGAAAATTAAAACTTAAATCAAAAAACAAAATTCTGTAGCGTACGTTTTGTATTTAACAGTTTTTGTTCTTTTTTCAGAAGCGCCCATTCCAACCTCCAGACGTCACTCTATGCCAGTCCCTCCACGACCCACGGCCAGTCAGACTCCGAGACGTAGAGGTGCCACAGATAAAAAGACAGGAACGAAAAATCTCGCGGCTGGACCCAAACACAACACGACCACTGCCACAAAGTCTGGAGAGTCCAGTCTATTAGACGTAATGTCCAGCACCTTGCAGTCTGCACGCACTATGGAACAACAGAGACCCTCGCTCTACCTGCAGACTTCCAGGACAAGCAAGACGTCTGGAATTTTAGGGTCCAGAAACAGACCTCTGGCGTCATCCACAAAACGAGAACTCCCCAAAGCTGCCTCAGACCAAACTCCGTTGTTACAGAAAGGAGAAAGCTTCCTCAGAACTGATCAGTCCCAGGTTCTGTCTTTCGACAGAGATTCTTCCGCTGCCACAGGGACCGATGTCCAAAACAAGGGCGCCAAGGCAAAACCGAAACGTCAGCAAAAGAACGGCAAGTTAGGCAGCAACAAAAAGGGACACAAGTACGTGTTAGATACAGAGTTCGGTGCTCCTGATGGCGGGAATACGAGTGTTGATTTCTATGATGAAGGTACGGGCTTAGAGAAGGACGATGGTGGCTTCACGCCCAAAGACCTTGCCCTCCCTCTTGCCATGCTGGCAGAAGAGTACGAAGAGGCAGACGAGGACATTGACTTTGTCGAAGAAAAAGAGGAAGAGGCGGATGAAGGAAAAGAAGATGTGGAGGAGAATGAAGCAGAGCTAGAAGAATATGACCCTTGGAGTGAGGTCAGGAAATGTCAGTACATCCGGGGTTATGACCCACCCCATATGCGCATGCCCGCAGATTCCGTGAAGTTTGTGTTCGGTGATAATGCATGACTTGACCGTTCTGTGATCAGTTTATGAAACAGTTGTCAATTTGGGATGGAGATGACACGCATTGTACAGCTAAAAGAGTAACAGTTGAATTTGTTGAATATGTTCAAGAGGGATTCACTGCACTCGGACAATACCATATGCCCTCCATCCAAGTTTGCCAATGATAATCCGGCAGACTTCTTGAACCTGTGCAAAAACTTTATTCACTGGGAAGATCTTGAAATGGAAACGGGCATGAGGATTGGAACCTAAGATATATGTATTCACTAAGCTGTCACCACCAGAATGTTTGGAGCGTTCAGTTCGGAATTTCCTTTGACTCCCTCAGCCTATCCACCACCATCCTGCTTTGTCAACCATGACAGCAACGCAAAAATTTAACCTTTTCACTCTCTCACCTGTCCACCAGCTTCCTGCAGGAAGCTGGTGAATAGGGTGAGGGAGTGAAAGTGTTAATTTTTGCTGGTTCTCGACGGGGTGCGGGAGTCAACGGGTTATGAGGGATTCGTCACACTTGGGCAGTTCTATGATGAAGGTAAATTATCTAGCAGACTTCCTGAGCCTGAGCAGAACTATACAAACTAGCAAGATCTTGAGCAGTGTGAGGATGTAGGAAGTGGGGGTGGGGGGGGGGGTGGGAAAGGGATAGAAGAGGGGGCAGAAAATTGAAACACAAAGCTGATATTGCCAGTATAATTAGAATATTAAGATGTGGGCAGTGAACAGACCACTTTATATCGTGCGGCTGAACTTGTGACATTAGATCTTGAATGCAATCTTCCAGCAACAAGAGCATTAAGATGGACAGCATGTACAAATAAACAATAGAACAGACACTGTATTATAAAATTATGAACAGAACAGACACCCGTGTTATATGAGGGTCTAACTATAGCGTACTTTTAAAAAAAAAATGTTATGAGACTCAACCCTTTTCCGTGAGCCTAGTGCTTTAGTCAAGAGCCCCTCATGTCTGAAATGTTTTAAATTGTCTCCATCTTGTTCACTGGTTCGTCAATAATGTTTGTTTCGTCTTGGTGCTGGCAGCCAAAACTGCATAAAGTTTTGTGATTTCACTGTATTTTAATTGTTTTTACGATTATATTTTGGCACAGACGAGACTATAGTCATGTTTGTTCATTGTTGAATTTTTTTGTTGGTTTCTTCGTCATAGATTATAGCCTTGGACAATTTTGAAATGACAGTGGAATGTTCAACAAACGCTTGTCTTCTGTATACGTATTGTTCTCCGGGAGTTCAGCTGCTTTACAGACCTAGGCCATATCAGAGTAGGCAGTATTTCAACCAAAACAAGTGTAACTGCCGGCGTTAAAAAACAACAACAACAACAAAATATGATAGCTCCTGAACTGTCTGCCTGTCTGTCTGTGAAGTTAATGTTTCCCTGATCATGAAAATCCTCTCCCCCCCCCCCCCCCCCTCACTTCTCGGCAATGCAGTCTGTGTATTCAAATACACGCAAGTCAAGTTTGCGAGAGAATACTAGAAACACATCCACCCAGACACAACTGCACACACTCGCACTCGTACACATGAGGGAGAAGAGAGAGTGAGAAAGAAAGAAAGAACGAGCCAGAAAGAGGAGAGAGAGAAAGAGAGAGAGAGAGAGAGAGAGAGAGAGAGAGAGAGAGAGAGAGAGAGAGAGAGAGAGAGAGAGGAGAGAGATATTTTTTTGAGCAAGAGATATTTCATGCACGTGACGTATACGTTGTATTATTTTATGTTTTCTTTAAAAGATTGTTTATTTGCTTTCTTGCGAGTTTTTTCTTTCAATTGTTTGAAGAAGCACATAAACAGATTCTAATCTAAACTAAACTAGTATATTTACGACTTGAACTTTGACGCCAAAAATTAAAGACTTGCACGCTCTAATTCGAGGGGGAAGTGCAGTGCTCTCCCCACTCTCTCGCCTACTAACTCTTGTAGTTCTACAGTTGTTATTAAATAGGTTTGATGATTTTTAAATCTACTCATTCAAAGGAAGATTGTTCAGTATTAACACGAATGCCATGTGTCTACAATGTTATGAAGTAGGTGTGATCATTTTTTAATCTACCCGTTAAAAAGGAAATTGTTCAATGTCAATACGAATGATATGTTTACCTGTCTGTCTGTAAACAAAATATGTCAGAATCATATTCTCAGCTGTTTGTGAACGGATTTTCATCTGCTTCAAATCACAAGGTCCTTTCTTGGTCTGCAAGGCACTGATGGCCCAGGAGCTGTCCAAATTGTTAAAACGTCTGCTTGAAAATAACTCGGCGTGTTGAGGGGAGGACTTGCACGAAATTCTTAGAAGTGTGCGATATTACACGGTTATTATACATCTGCACTTTAGTTGAGGTTGTCTACATCTTCAGTTTTATTGAGATTGTCTACGTCTGCAGTTTTATTGAGGTTGTCCGCATACGCATGTCTCATTGAAGTTGTCTATGTAGTTATTATACAGCTACGGTCTCATAGAGGTTGTCTGCATAGTTGTTATACATTTGCAGTTTCATCGACGTTGTCTTCATAGTTATATCACAATCTTCAGTCCCATTGAGATTGTCTACATATCTACATGTATTACACTTTTGCAGTCCCATCGAGGTCGCTACATAGTTACTAAACATTTGCAGTCTCATTGAGGTTCTCTACATACCTAGTACATATCTATTATAAGTAGTTCCATGGTAGTCGCTACATCGTTAGTATACATTTGCAGTCTCATTGAGGTTGTCTACACAATCAGTATGCACGCGCAGTCTCGTTGAGTTTTTTCTATAGTCATTCTACAGTTACAGTCTCATTGAGGTCGCCTATATCCGCAGTCTCATTGAGGCTGTCTACATTGTCATTATACATCTACAGTCTCATTGAAGTTGTTTATATCTGCAGTCTCATTGAGACTGTCTAAACCGGCAGTCTCACTGAGGTTGTCTATACAGTCACACATTTGCAGTTTTATTGAGATTGTCTCTACTGTCATTATACATCTACAGCCTCATTGACGTTGTCTACACCTGCAGTGTCATTGAGGTTGTCTGCATTTGCGATCTCACCGAGGTTATCTATATGTGCAGTCTCATTGAGGTTGTCTACATCTGCAGTCTTATTGAGATTGTCTACACAGTCATTGTACATCTGAGGTGTCATTGAGGTTGTCTACATCTGCTGTGTCATTGAGGTTGTCTACATCTGCAGTTTCAGTGAGATTGTCTGCATCTGCCGTCTCATTGAGGCGATCTACAACAGTCATTTTACATCTCCAGCGTCACTGAGGTTGTCTACATCTGCAGTCTCATTGAGGTTGTCTATATGTGCAGTCTTATTGAGATTGTCTACACAGACATTATACATCTGCAGTGTCATTGAGGTTGTCTATATCTGCAGTATCATTGAGGTTGTCTACATCTGCAGTGTCACTGAGGTTGTCTACATCTGCAATGTCATTGAGGTTGTCTACACAGTCATTATACATCTCCATTGTCATTGAGGTTGTCTGTATCTGCATTGCTATTGAGGTTGTCTACATCTGCAGTGTCACTGAGGTTGTCTACATCTGCAATGTCATTGAGGTTATCTACACAGTCATTACACATCTCCAGTGTCATTGAGGTTGTCTATATCTGCATTGCTATTGAGGTTGTCTATATCTGCATTGCTATTGAGGTTGTCTACATCTGCAGTGTCATTGAAGTTGTCTACATCTCCAAAGTCATTGAGGTTGTCTACACAGTCATACATCTCCAGTGTCATTGAGGTTGTCTTCATCTGCAGTTTTACTGAAGTTGTGTACACTACACAGTCATTATACGCCTCATTGAGGTTGGTCGAAAGTCATAGTTGTAGTCCCGCAGAAGCAATGACTGCCACGTGTTGAAGGACCTCAATCAGCGTATGCAGCTTTGTTCGGAATATCCGACTTCTAGACTTAGCTTTAGAACCTTCTTCGGACGCACAGGGGCATTTACCCTGCGCTGAAGCACTTCGTGGGTTTTGAATAGAAATTCTCTCCCTTAGACCGACTGCCATGACAGGGTAAACGAACCCCGGAAATCAGGTGGATTTTCTGCGTAAACAGCGCACGAAACAAATAGGTGTAAAGTGTGATTGTTAGAATAGTCTGACCATCTTGTTGTTCGTTTGTTTTTGTTTCATTTATTATCGTTTGTGATGCTTTCTACAACGGATGCCAAAAAAGAATTTCAAAAATGGGTGGTGTTCTCAAGGCTGGATTGAGTGATTGATTCAGTGTGTGTGTGTATATGTGTGTGTGTGTGTGCACTGTGTGTGTGTGTGTCAGTGTGTGTGTGTGTATGCGCATTTTGTATTTGCACGCGCTATGTGTGTGCGTGAGTGTGTGTGTGTGTTTGTGTGTGTCAGTGTGTGTGTATATATGTCAGTTTGTGTGTGTGTGTGTGTGTGTGTGTTGCATGAGTGTGTGTGTGTGTGTGAGTGTGTATGTGTGTGTATGGTTACAGAATATGATGACGACACAATTCAAAACTTAATAACTACAGTTGTAAATATACACAATTCAGTAGAAGACACACTCTCAAAAACACATATAGTCATATCAACTTTACAAAAACGCTTTATTCATTCATCATTATCGCTGTGAAGCATGTAGATCCGTGATTGAAAATGATAAATATATCAACATCTTTACATTATTCCAACAAAACGAATTCAATATGTACATGTGAACATAATGCTGTGTAAAACTTCACGCACATCCTCAAGGATGCACAGATATACACAAAAATACATGCACACAGGCACACATACACACACACAGACACACACACAATGTACATAATCACGCACACACATTCATTTTAAAATGTCATATCACAGTAAAGGGCGCTCATGTAACTCAAAGAAAGTTCCTCCTCCTCAGCACCTAACGCAAACAAACATGAATACATAAATAATTAATCATAATTATAAAAAATCATTTCCAGTACAGTCTGCTAAACATGTTTTGAAGTGTACGTATTTAAAGGGGAAAAGGTTGTCTGTTCCTAGTTCAAGAAGACAATTAAAAAAAAACAAATAATGATAAAAATACTAATATAAAAATGTTCTTTTGTGCAATCTGCTACACAGGCTTTCAAACGTAAGAATTAAAGGGGGAACATCATCCGATTTTTACCACGAGAAGACAAATTCTGAAATGAACAAATATCAATAATGTGAAAAATGTTCGGTTGTACAATTTACAATACAGGCTTTGAAATGTAGGTATTTAAAGAGGGAAACGTTGTCCGATTTTACCACAAACAAATAAGCACATTTTGCAAATCTCATCAGACCGCTGAAGGATGGACATGGAAGTTAAGTGGATAAACGTCAGACTTGCAATTGAAAGATCAGGGTTCGAATCTGTCAGGATGCCTACTGCAAGTGAGTAAAGGGCGGAGATTTTTCCCATCTCCCAGGTCAATGTGCGTGTAGACTTGCCGGCACCTACACTCCCTTCTTGTGGATTCGCTCACACAATATCAAATGTGCACGTTAAAGATTCCTTAAGTAAAGACAGTGGCTTATGGAAACATAGAAACACCCAGCATGCACACTCACCAGAAACGGAGTATGCAGGCTGGGATTCAACTTGAGACACCAGATCTTGAGTGTGTGTCTCTTATCAACTGCCCCAGGCAGCTGGTGATGAGTGAAGCAAATACCACACATATACACATTATGCCCATGACAACATTATTGTTGTGTCCTCACACAGCATCAAGAAAACGAAAGAGAGAGAGAGAGAGGAGAGAGAGAGAGAGAGGAGAGAGAGAGAGAGAGAGAGAGAGAGAGAGAGAGAGAGAGAGAGAGAGAGAGAGAGAGAGAGAGAGAACAGCATCAGGAGACTGAGAAAAAGAAAAACAGCAATCATTTGCATTATCATGAATTTGAAACCTAACACTGAAAGACAGGGAGGGAGGAAGAAGTTACAACCTAACAGACATGAATGTTTAATGACAAACAGCAAATCACTATTGCCAATAACAATCTTGAAAACAAACATGAAAATGTTGAATTGATCATACCCATCCTGCACTCTCACAACCCTATCTAATATAATTATTATCATCGTATCTGTTTCAGTTTCAGTTTCTTAACACAGCATCTTAGTGCTCGGAATTAATTCCATATGCACTGACGCTACCCGTGACTCGTGATGGAGATCCTGTCTATTCACTTCGTGTTCCTGAAAATGCTGACAGTCTATGACCTTCTCCATCGATTCCCCCCCACCCCAACCCCGCATAACTTTCCCCTATCCACTTGAGTGTTTGTCACATCTCAGTCATCCTCAGAAGGAGCCATGCTGCTGGTCAGGCCAGTATCTTCATGTTGATCCAGGAGGGGCGGTGTTTCACGATCACGCTCCTGCACAACACACACAAAATCCACATGCAAATGTCTGTTGGTATCATACTTGACAGTTGAGATAGTCAAGCAGTAAACGTCTGATTTCAAATCAGAAGGTCCTGGATCTGATCTGCACAGACACCTCAGTCTGGTGGGTAAGAAAGGTGAAGATTTTTCTGATCTCCCAGGTCAACATGTGTGTCCAAAATCCTTCATGTACATATACACATGCAGAATAACAAATGTGCATGTTGATAATCCTTAATGATCATACAAATCATGTCACTGGCATGCACACCCAGCAACTTGAATTCTCTGTCACAAGTAAAAAGTCTGAGTATGTTTGATTCGATGTGAATCCAAATTACTTTGGAGGACAGTGTTAACATATAAGGATTATTCATTTGTATTTACCATATGAACCTCGAACTGATCTCCTTGGGGAAAAATGTGTCGCCATACTGCGGCACCACTCATTTCTCTCTCTTTTTTCCTGTACGTGCATATTTCTGTCTATGAAAGTGTTCTTTTCTATGGAATTTTGCCGTGGACTCTTGCTTTGTTATCGTGGGATCTTAAACATGCACAGAGTGCATGCTGCACAGGGACCTCGGTTTATTGTCTGATCTAAAAGATTTGCACCTAAACGACCACTTAAGATCTAGTGAAAGAGGGGAGATAATCCGTGGCTGATCCATGATCTGAACTCCGGTTTCTCAGAGAGAGAGAGAGAGAGAGAGAGAGAGAGAGAGAGAGAGAGAAGAGAGAGAGAGAGAGAGAGAGAGAGAGAGAGAGAGAGAAAGACAGAGAGAGAGAGAGAGAGAGAAAGACAGAGAGAGAGAGAGAGAGAGACAGAGACAGAGAGACAGACTAACAGACAAAGAGAGAGAGAGAGACAGGCAATATTATTTCAGAAGGTAGCATCACATTCTAAAACAACACTGCTCAATAAACATGTCAAAGTGCATGTGTTGTGTGTATATTGGAGTGTGCGAGTGTGTGTATGTACGTGCGTATGTGTGTGTGTGTAGGTCTTTAGGTGTCTGGTGTGCATGAGTATGTGAGAGACACAGAGAGAGACAGAGAGAGAGAGAGAGAGAGAGAGAGACAGAGATAAGAGACAGAGAAAAGTACAATCTTAAGAGGAAGCAGAATGTTCTAAAATAGCACTACTGTATAAACATGGCAACACGCATTTGAACTGTACACAAACACATTTGTCAAAGCTCACTCTGATGTCAGCAATGCGATCCAACAGAGCTTTTCGCTCATTGGGATTCTTAGCCTGGACTAGTTCCTTCTTCAGACCCTCAATCTCACGGTACATCTCTCGCTTCTTGCGCTCCAGTTCCAGAATTTCTGCATTAGTAGCATCACAGATTCTGTAAAACAGCATGAAAACATCACTCTGGTAACATCACATATTTTACGGGCTCTGTGCAACATTACCTCAAAACATGGCACTGGAGGGCAGATTCTAAGCGACATTTACTCAGAATCAAGGAATTAGTGGCATTACAGATTATGTGCAACATTATACTAAAATATCACGTTGATGGTATTACAGATTGTACGTAACAGTAACCTAAAAAAAACCAACAAACCATTGTGACTTTGTCAGTCAAACAGAATAAATCCACATTTCCAATATTAATGTAAATTCTTGAAACAGTAGGAGGGCAATTGACTATGCAGATCTTTGCAGAGGGTATACCCTTCAATAAAATATGCTGTTATCTCAAATTCACTTTCATTATTTGATGGGCTTAGTATGCTGTGCTACCCACCTCCATATCCCACCCACCACAATTGTAAAAATTGCAACTGTAAGAAAACATTTTTTGGGAACCGAGCAAACACGCATACGGGCAGACGCTCTCTCTCTCTCACGCACCACACGCACACACACACAGATGCACAGGCAAACTGTTTTGAGGTCTTTCTTCATACACACACACACACATACACAAAACTATGCTTGTTTACTTCATTTTTGGTAAAGAAACAATGCAATTCACCATGGATTGTAGGCCTACCTGCAAATGGTAAACACACTGACAGATTATATTTCACATATTAAATCTCAAACAAATTCCAACAATGAACTACTATCTGCACGTACCTGGTGTATTCTCTGCTGAGGGCATCCGACACGGCCACCTTGTTCTGAATGAACTGTTGATACGTTGGACCAGGTTTAGTACACAGGTTAAGGATAATAATAATCAATGAGGGCCACTGACTGGGAGGCCAGAGATTTGAATCTCGTTTGTCCAGATCGTTGTAGGATTTTTCATACCTGACCACCTCGTCGGCCAAGTTGAGCTTGTTTTGGGCTCATCCAGAAGACTGGACTATGCATTCTCTTCTCCTTCACTTCACAGATGCATTATCGAGGGCACTGTTCTAATTTCCTGCCTGATCAACACCACAGTATCCCTTGGGCCTGATTGATGCCTGGATACATTACGGAAAATAAGCATAGAGGACAGCCTGTTTTACAGTCTCACGAGAGCGGTAGTCAAGTGGATAAAGGTCAAGTTCCAATTGGAAGGTCCTGGTCGATCCACCTGGCCTAACCCTCACCCGGTAGGTACAAGTGGATAAAGGTCAGAGTTCCAATTGGAAGGTCCTGGGTCGATCCACCTAGGCCTATACACCTCCACCCGGTAGGTAAGGGGTAGACATTTATCCGAACTTTAGGGTCAATAGGTTTACAGACATGTCAGTACTTATAAACCCCCTTTGTATGTATACAAATGAAGAATATCAAAAATGCAGGTCAAAGATCCTGTAAGACATGTCAGTGACTGGCTTTTGGTTGCATGCACTTATGGAACCTATGAAACATGTAAGCATTAGCAAATTTGAGAAAAAGGCTGTCAGTTAATAACTTCTGCCATTGGAAACTAAAGTATCCTTATGCCTATAATCATCATTATCAATCCATAAAGGAAACCCTCAGCATCACCAGGATCATCCTCAGTCTCATGTAGGCCTACAATCATAGCACCATGAAAAAAAATCGCCTTAGATTCTGTGGCCTTGGAGCCCTGCTCACAAGCTGACATCAGTTGTGTAAGGTTTGAATTGAACCGATGAGATAGTTACAGGAGGCAATCCACAACATGAGGCAGCAAAAGAAAAACATTAGATGACTTAGTTAAGACATTCCATGTCAAAAGTAGACTCACTGCACTTTGCTGTATAAGACCTTTACCAAACTTTAAAAAAAAAAGCAAAAACAGACAATGACAAATCAATAAAAAATGTGCCTGAAACCACTGGTGACAAAGAATGCAATAGAGTAGATAGTAAAACTGAATATAAGACTCACAAATACAGTCACACAGACACAGATACGAACACACATACAGAGGCATGCACACACACACACACACACACACACACACACACACACACACACACACACGCGCGCACACACACACCACAACACACACAAAACGACACATAGTGACACACACACACACACACACACACACACACACACACACACACACACGCGCACACACACACCACAACACACACAAAACGACACATGTGACACACACACACACCACACACACATACACACATACACAACTACACAAAGGATATGGCATCTTGGCGATCTCAGTACGTCTGACTTTCTTGCCCGGCTGCCTATAGTCTCTCAGCTGTCGCATGTGCAGGTAGTGTGAGATGAGGGGACTGCGACCTTGTGTGTTGAACTTGACTCGCTCGTACTCGGGGCCAGGTCCTATCTGGTGGGACTGCAGCAGGCAAGACAAAGAGAAAAACACTGGCCTTCACTGATCGCATTTTGTAATTGTGGTGAGAGGGACGACAATGCGATAGTCTCTCTTTGAATGTCTATTGTATTTTCTGAAGTTACTGCTATTAACCCTTTGACTCCCATACCCTGTCCACCAGCATCCTGAATTGCCAACTATGCTAGCAAATCAAAAACTTACCCCTTTGATTCCCTCACCCTGTCCGGCAGCTTCCTTCAGGAAGCTGCTGGATAGGGTGAGGAAATCAAAGGGTAAAGTTTTGCAGTTGGTGGATAGGGTGCAGGAGTCAAAGGGTTAACTTGTGTGTACAGATCTGAAGGTTCTCATGCTAAAATGAGGATGCCTCGTATGTGTACACGTGTGTTATCAAATCTGTGATAATAAATGTGGTTGTTGCTGATGATACTGTTATTTTTTGATGATACTGTTTTTTTCACCATTATTCCCTTGAAAATTAAATGAAGTTTTTAAGAAGCATGGCAAGGCACGTATCGGATTTTCCTTATAATAAAAGTACATTATACTTTATCTGATACTGATCACACAGCATCACTAAGCTCATCAAACGTAACGAGGAATGTGAGATAAAAATGTATTTAACTGAAGGGTATACATTCTGCAAAGATCTTTATATATCCATTGCCCTTCTACTATTTCAAGAATTAGCATTAATATTGTAAATGTGGATTTTTTTCTGACTGACTGATAAAATCACAAGTGTACACTCACACATCATGCTTCAAGTTTGTCATGGGGGTATTAATGATATGGGTATGTGCATAGCATAATCAACTAGTTCAACAAGAAACCGAACTGTGATTGTCTTCATTTGAAACAAAAAAGGGATCAGAAATTTTCAAGCACACTATGACCAATTTTTTCCTTTTACTCTCCTCCTAATTTTGTAAAGATGTTGGCAACTGTACCTGTTTAATTATGCTGTTCATTTAATTCATGTATCAATTTATATATTAATTTAATCATTTATTGTCTCTTCATTTATTCTGACATCACCCACCTCCTTAGTGACTTTTCTGTTGCTTCCTACAGCTAAGGCGCTGATGTTGGCCAAGCGTGACTGGCTAGGACCGCCCAGTGTGGCAGCGGTCAGTTTGCTGATTTCACGCGACTCTGGCTGGGGTGTCTCTGGATCTTCACCCAGCTTGACCATCATCTTGTTGAAGGAGTCCATGTCCAGACTGACCTCCACTGCAACACAACAATGCATCTCACATGAGCAGTGTGGGGATCGTGACATAAAAATGGTGCAAATGATGGGATAGCAAAAACAAAACAAAATGAAACAAAAATAGACACCTGCATAAATAAATACAATCAAAAATAATCTAACTTAATAAGTAATATGAGACAGGCACAAACTGTCGGTGCACTGACCTGTGTCAAACATTTACAAACAAACAGACCTAAACTGACCGACCACTCAACAACCAATCAACCAAGCAGATCGATCATTTGAGGTGTGATCAAGCTTGAACGTAAAAGAAGATGTAGCTCACAAAACTTACTTTTCTTATTAAGAGCGGCGGCTTCCATCATTTTCTTGGCAGCAGCATTTGCTTCAGCGGCTCCATGACCGTCTGACTGCAGCTTAGACACTTCCCACTGCTTCCATGTGCCTGGCACTGGCTTCAGACCTGCACACACGTACAAGTACATGCACTGTAACACCAGCAGAAACCAGCAATCTGAGCTGCCAAGTGGCCACCTAACAGAGGAGATTCATCATTTTGGTGGATTTCAGCTGTGCCTGCACTCAGGACACTGCTTCATGAGCCCACGACTAATGACAGTAACTGCTCAGCCATGGAGCCAGACTGAGTGCCATCTTGCACTGTCATTCTAACAGCCCTATTCTAACAGCCCCAGCCCCAGTGCTGCCCTGCACTGTCATTCTAACAGCCCCATTCTAACAACCCCAGCCCCAGTGCTTCCCTGCACTGTCATTCTAACAGCCCCATTTTAACGGCCCCAACCCCAGTGCTGCCCTGCACTGTCATTCTAACAGCCCCAGCCCCAGTGCTACCCTGCACTGTCATTCTAACAGCCCCATTCTAACGGCCCCAGCCCCAGTGCTGCCCTACACTATCATTCTAACAGCCCCATTCTAACGGCCCCAGCCTCAGTGCTGCCCTGCACTGTCATTCTAACAGCCCCATTCTAACAGCCCCAGCCCCAGTGCTGCCCTGCACTACATGTCATTCTAACATCCCTATTCTAACAGCCCCAGCGCCAGTGCTGCCATGCACTGTCATTCTAACAGCCCCATTCTAATGACCCCAGCCCCAGTGCTGCCCAACACTATCATTCTAACAGCCCCAGCCTCAGTGCTGCCCTGCACTGTCATTCTAACAGCCCCATTCTAACAGCCCCAGCCCCAGTGCTGCCCTGCACTGCATGTCATTCTAACATCCCTATTCTAACAGTCCCAGCGCCAGTGCTGCCATGCACTGTCATTCTAACAGCCCCATTCTAACGGCCCCAGCCCCAGTGCTGCCCTACACTATCATTCTAACAGCCCCAGCCTCAGTGCTGCCCTGCACTGTCATTCTAACAGCCCCATTCTAACAGCCCCAGTGCTGCCCTGCACTGCATGTCATTCTAACATCCCTATTCTAACAGCCCCAGCGCCAGTGCTGCCCTGCACTGTCATTCTAACAGCCCTATTCAAACGGCCCCAGCCCCAGTGCTGCCATGCACTGTCATTCTAACAGCCCCAGCCCCAGTGCTGCCATGCACTGTCATTCTAACAGCCCCATTCTAACGGCCCCAGCCCCAGCGCTGCCATGCACTGTCATTCTAACAGCCCCATTCTAACAGCCCCAGCCCAGTGCTACCCTGCACTGTCATTCTAACAGCCCTATTCTAACAGCCCAGCCCCAGTGCCGTCCTGCACTGTCATTCTAACAACCCTATTCTAACAGCCCCAGTGCCGTCCTGCACAGTCATTCTAACAACCTATATTCTAACAGCCAAGCCCAGTGCTGCCCTGCACTGTCATTCTAACAGCCCTATTCTAACAGCCCCAGCCCCAGTGCTGCCATTCTAACAGCCCTATTCTAACAGCCCCAATGCTGCCATGCACTGTCATTCTAACAGCCCCATTCTAACAGCCCAGCCCCGGTGCTGCCATGCACTGTCATTCTAACAGCCCTATTCTAACAGCCCAGCCCCAGTGCTGCCATGCACTGTCATTCTATCAGCCCTATTCTAACAGCCCCAGCCCCAGTGCTGCCATGCACTGTCATTCTAACAACCTATATCCTAACAGCCCCAGCCCCAGTGCTGCCCTGCACTGTCATTCTAACAGCCCTATTCTAACAGCCCCAGCCCCAGTGCTGCCATGCACTGTCATTCTAACAGCCCCAGCCCCAGTGCTGCCATGCACTGTCATTCTAACAGCCCTATTCTAACAGCCCAGCCCCAGTGCTGCCATGCACTGTCATTCTAACAGCCCTATTCTAACAGCCCAGCCCCAGTGCTGCCATGCACTGTCATTCTAACAGCCCCAGCCCCAGTGCTGCCATGCACTGTCATTCTAACAACCTATATTCTAACAGCCCCAGCCCCAGTGCTGCCCTGCACTGTCATTCTAACAGCCCCATTCTAACAGCCCAGCCCCAGTGCTGCCATGCACTGTCATTCTAACAGCCCTATTCTAACAGCCCCAGCCCCGTCCTGCACTGTCATTCTAACAACCTATATTCTAACAGCCCCAGCCCCAGTGCTGCCCTGCACTGCATGTCATTCTAACAGCCCTATTCTAACTGCCCCGCCCCAGTGCTGCCATGCACTGTCATTCTAACAGCCCTATTCTAACAGACCCAGCCCCAGTGCTGCCATGCACTGTCATTCTAACAGCCCTATTCTAACAGTCCCAGCCCCAGCCCCAGTGCTGCCATGCACTGTCATTCTAACAGCCCTATTCTAACAGCCCCAGCCCCAGCGCTGCCCTGCACTGTCATTCTAACAGCCCCATTCTAACGGCCCCAGCCCCAGTGCTGCCCTGCACTGTCATTCTAACAGCCCCATTCTAACGGCCCCAGCCCCAGTGTTGCCCTGTACTGTCATTCTAACAGTGTCAGTGTAGTGTTGAATGAATTCCTCTCCCCCACCCCTCAAACTTTCCTCACAATGTTATACCTGTGGCCAAGTACGTTTTATGTAATGAAGGTGTCAACAAGAAATTCTAGTAGATAACTAAATGAATCACTAAATCAATAGATGACAAACAAATTATCCGAACAACCACAAAAATAAACAAATTGATAAATGAATGAATGAATGAATAAACCTTCTGATAAATAAATAAATAAATGAAGATCTCTGAATGGAGTAGGATATATCAAACACCCCCTCCTCCCCCGAGAAAAAAACTCATAAACCAAACAGTGACAACAAAAATACATGGTGCTCCATGTACAGGCACTCAATTGATGGATTCTTTGGAGCTCAGTCCGTCAGGGGAAGGGCACACCTTATACCAATTATGGCTTCTTTTACAGAATTTTTGTTGCTAGTCCTTATAATGTGAAGTGTTTTTGTTAACCCTTTGACTCCTGCAGCCTGCCCAACAGCATCCTTCTTTGTCAACCATGCCGGAAGAACAAAAACTTAACCCTTTGACTCCCTCACCCTATCCACCCTGCAGGAAGCTGGTGGATAGGGTGAGGGAGTCAAAGGGTTAAGTTTTTGCAGTTGGTAGATAGGGTGCAGGTGGCAAAGGGTTAATGGAAGTTATGTAAAACCATTAACCCCCAACTCCCACTTATGAAAGTGGTGACAGTTTACCTCAAAATAAACTGCTTATTCATTCTACCTGATAACACAAAAGATGAACTATAGGCAGTGTACTAGGATGCAAAAATTACTAGATCTGAATCTGTCAACACTGATGGCATGTATCATCCATTAAAAACAAAATATCGGTAAGTTAATAAATGAATGTATCAATCAATCTAAGAAATTTGCCTAACCTTTCCTTTTTTTAAGACCCAACTTAAAGCCTCTCTTTTCTAAGAATCCTTGTGTATAAATTAACTTTGTTCATATTGATTGAATCCCCATCCTGTTTTAGTGCATTCTGATAGTATGTTGTATATGATCATTATTGAGAGTGTGTGCATGATGCTAATGGGCACAAATAGTGAATATATGTTACATACATTTTTTTGTAACCCTTTGACTCCCGCACCCTGTCCACAAGCGTCCTGCATTGCCAATCATGCAGCAAAGGAAATGCTTAACCCTTTGATTCCCTCACCCTATCTGCCAGCTCCCTGCAAGAAGCTCATAGGTAGGGTGAGGGAATCAAAGGGTTATGTTTTTGCAGTTGGTGGATAGGGTGCGGGAGTCAAAGGGTTGAGAGTATGTGCACGATGCTAATGGGAAAAATAGTGAATACATGTTACATACATTTTCATTTGTTTTGTTATTTGTAGGATTGTGAGCATCTAGAGCACTGTCAGGTGCACTATGAACATGTGTTATTATTATCATTATTATTAATCACCCACCTGTGACCCATTCATGGGCGAGATTGATGAGATATTGTTTGAACTGATCGTCAAAACGCCAGCGAGATTCAGGAAAGCCTGTGATGTAGGCTGAGTACAAGGACTGTGCCAGACAGTCTGGGTACACCTGTCACAAATATGAATATCATTATCATCATTATGATTATCATCATTGTCATCATTTTGACTGGGTATACCACCACTTCTTTTTATTTCTTTATCAGAAAATCATGACTTTTTTGTTTTTAAAGAACAGAAGTAAGAAATCATGATTTTTTTATTTTCGAAGAACAGAAGGAAGATGAGCGTCATATACTCACTGAGAGAAATTTGTCCTTCACATCAGCGTTGATACTGGTGAAGAGAGCGACGTAGCTGTCAGCGATGCGATCAAATAGCAGATCTTTCTCCTCCTCCAGTCCTCTCTGCAACATGCAGGTCATATACAAGTCAACAATGGACAAAGCAAACAATTTAAAATATGTAGTACAATGACGGTCTGGTAGACAAGGCCCCAGCCAATCCACCAGCCTCCTGCAGGAGAGGGTGAAGTTTGCAAAGGTTGAGAGTTTTCAGTTACATTCTCTTAAGATGACGTGTTCATGCTCGGGATAAATTCCATTTTCTCTAGATGATGTCTTGCACTCAGAATATATTCCATCTGCACCAATGTCATAGAAACCATGTGATGGGTAAGATAGTTGAGAGTGTAAGCATGTGTAGGAATAAATACAATAACGATGAACACATTTTGTGTGTGTGTGTGTGTGTGTGTGTGTGTGTGTGTGTGTGTGTGTGTGTGTGTGTGTGTGTGTGTGTGTGTGTGTGTGTGGTGCGTGCATGGTGTGTGTGTGTGTGGTGCGTGCGTGCATGTGTGTGTGCATGTGTGTGAGTGTGTATGTTCATATGCATATACATAAGTGTGTTACGAACAATGTTTCCATTGATGTGTGAATGCATGTTGTTTGTCCCACACTGTACAGTCTGCAAACTCTGTCCTCAATGGATGTGCATGCTGGGTGTTTTCATCTTTCCATAAGTCACTGATCTCAGATAAAGCTTTCAGAATCTCTAATATGAATACTAGACATTCTGCATGTGCTGGTTTGGGCACAAGTAGGTCCACATGTCTGTTGACATGGGAGATCAAAAATACATCTCCACACAGGATTGAACTCAGACCCTCCAATTGAAGTCCAACATCCTCACCACATGATTACTGAGCCCATCAGTTTGTGGATCAATTCGTGTTTTGCTGCAGCTGCATTTCTTTATGATTGTTTATTTCTTTGACTCCTGCACCCTATCCACCCCAAGTACAAAACCTTAACCTTTTGACTCCCTCACCCTATCCACCAGCTTTCTCCAGAAAGCTGGTGGATAGGGTAAGAGAGTCAAAAGATTGTTTTAAGCTGGTGGATATAGTGAGAGAGCCAAGGGGTTAAGTTTTTGCATTGCTTGCAAGGTTGACAATGCAGGATGCTGGTGGACAGGCTGCGGAAGTCAATGGATTATAACAGACACTGACAACAAGAAAGTAAGAAAGAAAGACTGAAAGAACACCCTATGCAAACACAAAAACACTGGACAAAAATAAACAAAAACTACAACAACAAAGCAGCACAAGCTATCTGACATTAATCAGATAGATCAAGTTTTACCTCTTTGTTAAACTGGCTGAGGAAGATCCACCAGAATGTGTCTTGCATCACTGCTGCTGAAGCTTCTGATAAAAACAGCTTCTTCCAGAACTTGCGAAAACCAGGCTGATACAAAGAGATTCAAAATGTGTTAAAGTATACTTTACGTATGTCATACATAATTCACCATAGATTTTTCTCTTTTTTCTCTCCTTTGTTTGAGGGCTAGTTGGTTCTTTTGATACAGCCATGGACTCAAGATCTATCTTGAGTTCAGTCTCAGCCTACACCAGTAAAGACTGACCTGCTCGCTGCCCATCTTTCATGTTTCCATCCCCTGGTGCTGTCAGCCTTATGTTTAACAAGACTCTCTCCCCCCCTCCCCATTTCAGTGCATGCTTGGATGGTCTGCTAAATAACTGAACAAACAGCTCCATCAAAGCAACACAGTTGATGCAATGTTGTTATGGACGTTTAGTCATAGTTGAAGGGAAGCAACTCTTGCAAAGAGGAAGCCTCACTGTAAACGAAGGCCTGTTATCATTACCATTATGATGTTTCCATATTACAGAATATATTTGTATCCAGAACTTGATTGCCTGCCACGTTTCATGTATCTACATCATGATATAATAAGGAAATAAGATACACCAGCAGCCATAACTTCAGAGTAATTCACACAGTCATAAAAATGATGCACCGTATAGCAACTGTAATATTACGTAAAACATTATACACAGATTTTCTTGAACCTTTTGAAGTATGAAAACCATGAAATCATGATATTAAGACAATCCCTTCAATACTCACACACTCACACACACACCACACATGCACACACACACACACACACACACCACACACACACACACACACACACACACACAAACACACACACACACACATACACACACACATATACATATATATATATATATATATATATATATATATATATATATATATATATATATATATATATATACACACACACACATACACACACACACACACGTGCATTCATATATATACCTGGTGAGGAACAAAAAAAGAACAATACTTAATATTAAGGTTAAACTAAAGTATGTTGTAAAATATGATACACAACAGAAATGATGATAATTAAGATACAATGCTATGCAATGCAATACAATACGATATGATATGATACCAAATGATATGATAGCATACAATATGATACAATACCATACCATACAATACAATACAAACATAACCCAACCCAACACAACACAACACGAAATAACACAACACAACACAATACTATACAATACAATGCAATGCAATACAATACAATACAATACAATACAATACAACACAACACAACACCCAATATCATGCAGTTAATAAAACATATAACAGAATACAATACAAAGTACACTTCACTTTTCCCAAGATAACGCTTCACCTCTTGGCATAAATTTCATATGCACCAATGCCGCAAAAGTCATGTGATGGAAAAAGATCCAAAGTAATCATGGCATAGGCTATAAGCATACCACATAAACACTAAGCATTAGTAAGATCTTGAGGTTCTATCCAACTTATAAAAAAAACTGTGGGTTCAACCAGGATCTGAACCCAGGACCTCTTGCACCCTGAGCAAGATTCACTATCCTAGACCAATAAGCCAACTAAAGTTGTTTCTGCTGGATACTGAATCAAAAGACCTTCCAGGTTTCAGGTGGACATGATAACTGCTATTCTGCAGAAACTTATCTGAAATACAATACAATGTACCATGAGACAATACAATGCAATGCACTGCAACACTATACAATAGACAATAAAATACAATACATCACATACACAATAGTATATAATCACTAGCAATACAAACTATGCAAACACATCCAATGAAACAAAAGGAATGTATTCATGCCTCAGCCATTTTACAAGCCCAAAGGTAGTATTTCTTGTAAACTATGCTGTGCTTCTAAACCAGTTTTAGATTGTTTTGATGTTGTCACATATTCACAGCCTTTAGTAATGCAGGACTAAATTGTGATGATGGAGCTTCGTTCAAACATGCTTTTCAATCTTTATAGGGTGTTTCTTTTTTTCTTTCTACCCTCTTTCATTCGCGGGCTTTCTGTGTTTGGGTACATTGTTACAGTCCTAAGGGAGAAAAAGTAGGCTTGTCTTCTTTGCAAAAGAACAAACAGACAGACAGACAGACAAAAGCAGAACAGAAAATATACCTTTTACCAGACAGAATAAACTGGTTTGAAATACAAAATGAAACAGAAACCTTTAAGATAGACACTGTTGTAAAATAAAAATAATGAGGGCTGGAGAACAACCTATAGGTGATCATCTTAGAGCCATGTTGAAACAGTTTTAATTATTTGCATGAAAAGAAAAAAATAGAAGGAAAACAACCAGCACACACTAAACAGGGATGTATACATACCAGACAATTGATGCTTAATGCACACACATACTTTGTAAATGTAAATAAAATAAATGATGTGCATGGTATTGTTGTAAAAAACAAACATAAAAACCAATAATGCAATCCAATATCTATGACAAAAAATAGCAACCTCAACAAAACACAAAAACCGAAACAGAAAACATCAGCATTACTCACATTGAAATTCTGTATATTGGTGATTCTATGCAGCAAAGGGGGTGCCTCCAGCTGGGCAGGTAACTCTACCAATTCTCCGTGTCGGAAACCAGGGAACATGCAGTAGTCTAATGAACGCTTCTTCGTCTCCATCATAGCATCAGCAAAATCCTGGTTTGTAACAATGACAATAACAGCGATTATGATAACAAAAATTACACACACACACACACACACACACACACACACACACACACACACACACACACACACCACACACACACACACACACACACACACAGGTGCAGTCTACATCCAAGGTATTTCATCTCTAAATTTTTAAAGGTAATGACAAATGTATGTCATAGATTAACAGTGATTGACTTTCTATCCGCTGCATGATAAAAACACAACTATAAATTTGATTTCCTCTATACAACAAATTCACCAGAACTGGAAAAAACAACTGAAAAGAAAACATAAAGATATAGACAGCGAAAATGACTGCATAAACCTTCCTTTCTCTCTTGCATTCGTAAATCTTAAGAAGCCACCATTTGAAAAAACAAAGAAAATATATATACTAAAATGACACTGGAAGCGGACATTTGAAATTTGGAGTTCGTTCATGAGAGAGTCATTGCACTGGGACAATTCCATGCGCACTCCATCCAAATCTGCCAGCATTTATTTAACAGACTCCTTAAGTCTGTGCAAAACCCTATGCACTGGTGAAGTCCTAAAATGGGCAGAAGAATGATACCTGTAAATTACTGACAGCACCAGAATAACTGGAGAAATAAGATGGGCAATCATCATCATCAGGTGCCCTGCCGCATGGCGTTGGTGATCATGGACTTCCATCTGCCTCTATCTCTCATTGTCCCTAGCATCTCCCCCACCCTCCCCGTCCCCAGCCATTCTGCAAGTCCGTCCAGCATTTTCTCCCTGGGTCTACCTGATGCTCTCTTTCCCTCCAGCTTTCCCATTGTGACCAGGTGCTCCAAATCCCCCTTCCTCATAAAATGGCCTATAAATGTTGCCTGTCTTTTCCTAATCTTCCTTATGAGTGATCTACTTGTGTCTGCCTCCATCAAGACTGTCTTGTTTGTTTTCTTTGCTGTCCATGGAACCATCAACATTCTTCTTAGAAACCACATCTTGGCTGCCTCAATCTTGTTCTGGCTTTGTTTGTTGACTGTCCACGCCTCGCATCCGTACAACAGTATTGGTTCTATATAACATTCAAGAACTCTCTTCCTGATGTTAATTGATAGGCATTTGTTGGTAAGAATGCTTGTCATCTTCTTGAATGCTGTTTTGGCTTGGCCTATTCTGCCGGCTATTTCTGATGTGCATCTGCCGTCTGATGAAATGATCGTTCCCAGGTATTTGAATTTCTCAACCTGTGTCAAGGTTGTGCCATTTGCTGTTATTTTGCATGAGGGGATTTCATGTTTTTTATTGATCACCATGACTTCAGTCTTCCTGCTGCTTAGTTCCAGCCCCTTACCTTTGCTTTCTATTTCTAGTATATTCACAAGGTTTTGTAGGTCTCTTTCACTTTCTGCAATTAGCACGGTGTCATCTGCATATCGAATGTTGTTTATCATTTTCCATCCAACCTTTAATCCAGGGTCTTCTTCTAGGTTTCTCATGATGTTTTCACTGTAAAGTGAAAACAGATCTGGTGACAAAACACAACCCTGTCTGACTCCTCTTTTGATATTTTGGAAAGAGCTTACATTGTTTTCTATTCTCATTGCAGCTGTTTGTTCCCGGTACATATTTCTGATTATTTGTAGATCTTTTCCATCAACATTGAGTCTCTCCAGTTGGTTGATCAATTCATCATGTCTTACCCGATCGAAAGCCTTGGTGTAGTCAACAAAGCATAAATATAAATCCTTATTCATCTCATTTGACCTCTCTATGATAGTTCTTAGGATGTATATGGCATTAATAGTTCCTTTCCCTTCCACAAGGGATGGGCAGTAAATAAATAAAACTTTATGTTTGTGGGGTGGGAATGAATCCCACACCTGAGATCTTGAGTCCACAGCTCTATCAAATGCGTAAGCCAGCCTGCTGACCAGCAGAAAGAAGCCCAATACTATTTAAGGAAATATAATGCCCAACCACTCACCCAATCATCCAAATACTTACCCAAACAACCAAACAGAATTTTTTTGGTTAACTTTGTCTATCACACTCAGTCTTAAGGTTCTTTCCATCAAACTGACATATTTCATTTTCATGGTATCAAATTACCCGGAAAAAACAACAACAAATAAAATTTAAAAAAAAGGGGGGGGGGGGGGGGAAGAAACGAAAGTAAGGATAAGTGCCTTCCCATTACCACATGTTATGTTTTTATTTTGTTTTGTAAGCTTTTCATGACAGAGATTCACCAAAAACTAAACACACAGAGAAAACACACACAAGAGCGCGTTTGCTCACACACACACACACACACACACACACACACACACACACAAACACACACACACACACACACACACACACACACACACACTGGTACCTGTTCATCCACACAACCCACCCAAAACAACATAGGTACAAACCTTTGTGCAAAGAATTATTCAGAAGAATAAGTAAACACTACATAAAACAAAAATACATAAACAAACATAAAATGCAGCCACACCTTGAAGCTTAGTCTTTGCCGAAAAGCTTGTCTTCCATAATAATGTATACATGAAGTAAGCATTGCAAAAATCAAAATATTAAAAGGAAAAATATGATGACCTTTCCCCACAGCTTTCAAAATAAAGCAGTGTGCTCTAGATTATGATGATGATGTAGATGATGACGACACAACAACAACAACAACAAAACAACAGCAACAGCAGCAGCGGAAGCAGCAGCAGCAACAAGAACAAGAACAATAAAATAAACATTGAATAATTTTAAGTTTGCTGTCAACAGTTTATTCAAAAGGGGATTCATTGTACAGACAGTACCACATGTGCTCCATCTCATCTGCTATCTGTTTTCTGGCAAACCCCTTAAGTCTCTGCAAAACCATGTACTTGAAATGAAAAGAATGGAGAAGTGTAAGAGGTGAGGAACAAGACCTATGGCACAGTAAACTAGGTGACTACACCAGAATGATTAAAACATTAAAGATGTACAGTGAAAAGACCAGTTTTTATATTGCAGGCTGGGTGTCAGCTTGGTATATCTGGAAACTATGGCTCTGTTACAAGATTTGGCCAGCATGTTAAAAAAAAAAAAAAAAAAAAAAGTAGTCTGTGGCCTGCATGGGGTTCAAATACATGACTTCCATGTTATCAGGACAGCACCTAACCAACTGTGCCAAAGGACTGTAATCATAATTGTAATAGCAGCATTTAATGTTGGAAAGTATTGCTGACAGCTCTGCTGTTATGTGGAAACTCATAACTTACCATGAAAATTGAACTGATATTCCAAACGTTTAAGGTGAATGGAATAAGTGCTCTTCAATAAAGGAGACAGAGAACAGGAAGTGAAAGTGTGTGTGTGTGTGTGTGTGTGAGGAAAGAGAGAGAGAGAGGAGAGAGAGAGAGTGTGTGTGTGTGTGTATGTGTGTGGTATATATGTGTGTGTGTGTTGTGTTGTGTGTGTGTGTATGTGTGTGTGTGTGTGTGTGTGTGTGTGTGTGTGTGTGTGTGTGTGTGTGTGTGTGTGTGTGTGTGTGTGTGCGTGCGTGTGCGTGTGCGTGTCCATGTGATTTTGACCTTAGTGCCCTTCCTTCCAAACAAAGTTCTCAGTGAACTTTCAACAGTTTACACCTTTGACTAAACATGTGCAACGATTCGTCCATCACACATTTTATTTTGCAGACAGACTGACAAACACACAGGATATAAAATAATTCCCCCCCCCCCCCTTTTTTTGTTGTTGTTGTTGTTGATAAAGGACAATTAATCCTCTGACTCTCTCACCCTATCTGCTAGCACCCTGCATTGTCAGCAAAGCAATATTTTAATCCTTTCATTTCCTTACCCTATCCACCAGCTTCCAGCAAGAAGAGGGTTAAGTTTTTGCAGTTTATGGACAGGTTGTGAAAGTGAACAAGGGGGGCTGGTTTTCATCAAGTCATCAAAAAATGGAAATGTTTATAGTGCAGTAAGCATATAAATGATATATAAATGATATTGGATCCTCTGGTAGGAAAAGACAGCATGTAGGAAGTTGCACAAATGTGTGAAAGATGGATGAGAGATGAATAATTAATACTGCTGGATACAAAAACACCAATGAAAATGCAAATTGCGAGAAACCTGAGCCAACTGAAGGCACATCCACAAAATATAACACATGCCCTGCAGTTTGTTATTGTGTAATGGAATAAGCGAGGCATCATGCATACATATAGAACAAAATGCTCTCCAAGGATGCTGTTTCATTTATTTTATATATATTCCATTATAATTATTATCATTGCTTTTGCTACTGTTAATATCAGTGCGTGCATTATAACTGTTATCATCATGACTAATATTAGTATTATCATGTTACTCTAGACACTTTTTAAATTCACAGAATTATTCAAGAGCACAAAGTTCCACGCTTGAAAATGATGTTTAGGATTCATGAATCATCAGCTAGTATAGGGTTTGAGGGACCTCTCAGCCATGAATCGGTCATTGTGGTTGACTCATTCACTGAAAAACAAATCTGTAGCTAATGTGAGCTGCTACTTGGGCTATACTGTGAGCAACAATGGATCTCTTATGCTAAGGTGACACTGCACATCTCCAATACTGGCTTTTTCTTTGGACAGCTGATCATGAAGTTGTAGCGAGACTATGGCATCAGATCACCATAGAGATTGCTGTGTACACAGCAGTAGGCTTGAGTGAACCTGCTGTGCTGCACAGGATCTACCTACTGATGACACATTCAAAAGCAGAAACTGTTCCATCACAGACGTCTGTGCATGATATGCAACATCATGTGGCAAGATTTAGTACTGTCCCTTCAAGTTCTGAAGAAGTGTAACTTGCCAAGTATAAAGTGTCTACTCATCAAATGCCAGGAACCAGAAAAAAACATGAAAAAAGAATAACAACATGTATTCAATACAAGACAAGACAGGCTCAAATTTTTGGCAACTGGCCTTTGTCAAGTGTAAAAAAAAGACTGAAACTTCCCTGCTGGTCTGTCCAGTGTCAGAAAAGGAATCTTGTTCTGGATTATCAAATGCCAGCTTTGTTGGACAGGACACACTGTCTCTATGGACACACCCAAGAGGTGCTCCTGATTAGAGAGATGAAGCAAGGATACCATGACCAGAAAGGATCCCTAAAGTGATACAATGATATTCTGAAGGCCAACCTCATGAGTTGTGGCATCAGCACCATCAACTGGGAAGACATTGCCTACAACAGAGTAATCTGGAGACAACAGTACACACACTGCACAATCATATCAGAAAAAAAGACCAGCAGAAGCAGAACCCAAGGACTCCTTCCTATGCAGCGCCTGTGGAAACAACATGAGCCTCCATAACTGGTGCTGTATCCTTCACAAAGACCCATATCAGGTGATAAAGACTAGTATGTGTACTCATTCACTGGAATGATGGGAGTGTCTATCATCAACTGATTTGACTGTCCCATTATCTCTTCCCAGCTACCCCATACATTATTAAACAGTTTGGGACACACATGTCTGAGATGAAAAAGCAAATGAGGTTAGACATAAAATACATTAAAATTAAACTAGTCCACTGGAATATGATCATACCTAAAACAGTCACCTCTGTGATGCATGTAATTATTACTGTCTTGTTTATCAAATAATCATTAGTATTTATATTTGATTATATAAAATGCATGCAACATAAGATACAAGATACTTTATTGCCAAGCTCAAAGTATAAAGAATTGTTTTCACTTCATTCACACTCAAATCCTCACTCAGAATCTCTCCCACCCACTCAGTCCCCCCCTCCCACATTTTCTCCCCAAAGTATGCATATGAAATCAATAGAATAAAAACTGAAATACACTTCACAAAAAATTATTGGATATCATTTTATCCCGACACCAGTGCAAATCTGCAAAGCAAATTGTGTTAGGACTATATCAGTATATGACGGCAATTTTGATCTCACCTCACTCTTCTCTTCCGATATTGCTGACATTGAATCCTTCCAAGAGAATTGTTATCCTCAAGTTAAAGCATTTTACATGGACAATTTCATATGGCTTATACATACGTAGGATCGATCATGAACGTAATGCATTTTTGTGCAAGGACATGTACATGCAGATATGTGTCACTATGTCAGCACACAGACATGCATATACGCACACACACACACTCACACGAACTACATCACACACACATACACGCACACACATACATACTCACACACACTCTCACACACATACAAATGCCAAACGCATCACAATCCAATCACTGACTGAGAGTAGAATGCTATTCAACTATTCACAGAAAAGCAATTATTGCCAGATTGGAACAGTGACAAATGCTACAATCAGCATGTTCACGATAATTCTGAACCTGAAAAAGTTATTTCAGTTCCTTATTTTGATCATCACTCCACTCCAAGGTAAGTCCATTATGAGCACTTACAAATATCTTTGAGTAATACAATCTTCAACCTATTATGACCAAATGCCAATATTCTTGAAAATACAATTTCTGAATTTAAAGTTTTTGCTATGAGAATGCATAAAACAGGCACACAATCACTATGCAATTGATTTTTCTATGGAACATGCCTTTATCAGAAAAAAAGACATAGCACCATGTTCCTCATCAAAGTCTACAATCTGAAAAAATAGCAAATTTACAGTTCTGTTTCTAAAACTATAAATAGACAGTCGAAAATATACAAGAAATGAAAACAGTAAAGAATGAAAACTGAGAAAAAAGAACAATTATCTAAAGAAAGAAAGAAAGAAAGGAGAGAAACACACAGACAGACAGAAAGAAGAAATGAAGAAAGACAGAAAGAAGAAAACGAAGAAAAAACGAATAAGTGTTACAAACACTATGACAGTTACTTCCAATCAAACATGATTTTCATCAAATAACTGATAGTAATAAAACAATAATTTACGCATAAAAAAAGGAACCAATTTACTCACTGCACTTTTATGTCCTCTTGAGCTGTAATGTGACTTGACCACATCAGAATTGGATGCCTCTGTCAGGAATGCTGGAGGATAAACATTTACACTAAAAATGTCTATTTTCTTCAATACATGGAGGAGAAAAAGACTGAGATGTTTGAAACAAGGACAGAAACTAAGAAAGAGAAAGGAAGAAAGAAGGAGGAGGAAAGAGATAGAGAAGAAGGGGGGACAGAGAAAAAGACAGACTGATGGAGAGAGAGAGAGAGAGAGAGAGAGAGAGAGAGAGAGAGAGAGAGAGAGAGAGAGGAGAGAGAGAGAGAGAGAGGAGAGAGAGAGAGAGAGAAGACAGACAGACAGACAGACTAACAGAGAGGGTGGGAGGCAAAATGATAACCACATTTCATTAATGACACAATTTGGAGCATCCCATTATGTGCATACACTCAGATACTCATACAGACATGGACATAAATACATACTGACACTCAAATTGAGACTCATACTGGGATAGAGGATGAGAAACAAAGCTGATACCTCCAGAATAAATGGAGCACTAAAGTGGCTAGCAAAGAGGCCAGTTTTTACGTTACGGGCCAAGAATGAACTTGAGACATCAGATCTTGCATTCACACTCTATTTCAATAGCCAGACCGACAGACAAACATAGAGGCTCTGATAGACAGACAGACGCACTGATCTTATGTTGCAGTACTTGTCATTCAGGTAAATGATGAACCAACCTCTCGTGTGTAGCACACGCTCAGTGCACATTAAAAAGAGTTATCCATGACAAATTTCTTCAAAAAAAAATCACCTTCATACCTGAACAGAAATACACACATACAGGAAAAAAAATAATTAGGGTGGTGTTGCACAGTGGTGATCAGTCTTTTTAGAGAATGCTGACTGAATTTCACATGATAAATGTGTTGTAGTTAAAAAAAAAACTATCAACAATAATAAAAAAAACAAAAAATACATAAAAAATACAAATACAAATCAACAGACAGACAGACAAACAGACAGACAGACACACATTCACGCATACACTCTCACATACATACACACTGGGGCATTTCCCACCCCTATTACTATCAATTCCACATCATGGACTTACTGCGAGAGGGTGAATGGAACAGGCGATCAGCAAGGCGTGAAGGTCGTTTGTCATCAGTGACGATATGAATGGCATAACTGTTCAGTTTATCTTCCACCTGATTCAGTCGTTCTTCAAGATCATCCAACAAACCCAGACCAAGAGCTGGTTGCAAGTCAAGGTATTTGCATTTACATTTTCAAAATAGTGAGTACTTCATGTTCATCATATGTAATTATTCAAAAGAGCAAATGTTTCAATATGTTCTTCATATCCTATTTTCAAAATGTTTAAAACTCAAAGACACTGTTCAGATTTTAAAACAAAAAATAAACTTTTCAAAATATTCATTTAACATTTCATTTATGTTTATTACTATGGTTTGCAACTTTGAGAACTGTAGGCCTATCTATCTGCAAATACTGTTAAACGTTTCTAAATTCATAAGAGTACATTAAAAGATACATATATATGTAAAAAAGAAACATAGACACAGAAAACACACACACACACACACACACACACACACAACAGGCAGGCAGGCAGTCACACAGACAAACACAAAGACACATACTGCAGTTACATTTGAACGCTACATATTTTATACACTTCTTTCAGTGTCCATTTCCAGCAGATTTTAAAAGGATACGTGCAGACTCCCTCAAAATCTCTGCCACATCATCCTGTGTTCCCAGCAACAGTCCCTCACCATGGATATCCAGAGGTCCCTCCAGTGCCATGGGATAGGGCCAGTCAGTCTGGAGACAAAAGTCACCTATTTCATAAGAATTTATTATTTTCATTAGCAAGCAACTCTGTTGTAAATGGATGTACATAGAAAAGCAATTTCCAACCGATAGGGGAATGGGAATCAAAGGAGTGCGATATGAGGGTCATGTTGCGAGGGCAGGGGAATAAAAATCCATCTTCAAGTCTTACTCCAGCTACAGTGGAGTCCACTTATATCAAATATGTCTACAATGAATTTCCAGCAATAATGTATTTTTTTAATTTTCCCTGCCCATTTCCTTCTCTTTCCCTCTTGTAAATTACTGTCAATAGTGAAAAAAAAGTCTATCACACTGAACAACTCCTCTTTGCATGAATGAGTTGGTGTTTCCCAAAGGCCAAGCTTGCTATGTTTAGTCTTACACTACAACGAACAAGCAGTCACAATCAATGCACTGTGCTAGATTTCTTCAAGCATCAGTGAAAACTGTCAGCCACTTTCCCACAGCAGTGACATAATGCCAGCAGCAATGTGTGTGTACTGTGTGTGTACAGATTTCTTTTTTGGATAGGTCTGAGATTGAACCATAAAACCAGAAAAAAGGTCATAATTATGATGTAAAAACAGGGAAACTGATTGCAAAATATTATCATGACATGTAAAATAGGGAATGTTGTTAATATGACATCTGAACTCCATCAGTAAGGCAACAAACAATCAGCATTGTGTAAGATCACTGATTTTTCTTTCTTGTCACTACTATGAACTCCTGCTATAATGAATACATATCAATCTCTCTTGAATTCTGTAGTAGGCAGACTCCACTGTATATACACATAAAACTATTAAAACTTTAAAAGAGAGAACTTTCTGATGTATTTATATCACTATGATTAGATCACTCGCAGAAAACTGGTCGTGAATATAAAACATTGAAAATGCCCAACTTAAAATTGAAACTAAACC
>JAPXFY010000013.1:38044971-38072471 GCA_030674185.1 Monoplex corrugatus
TTTAAATGCTACGTACATGTGTGTATCTGTGCATGTAAATGTGTGTGCAAGTGTGTGTGTTTGTGTGTGTTTGTGTGTGTGTGTGTGTGTGTGTGTGTGTGTGTGTGTGTGTGTGTGTGTGTGTGTGTGTGTGTGTGTGTGTTTTTACTGCTTTTCTTTCCATTTGTTTACCTTGTTTGGAATTGATGGGAAAGGATAATGAAAGACTGAAGAGAAACAGGCATCCAAGTTATAAATAGCTCTCATAACATTTTGTGCAAGACATAGATACCACACAAAACCTAATCTTCAGTAAGTGGTCTCTTTAAATTTACAAATTAAACCCAGCATAAAGTCAAACTGTATTAAAACATGGGAAAAAGAGGACTGGGAAAAAATGATGCAATCTGAAAAAAACATTATGATCTTAAGTAGAATGCAAATTTACTTTTAATCAAGATAAAAACATAAAACAAAACAAAACAAAACAAAAAAGCAAACACTACAAAGAAATGGAGACAAACATATATCTTCTGGTTAGTTTTCAAAATCAAACCATTTTGGTGAAGACCATCAAAGAAGTACCCACATTCAACAAATACATTTGAATCAGAAAACAAAATCAATCCATCAGAAATGATGAAGACAGCAACGGGTTTACAATACAGCAACAGTCGGGGAATCTGGGATTTAGATTAACCCTTTCACCACTGCTCCTTCAGCCAGACTATAGCACCCGGCATTAGTCTTGGACAGCTTGTGCACAGCTACATGCTGTTTATGCAGGTTGCACACTGGATGGCTTCAGGATAGCTAAACTTATATTGTAATAACTTTGGAAACTCACCATCAGACTTGCTCATACCTTATACAGAATGGATCAATGCGAAAAGTTGTATCATTCAGACTGATTACGGTTGCCCAGTTATCTGACAACCTGTCAACCAGAGCTGCCTTCAATTATGAACCCCTATGGCCGACATGAATCCCCAAAACGGGTGAAAGGGTCACGTGATGTTCATCTAGGCTGTTGTAAGGAGGTAGAGCGGATGGTCAACAGTGAGCTGGAAGGCCTGAGAAGAAGATATACAGTGTACCGTTAGTCTCAGGGGTGAGAAGTAGACAGACATCACACAGCATTTTTCCTCTTCAGGTTTACCAGCTCAACATTGACAGTCAGCTCTTTCTCCCTAGGACACCCAGACAGTACAAGCAGGCAGACAACAATAAGAGAGAGAGAAAAAAAAAAGACTTTCATCAAACTCTGACAATTCCTTCAATGTTCTTCTTTACCCTTGACTCCCGCACCCTGTCCACCAGCTTCCAAGAAACCTTAACACTTTTGCTCCCTCACCCTGTCCACCAGCTTCCTGTAGTAGGAAACCAAAGTTCTGCAAAAAGCAGGTGGATAAGGTGAGAGAGTCAGAAACTTGCAGAAAGCTGGTGGATAAGTTGAGGGAATCTAAGGGTTAATCTGTCAATAATCATTTCAAAAATTCCTCCAGCCTTTGCAAAACCAACGCACCATTGAGACTTTCCAATGGATGGGAGTGGAGAGAGGTAGGAGGAAGAGAGGAAAGGTAGGAAGGAGGCAGTGTGGTTTATGTGTGGCGCTGGATGGGAAATCTTAGTTTTGGGATTTTCAGTTTAATCAGGAATGTTTACTGTACACTGTGCAGTGATCCATATTGGTACCCAAAGTCACCATCAAAACACAAAACAACCTGGATAACACTGAAATGATTATTACATAAAGACTACAAGTGGACAGACCAATTTTTGTCACCAGCTTCAGACTACACTCAAAAGATCGGATCTCGAGTCCGTGATCCTCAAAACAAAAGTGTCTGATGGTACTGGAACGCTACAAAGCATGCTTTCAGTGCACCGCCTGTTTAGAACTCGCTGCCTTCTGATCTGAGGGGCCTGCCCACTCCATCTCACTTCAACTCAAAGTTTAAGACTTGTCTATTCATCTAGATTTTCTATACTCACTTTTCCACTGGTATGTACTGTCATTCTAACTGTTGATTATATGGCATTGAGGAATCATTCATGTCTCTTGATTGTATGGCATTGTGAAATCATTCATGAACGTGTGTGTTTATCACTATAGGTATATGTGCATGAATGGTTAGACTGTATGTATTCATTTGTGTATGTGTGTAAGTGTACATATTCTGAGGGTGTGTGTATGTGTATGTGCGTGTGTGTATTGTGTGTGTGTGTGTGTGTGTGTGTGTGTATGTGTGTGTGTGTGTGTGTGTGTGTGTGTGTGTGTGTGAGTGCACGCATGCATGCATGTGTGTGTGTGTATGTGGTGTGTGTGTGTGTGTGTGTGTGTGTGCATGCATCTGTGTGTGTGTCTATGTATGTGTGTGCATGTGTGTGCATGTATTTGTTATATAAGTCCAGTGTGTATTACACTCTGCATCTTATGAATGTGAAATGTTCAGTGACACCAAGCATCTGGAGAATAACACTTTACCAAAATGACTCATTAATGGTATCATTATGATTGTATTTATCAACTGAGTCAGCACTGTGAAACTGAATCCTTTGTATGATTTGAACACAGATCATATGGCCTTCTAGTGCTACAGGGAAATGACTTGTCAATATAATTATTACGATTTTGCCTTTCAAATAAGTAAGCATGATGAAAAGAAATCCTTTGCAGGATTTGAACATGTACCACCCGACCTTTTGATGATGTTATACTCACAAAGAATCAGGCTAACAGGTCCTTAGTCAAAGTGGGCTTTCTATGATTGACATTCTTCAGACTAGACAGAAGTATACTTGCCTCTGATCTGACAAACAATAAAATCAAATCAGGAGAGCACCTTATTGTAGGATAGCACCTTTTCTTCATAAGTTCAAGACTGGTATGTTGACAAGCACCACTGAATTTAAATCTGAACTGAATGGTTTGAATAAAACCTAAAGGCAGTCAATAAACTAAAGGCAACACTATAAAAACAATAACAACAACAACAACAAAATTTTAAGTAGTGAAACAAAAAAACACACACAAAAATCATGTTTAAACTGCTGTCAGCAAACAAAATAAAATAATCCCTTCAGTCATACCACAGACGTTTTTTTTTTCATAATATACAAAATGAAAATGATTGTGCACACAAAATAAAATGCATACAAAATAAAATGATCAAATGCAGGAGATTGTTCACAAAAGATTCTAAAACAAAATAGTTCAAATCTTTATACTAACAACTATATTTTAAAATGTAAAAACAGGTAACTTAACCCTTTGACTCACTCAATCTATCCACAAGCTTCCACAAGCTTCCTGCTGAGGAAGTTATAGGGTTACGAACAAACCAAGATCAGACTTGTGACTGAAAAATATGAATAATTAACATTACATAATTTCTAAAAGGACAAGTTTATTAATGAAATGGCATAGAAGATGACCTACCATGAGTTAGACTGGTGATTTAAATTCTAGATGCCAACAAATTTTGAACATGCCCACAGCTGTCCATCTAAAATAGTAGATTCAACTTTCGGTCACCACATCAGCAATGCAGAGTTTGAAATTTACCAAAGTGTACAGCACTATTGGTCAAAGAATTTAGAAATGACACAGTAATTTATCATTATTATTGATGACACAAGATTGACACCACATGCTTCTCCTATGAAAAACAAAAGTTAAAAAACACATAACAAAATTGCTGGAGTCAATCATCCAATGTTCTGAAAATGATGACCGTTGTAGCAGCTTTTCTTTAAAATGTTGATAAATGATCAATTTTGTAAAACATAATTCACTAAATGTTTTCAGAGACCTAACTGTTTACATGAAGAAAGACAAACACAATGAATCAATAGACTCCTTGAACACTTGATCTGCTTTAAAAAGAGGAAAAGCAGGACTGCGGATAAGGCAGGGATCAGGTGGGGAGTGGAGAGTGGGTGGTTCTTATGTCATGTACAGGGGGGGAGGGGGGAGGGAAAAGTCGTATTCATTTTGTCAAGAGAATTGTATAGGACATATCGTTGAGATCATTTTGCACTTTGGCTCATGTTAATCAAAATGAAAATCTGAACACATCTTGGAAAAAAACCCAAACAAACAATAATGATTATCACAATCAACAGGTGAAACAACTGGCAGACCTGTACATTTATCGACCAATTTCCAGTTTGTGCCTTGCACACAGATTAAATGGCTGAATTAAAGGCAGTGCCAGAGAACATGTACATCACTGTTACTACAAAGATGCTGCAGATTCATCATCATCTGGAAAGTTACCATATTCAAAAAAATCATGAAATTTTCTTGCAAAGATCACACACAACTTGCTCAAATTTCACCAACATCTGATAAAATCCCATAATTAAAAAAACAACAACACTTTTTCTTTTTACAAAGATCACGCACAACTTGTTAAAAATTGTCCTGGGATATCCTGGATATTCCCTTTTGGAAACAAGAACAAAAACAACAACAATAACAATGATATACTCGGCAAACTAAAAATATGAAAATGAAAAACAACAGAAAGGGAAGCAATCATAATGGTGTGTGTGTGTGCCTTTCGTTTCATGATCTGCTCACAGCTGGAAGGGTGGCCAAGTTTTCTGCCACTGTGAGTCCCAAATAAGTCATGCCAAATTTCCTGGATGATAGGATAAAGTCTTTGAACAGATGAGAAATTATCTGCACTACATAAAAATCATTACCTCAACACTCCCCACCCCTGACCTTTATTCTGGTGGATATAAATCAAATTTATGTGAAATGGCCTGTGTACATACGCATGCAGAATATTAAATATGCATGCTAAAGATCCTGTAAGTCACGTCAGTGAATGGCTTGGGGAAACATGAAAATACCCAGCATACACACCCAAGAAGCAGACTGTGCAACATTCTGGAATGAAGTCAGCTCATCTAACACTTTAGTTCTCCATGTTTCACTAAAATGTCTGATTACTGTAATGTGCAGTAGGTGTAACTAAGTTCGGAAAAAAAGCTTTACACAAGAATGATTTATAACAACTTGTTTCTTCACAATTTGCAGTATGGCCACATCTTAGGCGCACATTTGAAAATGATCCATCCAGAAAAAGGTGTGAATGTGAAAATATGTATTTAATAAACAAATATGAAAATAAACAAATACAAAATAACCAAAGCCTTTGTCATGGTGATCTGAAATCATATTCTCTCTTTCTTTTTTAGATGGTGGAAAAAAAGAAGAAGTAGGTATATACAAAAGCCCAAAGAAAAACAATCAAACAATAAAACATTTAAACGAACACAAACTGATGCTGCTTAATACATTTCACGCAGCTTCCTGAGCTCAACTGGTTAGCGCTCAGTTGGTTACAGCTCAGTTGGTTAGAGCTCCATGCTGATACTGCCAAGGGTGTGGGTTCAATCCTAAGACAGGCCATATTTTTCATGTGGGTTGATTCTTTTGACAGACCCATGAACTCAGGATCTGATATCTTGAGTTCAATTCCAGTGTTGATCTGTACGGGAAGCATTCAGCTAATAATGCTCACCAGTTCAACATTACACACTGTCCTCTTTGCTGCCCATCTTAATGTTTCCATCACTTAGCATTTCACAGGTCCCTTCCCTCCCATCTCTATTTCAAGACCTTGCAAGTATATAGGGTTTTGCATAGGCTCAAGGCGTCTGCCAGATAAGTGCTGGCAGATTTGGGTGAAGCGCATATGGAACTGTCCGAGTGTGATGAGTCCCTTCTGAATAAACTCCAAACTCTATCAATTACATACATCAATAACTCAACACAAAACAAAACAACAGAAAGCAAGACAAAAAATAAATAGCAACAACAGAAATGACAATGAAATATAAATCAACACAAAGAACGAACAAAAAAAAAATTATACAAAACACAAAGAAAAAGCAAAATCGAAAGTAAAGACAAACTTACACTGCACCTCTCCACCCACACCCCACATCTATCTTTACCTAAAAAGAAATCACTTGCACAAAAATCAGAAAAACAGAGCACATCTAAAAGGCAAGATTAAGTAACAATCAAAGGACGGCAGAGGATGTGGTAGTCATGTAGAAGAAGGCAGAGGTGGTAGACATGTCCATCAGTTTGGGGACTGTCCTTGCATGTCGTCTGTACTGTAGTTCTGCAGTGCTAGATGTTCCACCTCAAAACTGTACTGCAAGACACACACAACACAGCACATCTCATATGTTGATGCTATCTATTTAGGGAAAAATACATACACATGCATGCCCCCAAGCACTCACACACACACACCACATACAACACACACACACCACATACAACACACACAGCACATACAACACACACACAGCACATACACAAAACACACACACACACACACACACACCACACACACACACACACACACACACACACACTCTCTCTCTCTCTCTCTCATACACACCCACCTATCCACACACATCTGGGCATAGCAGCATGAACATGAACCATTAACGATACCATCACAATGTCCATTTTAAAGACAGATAATGACTTCACTGTAAATGATGCTTGGGAGACTATATCTTGCCATCAAAATTACCCCCACTATTATAAAATTCAGATGTAAAAGATTTTGAAAATGTGGGCATGAAAGTATAGGAAACAAAAAACAGAAAGCATTTATTTGGTAGTCTCTGTGTCAATTACGTTTTACTTGTATACATTTTATGAACGGTCAAATTTATCATATGAAAAACATTCTGAATCCAAACAAGCTTTGCTGCTGTAGATCCTTACTTTGGGGAAACATTTTTCATGATAAATTTGGAGTTTTGAGTTTTGAGTTCAGAGTCTGTTCAATAGGGATCCACTGCTCTCAGAAAATTCCTTTTATTCTCCACTCAATGTGCTGGTAATCATCTGACAGACACCTTGAGACTGCATGAAACCCTATACCTTGGCAATATTCTGAAATGGGGAAGAGGTGAGAAGAAGAGGTGAGGGGGGAAGATCAGGGCCTATGAAATACTAAGCTAACATCACCAGAATGACTGGAGCTTTAAGATGGCAGTCATCACTGATAAATGTACAAGAAAATGAAAAGTAACCTCGCATCATGCACATACACAAAGACTAAACTTCATGGTACACAGATATATAGACCAGTCATACATGTACACTAACCTCATATTGGTCAAGTTTGCCCAAATCTTTCAGTGTCATGCATGCCATTTCAGCCTGCAGCAATAAGAAATAAAACCACACACACACACACAACACACAACACACACACACACACACACACACACACACACACACACACACACACACACACACAAATGCATGCACACATGCAAGCATGCACAGACGCACACATCCTCTTTGATACTGGTAATGACAGTGTGAAATGCGAAATCATTAACTATTGAAATCAATTAACTGTTGTAACAAACATTAAAACCAGTGTGTGTCTTATAGCTCTTGTTTTGAGTTTTTGACAAATAAATATGTTCTGAGTTGTGAGTTCTTCACACTATACATTCTTCTTCTTCCATTCACTGTCTACATGGTCAGGCACACCTGGAGATTGACTGATTGATTGATTGATTTGGTCTAGTTCTTATGTCGGCACCCACCTCAGGTGATATGGCCAATGGGGATAACCATCCCAAGGAAATGGGGGAAGGGGAAGGGGAATGGGGATTTATCTAATCCTATACTGACACAACTAGAACAACAATGATATTAAAATGGGACAGTGAGAAGGCCAGTTTTAATGTAGCCCACCCCAGGATTCAAACCCACAACATTAGCCAGTGAATCTGACGCTCAACCAACTGAGCCACTGAGCCTTGCCACACCTTACGAAGAATGCTGCTGCTTTTTATTTTTCCAGTTTCCTGTCAGCTTCTATGAAGTCTGTTAGTCAGCAGAGATGTAGTCAACCATACCTCCTGTCACTCCAATTGAAAGAAGTGACATTGCTGCAAATGTGTTCAGCTGTCTGGTACTCTTGATCACAGGGGCAGGCTGGTGAAGGTGTCAACTTAAACTTGCGGTTCATATGGGCGTTGAGCTGGTTGTGGCTGGAGCAAAGTCTGATCATGACTACTCGCTGCTCACTCTCTGGACAGAAGGTGGTAGTTGTTCCTTTCAGTCCTGGGCTTATGGATGATGGTCCTCTCCTTGCTGTAGCTGATGCTGTTATCTGTTTGATCTTCCTGGACTCCATTTCTTGCCAGCTGCTCTACCCTCTTGTTTCCTCATATCCCACAGGGAGAAGGGATCCACTGGACTTGAAAATAATGAAATGTACATCATATCTGAAAAAGAAATATTCTCCCCTTCCAGATCACTATTCAACATCTACTGAACAACACCTGCATATCAATTGAAGACACAGGATAAGAACCCCACATCAGCTGCAAAAGAAGACCACAAAGACAGCTTTGTGAAAAGGCTGACAATGTGTGGAAGCACTCACAAGTGGATTTGAAAGTGAAGCATTTTGTTGTGTGTGTCATGTCACACAAGCTTGCACTTTAACTTTGGCTTGCACTTTAACTTTATCTTTTCTGCCTGCTTGTAGTAAGTACTGACTGGTCTGAAGCCACACAGAAAGGCTGGTGTAGAGTCAATGGGAAAAAAGAAACTCTTATGTTATATCGCATTCCATTTCAACCCATTTATACCATTCATGCGAGGTAGGAATTTGGCTTAACTACACAGTACATATAATATACATTATTACGATGTATACAGTAGGAACTTAATTAAGAACCACTAAGGAAAACTGACATCATTATAATTCTTCATATGGTAGAAATACAGCTAGCAACCAGTTAAGAAAAATTATATTATAATCATTCATACAGTAAACAGGAAAACACAATGTCATACGCAGTGACACACATAGTGACACACACACACACACACACACACACACACACACACACACACACACACACACACACACAACACACACACACACACACACACACACACACGACTCAAATAAACTACCTGAAATGGAGACAAACCCAAAATGGACGGAACACAAATCCGTAAGACTCCAATGAAAATGCCATCCTACAGGTCTTTTCAGCTGTACATATTTGAATGAACTGTTCGAATACATATGTGACATCTTTAACCATTTCAATCTGTGTTTTGGTCACTTACCTGTGGTTGAAAGGAGGCTTCTGTGCATTTGTATTTATCTGATATCTTGACCTCCACTCCTTCTAACTCTGCATAACTGGTTGGATGACGGGTTTCTGTCAAAACAGTACAGTGTCATGAACATTCCACCATGTTACTATTCTTAGCGATAACATATAAAATTGCTATTCTTTTTTTTTCCTGTTTCTTTTCTTTCTGTCTTTCACTGCTTCCATTAACTGTAAAACCAATTTGAATAAAACCAAAACCGGTAACTGATGCCTGCACCAATGTATGCCCCATGTAAGGCTGTCTCATATAGAATAATGTCCATGCTAGACTATACCACAGTGTCCAAGGTATGTTCTGCAGCTCTGCCTGTCACTTAAAAATAAAAAAAATGAGAAATTAATGTGGAAACTCTACAAGAACAGTTTAGGGGCAACAAAGAAGAGATGCAGAAGATTACATCCTGCATCCCGACCATATTACTGACAGCTTAAGGCCAGACTCAAATGAAAAAGAAGAAAATGTAACCATGGCATCAGTGAAGCTAAGAGCATGTATATATCTCTGTCTGTCAAAAGTGTGCCAGTAAATGTTTTCTTTGTTGTTTACAATTCTTCATTTTCTTCTTTTCCCCCCTGAACTCTGTGAAGAGTCAGCACTAAACGACTGTTCAGTTGATTCTTCCAGCTTGCTCGGTTGTGTTTCCTAGGACACCCCATTTCTTTTGATTCATGCTGTTTCATGTTACAAGCTTTGTTTGCTTGCAAGCCTCATGAGGTGACCAAACCATTTCAGCCTCTGTTTTTCTAGATATTCTAGACATGGCACAGTCCCCAAGCGTCTCTAATGACATCATCTCTGAGCTTGTTTAGACATGTCACGTTCATTGTCTTTCTGAGACACCTCATCTTGCAAGCTGTTTATTTTGCTGTTTTTGTCTTTGGTTAAATGTCCATGTCTGTCACCGATGATAAAGCATTGATTGATACAAAAATAGAGCTTATTAGTTGACACTTTGTATCCAAAGGTATGTGAAGCTCTGATAACATAGGGGTCAGCTGATAAGTTGCTGCATTCGCTTTCGGGATGCTTATTTCAATTTCTCTATCCATGCTGCCATTCTGTGTAAAGATGTTTCTTAAATACTTGAATTCTTCAACTTGTTTCAGTTCCATGTTGTTGACCTGTAATTCCAGTTTGCCTGGGCTTCTGCTCACCTTCATAACTTCTGTTTTGGTCATACCGATTTTTAGGTTATAATCTTCACAGCCTGCATTCAAGTTACTGAGGTTTTCCTCTAGCTCTTCTGCATTTTCGTAAATTAGGTCTTGTCATCAGCAAATAGTAATTCATTCAGATCTTCGAGATTTGTATTTGTGTCCTTTGTGGTCCATGTAAATAATGAACAAAAGAGAGGGCAAAACACAACCTTAAAGGTACTGTACTTGGTGTATTAGTGGGCTGCAGTGCTGATCTGTATGCGGAAGCATTCAGCTAATAATGCTCATCAGTTAACTCTTGCTGTAACTGATTTTAACCCTTTGACTCCCGCACCCTGTCCAACGAGTATCCTACATTGTCAACCATGCTACCAAAGCAAAAACATACCTTTTGACTCCCTCACCCTTTCCACCAGTTTCCTGCAGGAAGCTGTACGAAAGGGTGGGGGAATCAAAGGGTTAAGTTTTTGCAGTTGGTTGATAGGGTGTGGGAGTCAATGGGTTAAGATCTTCCACATGGTTCCAGTCTGTCAATGTTTCTAAGAAAAACAATTTGTTTAGTATGACTTTTAGATATATCTTAAAGATCTGTCGTTGTTAACTGCTAGTTTAGTTTTTCTATCGTACTATTGGCAAATATCTTTGGTTGTACCGCTCCTTTAGTAATTTGTTCGTGTGAACAGGAACAGTCGGCACCCACCCCTTAACCACCTTGTATGTAAAAACCAGGCTTTGATGACTGATAATGGAGAAGGTGATGTATGTGCTATTACAGAGTTTCAATGACTTGAACATCCTGTCATACTTTATTTCTATGTGACCTAATCTAATGATTTTTTTTTATTATTATCGATCAGGCCTACATTTTTTCGACCAAACTTTATCCTGTCGATCTGACCACACCCTAGAAGGAGAACTGACGAAAACAAGTAGGCTAAGCAACCTTTCGGAATCCTCCAAAGATTTAATTAACACAGCTACTAAATAATCAAATGTACATGACAATCAAACGATCACTTACCGTGTCCAATGTTGAAAGACATGTTGTTTTGTTTATTGTTGTTCTCTGCCGTCTCGTTTCTCAGAAGCCGTGCTTTCTCTTTGTTTACTTCCGGTTATCGAAGGGAAACAACATTTTGTTGTCATCGTTGATTATTTATCCGAGTCGTGTCCCTTTAACCCGAGAAACTTCAGTTCACATCGAAACGCACAGAACTTGACTAGAATGAGAACGCGTATTTAATCAACAATACAAGACAGGCGCAAATTTTCGGCCAGAGAGCGTACACAAAAGTTAACAAAGAAACACATTCACAATAGTTAGGACAAAAGCAGCAACGACACCAACAGATCAGCTGAGAACACACTGGTGTTTCGTTGACTGGCTAAAGTTTACACTTCCCTTCAAATTGCATCCACTTGTTCCTGGAAACCATGAAACCAGTTACGCAAATGCATATTGCACAGTTTCTTTCTTTATTTGTTTCTTTTTTTTTTGAGCCTGCGCCAAACCCATCGTACTGGCAAGGTCTTGAAATGGAAGCAGGCATTAATTAAGATGGGCAGTGAACAGGCCAGTGTTTATCTGACAGGCTGGAATTGAACTCGAACCAATCAACCAACCGACCAACCAACTGACCGATCGACCGATGACCAACCGACGATCCATCCACCCACCCACCCACCCACTCACTCACTCATCCACTCACTCACTCACTCAATCAATCAACCAACCAATCGATCGATCGATCGATCAATCAATCGATCAATCGACCAATTAATCGTTCATCACTCACTCGCTCACTCACTGACTCGCTCACAAGCTCACTCACTCGCTCGCTCAATCAATCAACCAACCAACCAACCAGCCAACCAACCAACCAATCAACCAACCAGCCAACCAACCAACCAACCAACCAACCAACCAACCAACCAACCAACCACTCACTCACTCACTCACTCACTCAATCAAGCAATCAATCTATCGATCGATCAATCAGTCGATCAATCGATCGATTAATCGATCATAACTCACTCAGTCACTCACCCGCTCACTCACTTGCTCACTCACTCACCCGCTCACTCACTCGCTCGCTCACTCACTCACTCAACCAACCAACCAACCAACCAACCAGCCAGCCAACCAACCAACCATCCAACCAATCATCAATCAATCAATCAATCAATCAATCAATCAATCAATCAATCAATCAATCAATCAGTCAATAACTCAATCACTTAATCACTCACTCACTCACTCAATCTATCGATCCATCGATCAATCGATGATCACTCACTCACTCACTCACTCACTCACTCGCTCGCTCGCTCGCTCGCTAAACCAACCAACCAAGTAATCGATCAACCAAGTTATCAATCAACCAACTAATGAATCAACCAACTAATGAATCAACCAACTAATGAATGAATGAATGAATGAACGAACGAACCAACCAACCAACCAACCAACCAACCAACCAACCAACCAATCAATCAACCAACCAACCAACCAATCAATCAATCAATCAATCAATCAATCAATCAAGCCAAATCAAACCAACACAAAAACTACTCTATAAGCCCCTTTTAAAATCTGCATCAGCAGTTGTTCAACAGGGATTCAACTCACTCAGAAACAGTTCCATGAGCGCTCCATCTAATCGTTCAAGTAATGATCTGGCAGACTCCTTAAGCCTGCGCCAAGCCCCATGCGCAGGCAAGGTCTCGAAATCAAGTCTAGTGCGGGAACCTATAAAACACTAGGTTGGATGACTGCTGCATTAAGACAGGCAGTGAGCAGGCCAGTTTTCACATTGAAGGCAGGCAACATTCATAAGCCATTTTATGAGGAAAAGGGAATTGGAACACCTAGTCACAACGGGAAAGCTGGAGGGAAGGAGAGCACCGGGTAGACCCAAGGAGAAGATACTAGACGGACTTGCAGAGTGGCTGAAGACAGGGAAGGTGGAAGAGATGCTTGAGGCAACAAGAGATAGAGACAGATGGAAGTCCATAATCGCCAATGCCATGCGGCAAGGCACCTGTTGATGATGATGATGAGGCTGGGATTGAACTCGAGACATCAGATCTTCAATCCACGCTCTGTCAACTGAACCAGCCAACCCACCTATATGTTCGGAGTTTGGAGTTTGCTCAATAAGGATTCGTCACACTCAGACAATTTCATATGCGCTCCATCCAAGTGCAATTATCTGGCAGATTCCCTTAACTGGCACAAAACCGTATGCGCTGGCAAGGTCTTGAAATAGAGAAGGGGAGGGGGGGGGGGACCCATGGAACACTAAGCTGACACCACCGTAGAGATGAAAACATTAACCCATTGACTCCCGCATCCTGTCCACCAACATCCTTCATTGTCAACCACACTAACAAAGCAAAAACATAACTCCATGACCCCCTCACCGTATGATTCCCTCACCGTTAGGGTGAGGGAATCATAGGGTTAAGTTTTTGCAGTTGGTGGTCAGAGTGCGGGAGTCAAAGGGTTAAGATGGGCAGCGAACAGGCCAGTTTTTGATGTTGTGGACTGGGATTGAACTCGAGGTATTAGATCTAGGTTCTTCTGTAAGTTTCATTGCAACTTAGAGCTACCGTTTCTGAATTTTTTTTATATAGAAGCATTTATAGGCAACATTTATAGGCCATTTTATGAGGAAGGGGGATTTGGAGCACCTGATCACAACGGGAAAGAGAGCACCAGGTAGACCCAGGGAGAGAATGCTGGACGGACTTGCAGAGTGGCTGGGGATGAGGGTGGGGGAGATGCTAGGGGCAACGAGAGATAGAGATGGTTGGAAGTCCATGGTCGCCAACGCCATGCGGCAGGGCACCTGATGATGATGATGATATAGAAGCATTTCTTAATCTGCCAGATAAGTTTCAGTTTCAGTTTCTCAAGACGACGTCTCCGCGCTCGGAACGAATTCCATATGCACTAACGTCACGGGTGCCATGTGTATGGTGATCATGGCACAAGACTTAAGCCTGCACATAAAGCCATGAGCTGGCCAGGTCCTGAGGTTCTACCTGGCCTAACATTCACCCAACCTATATTTTATATACTAGTATTATTATCAGTCTATCATTGGAACAGTCTTTGTTACATGTATTTGACATGGGTATCTGTGTATCATGTCTTCAAAGAAAAAACATAAATAAAATGAATAAATAATTAAAGGTCTGAATCATAACACAACTAGTCACCCAGTATAAACTTGTCTCACATCACAGAAAGCCCCCCAGTCAAAAAATAACAGATGGCGGACTAGGTGGAGCATATATGGGATGAATCCCTCTGGAATAAACTACTCCGAACTCTGTATATAACTGACAGCAGATTCGGTGGAGCACGCATGGAATTGTCTGAGTACAACAAATTCCTCGTGAATGAACTCCAAACTCTGTGTATGGTCACCGTAGGGTCACCTACTGACGGAGACTCTAAATTGCTGTTGGGTCATAACGTTGGAGTTCATGAGGGTCTGTGAATCGGCTTACTCATAGCACCCCATTCCTAGCCCCTTACTGCTGAAAAAATCAACAAGTTACGAAGCCTTAATCAGTTTCCTATTCCTCTTTTATCCATTCACAACCCCATCCCCATTGTGATCTACATGAATGATCTATCAACACGCCCCCCCCCCCCCCCCCTACGAGGTGCCGGCGTCTCTATCAATATTATCACTATCCACACTTTCTGGAAATTGTGTGCTAGAAATTTCCGCTTTTCTGTCACTCTCTTGGTTTCTGCCTTGTTCCTTTGCTTTCTGCCATCTCTTTGCTGTCATCTTCTTCTGCCTTGATGATCCATTCACCTATATGTGTTCTATACTCGTCACCCATCAGTACCATCGAGTTGGATAGTAAACGCCGCAGCAGATGTCACAACTCTCCTCCATTTACTTCGGTCTTGACTTTCTGTGCTACCTCGCAGACCTTTGATATTGGTGATGTTGTTCATATAGGAGGTGGGTAGTATGCCCGGATTTTTCTTTTTTTTTTTTGCCTCAACTTTTCCTTGTAAAACTGTTGTCATTAGGATCGTGTTGTTGTTGCATTTTGCATGGCCGATTTATTTCATTTTTGTTTTGTCGATTTTCTGCAATCAGTTGACGTTGGACTTATGAATTCATTCAAAATGCCCTTATTTGTTCTTTTATCGGGTCATCTGACTACATGAAGCTGCCTGTAGAAACACATCTCTGCTGCTTTGATCCTACTTTCTTCTGCTTTTCTGCATGTCCAGGCTTCACAGCTATATAGCATTACTGGGGAGAGCAGACATTTTATAAATTTAAGGACAGCTGGCGTACCTTCTTCTCTCCAAATGCCATAGAGCTGGAACAATCCTGTCCTTTCAGTCCCACTCCTATCTACTCTAGTACCAATGCTACCATGAGCTTTAAATGATCCTGAATATCCACGATCACTGACATCCTCCAATGCAGTCTTCTTGATTTGAGTATATTGATAATCTTGACTTACATGCATTTGTTCTACAAAGTCTTACGTACTTACTCTTAGGTTGATAACTGGGTGCATGTATTGACTGCATGTTTTGGCCTTAAAGAAAAGTAAAATGCAGAAGCAATCTTAGGTAATTTTGCCAGTTTTGTTTTACATGCTTTTTATGCCTTTAGTTATGTTTACATTTGTATTCAGTTTTTAAAAAAAAAAACCCTTCAGTGATAAATTGGGCGGAATGGCCAGCGCCATTAGGAGATCCTTAGATTTTGTGAGCAATCGCGTTGATGTGTGCATTTAGTTTTCTTTTCCAGTGTTTTTAATGAGATGTTGGTACATTTTGAAATGGTTATAGCCCAGACAGGGCTCTGCACTTTCGACTGGGATTCTAACTATAAGAATAAGAATAGGAATAAGAATAAGAATAAGATTAAGAATAAGAGTTAGAAAAGACTAAAAATAAAAACAAGAATAAAGATAAGAATAGGAAAGAACACGAATGAAAATAAGGAAAAGAATAAAAGCAAGAATCCATCCATACTAAGGGTCTTGATGTAAAATTACCCGTGGCATGACAGACGTGGCGAAGCCTCACAACGTGAAATTGAGGCCACCATGTACTGACATCGAGTCACGAAATGCCCAGAGAATCTGTGACCATTACTAGATTCTATTTCAGACCAGTTGCTGGCATCGATTTCTTAAATGGAAATATAACCTAACATATATTTTTAGAATCTCAATATCGTAGAGACAAAATTCCCCCGACCAATTTGTTCGCGTGTGGCTTCTTTTTTTGTGTGTGAGCATGATACGTTTTGGTTTCAGGATATCTTCAATCAAGACGTGTGATTATGTATCTGATTTTATCCCTTACTCTTGGGCACTACAGTGTTTTGCGGCGTGAATCTTAGTGTTAAACTAAAAAAAAAAAAAAATTCAGTGCTGTATTTTAGTCAAAGCCAACAACCGTGTAAGGTCTTCTCCACGCTCTAATATTCTCTTTTGTCATCTTGAAATAGATGGATTCGGAACAGAGGTAGACGTATTTATCTATCGACCTATCTACCCACACATCCCTCTCTCCATCCACCCACCTCCCACCCATCCATCTGTCCGTCCGTCCCCATCCATCCATCCATTTATCCATCTATCTATCCATCCATCATCTATCTATCTATCTATCTATCTATCTATCTATCTATCTATCTATCTATCTATCTATCTATCTATCTCTCTCTCTCTATCTGTCTGTCTGTCTGTCTATCTATCTATCTATCTACCTAACTATCTTCTATCTGTGTACGTTGCTAACAATTTTTAGCATTTGTCATAATGAAACCACTCTCTACATCTCTGCAGACTCTCAATACCTTGTTGGAAACTGGTGACAGAAAGGATTTACATTCCATCTTTCAACCTCCGGTTTTAATCCCTTCACCCTACACCCTTTTTTCGGATTAAAAAGGGAGATTATTTCATGTTATTCAGGACTAAGGAAAAAGGTCCTAAAAGCACTTTTCAACGATAGTGCGCGGACAGCACTTTCTGAACCGTCTGAGAGTATTTTAGAATCTGTTTTCACTTTTTTGTGGGTTTTTATTTCAAAATCTGTTTTCACTTTTGTGGATTTTTATTTTAAAATCTGTTTTCACTTTTGTGGGGTTTTTTTTTGTGATAGTCTACCATTATTCTCGCTTGACGGCAAGTTTTATTTCACCTGAAGCCTTTTCGGGGTCACAGTGGCATTGAGAAATACCAATTGTGGGTTTTTATTTCAAAATCTGTTTTCACTTTTGTGGGTTTTTTTTTGTGACAGTCTACCATTATTCTCGCTTGACGGCAAGTTTTATTTCACCTGAAGCCTTTTCAGGGTCACAGTGGCATTGAGAAATACCAATTCCGGGTTTTCTGTAATCATTTTCAGTTACAAGAAGGGAGACTTAAAAGGCTTGACCATCTTCCTATAAGACTTGGAACCTGTGTGGCCATGCGCGTCATCCTATAATGACAGCCAACAAGTTTCTTAATGTGATATAATGTGTCACCCATATCAGAGTCAGGGAACGTCTTATTTTGTAGCTTGGCGCCAGACATCTTTAACTGGTCTTAAATTTGAATGATCATGATCTATAAAGAATGGCGACTCAGCTTCAAATGGTAATATGTCACAAATCACACAGACAAGAAAGAGAAAAGAAAGATTAACATTTACGAACAAATAACAAACGAACAAAAAACCCCAAACAAACAAAAAAAAAAAAAAGAAAAAAAAAAAGAAAAAGAAAAAACCCAAAACTACCCCCCGCCAAAAACAACATCAACAAAACAAACAAACAAAAAACAAACAGCAGCAACATACCAACCAACCAACCAACCAACCAACCAACCAACGTAAAAAGTGAGCATGGTTTTTAACTGTTGTCTTTTATCTTAACCTGGTTGTCGTTTTTGACGTGGTGTTAGACCCGATATGGCTCTAGTAGTCGGCTGGGCTATAAGCAATATGTACTTGAAGCAAGCAAGCAAGCAAGCAAGCAAGCAAACAAGCAAGCAAGCAAACAATCAATCAATCAAGCAAGCAAGCAAGCAAGCAACGAACAGACGAATAGACGAACAAACAAACAATGGCTATGTGATCACGCCACACACTCAGATCCAGCGAATGGATACAAACCTTACCGGACCTGACAGACCAAGGCCCAGCAGCACAAAACAACCCACACTATGTGTAAACCAGTGTACAACTTCACAGCCAATCTCTCGCCCTCACACCCGTAACGACCCATCAACTGATTGGCTCAAACCCCCTTAGAGTGTTCACTTTAACCCTTTGACTTCCGTACCCTGTCCACCCGGCATCCTGCATTGTCAAACAAGCTAGCAAAGCAAAAACTTAACCCGTGACTCCTGCCTTACCCTGTCCACCGGCCTCCTGCAGGAAGCTGGTGAATAGGGTAAGGGAGTCAAAGGGTTAAGTTTTTGCAGTTGGTGGACATGGTGCGGGAGTCAAAGGTTTAAAGGGAATATGTCACCTGGGCTATTATCATCACCTTAAAACAGTCACCGCAGCGCAGTGGTTCATGCAACGGACTAAAGGCTGAAAAGTTTCGTGAGTTCAAACCCCATATGTCCGGTCAAAATGATTGAGGGATTTTTCTATCCCCAGCTAGATCCTTTCCAGAGTTTGAGTGCTGTTGTGGGCTCATTGGGAAAATGAGAATCACACATAATCGAGTCGAGTGGAGTCGAGTCTCGTCCACTCCACGGATGCGTCACCGAGGGTAAGATGTCCTGACAAACGCAGCAGGCGTTGCGTTTGTATCTCTCGGGCCTGGTTAACGTCAGAATATGAATTATGAAAGAGACGTATAGTGCAGCCCTGTCACTCAGTCTCAATCCAGAACGGAACACTACAGCATCATGGTTATCATTCCCCATCCCTCTCCATCAATACAGCATTGTAAAAACAAACAAAGAAAGAAAGAAAGAAAGAAAGAAGAAAGAAAGAAAAGAAGAAAGAAGCAAGCAAGGAAGGAAGCAAGCAAGGAAGGAAAAAGCAAGGAAGCAAGCAAGCAAGCAAGCAAGCAAGCAACAACAAACAAACAAACAAACAAACAAACAAAAACAAACGATCTCTGACTCTTGTGGCATAAAATATGGGATAGCAAAAGAAACAGCCACCCCAGAATTTCATGCATTATAAACAGAAGGTCAGTAACAGCAACCCGTTCACAATCGTTTGCTTGCGCTGGTTCATTTCCGGTGTTGGAGTGGTCAGCAGTCTGGCAAATGGTGGCTGAGGGCGTTGTTTGGTCAGCGGGCAATGCTTAGGCCATTTAGTAACTGGTCTGCCACTGTCTAGCAGACTAAGTTACTAGTACGTTTTTACAGGCCCAAGGGAGAGAAAGTGGGGTTGTCTCCCATGTGATGATACAAACAAACAGAAAGACAAAAACAAGCGAACGAAACAGACCTTCTATTTTAACACACTAAAATGTCAGGTCTGAAACACAAAATGAAACAGACATATTTGATGAAGACAACCGCCACAAGAAAGAAAGAAAGAAAGAAAGAAAGGAAGAAAAAGAAACAGACAAACAAACCCCAAAACAAAAACAAAACAAAAGAAAGAAAGAAAGAAACAATCCCCCCAAAACAAACAAACAAACAAACAAATAATAAATCACATAGGGGACATAGGGGATTAGGGAGCAGCTTTTCTGACCCCCCAAGAAATTCCGTTTGAAGGACCTAAATACTGACTGACGGATCTTCCAGTCAATGGTTCATTGCACTAACCACAGAGTCTGGTAACACTGTAAGAAGTTTTACTGTCCCTCTGTACAAATTCCTGATTCAATGAGCTGCCAAAGTTGTTACAAACAACGCTGATGAAAATATAAAATATAATAGATAGTGATGGGTACAATAGTCAATTGGGTAAGAGGTCGCACTTCCAATCCGAAGGTTCTGAGTTCGATTCTACACGAGTATCCCATGCCTGGTGGTTAATGAGTGATGATTTTTCAGATTTTCCGGGTCAACGTGAGTACAGACCTGTTTTTGTCTGAACTACTCTCAATCAAAGAACATAACTCTCAAGAGTCACGTAGGAATTATCTCCCATGCTGTAGAACTTCTCAAATCTAACACAGCTTGCGCTACCCATTCAGCTAGCATAGAAGCAGATACAAAGCACAAAAACCGTAAGCTCAGAACACTCCTTACGGTTTTTGTGCTTTTTATCTGCTTCTGTGCTAGCTGAATGGGTAGCGCAAGCTGTGTTAGAAATGAGAAGTTCTACAACATGGGAGATAATTCCTACGTGACTTTCGAGAGTTATGTTCTTTGATTAATATTATAAAAATTCTCCCTGCTTCCCTCTTATTTCTTTGGTATGAACTACTTTCGTTAGGATACGTACGCAGAGCATCAAACGCACAAGTTAAAGATCCTGTCAGTTATCTCTGTGGTCGGTGGCTTATGGAAACTCGAAAAGCACCCAGTATCCACACCCACCGAAGACGGAGTATGCAGACTGTGCAGTAACATACATACCACCTGCGCAGTGTGGGCAAAATAACATGCATACAGGTACGTATCCAACAATATTAAGAACGCTAAAAAGACTTTTTCCTATGGATAATGATGATAATGGCGACGGTGCTGTTGCAGCAGCTGCTGCTGCTGCTTGTAAGTGTTTAAAGCCAAGCCAACAGTTCAGAGCCATATCAGGGTTATAATCATTTCAAATAAAATACACACATCAAAACACATCGACGACCCTGGAAAAATAAAAAAATCTGAGAAAGCATTATGTAGGCTTAATTTACGCATTAAAATCTAAGAATATGCCCCTGTCGTTGACCATTACGCCGAATTTTTCATCAAAGGAAACTAAGAAAACAAACCTGGATACGAATGTATATATGACTAAATACACACACACACACAAACACACACACACACACACACACACACACACACACACACACACACACACACACACACACACATATATATATATATATATACACACACGCACACACACACACAAACACATACATACACACACACACACACGCACACACACACACACCACACACACACACACACACACACACACACACACACAAACATAAATGACAATGGCCCATAGTCCCTAAAATTGCCGCTAAACAGTTTACAATTTCCTTACGGCTAAAAATGCTATTAATGTATGTACCAGTTATTAATCCTAAAAGACAGTGAGTATACAGAGACTTAAGAAGAACACGAAACAGACTGGATCTACAGGGCAGAAAATGAGAAAAAGGAGGACATGACAGACCTCAAACTTCAGACTTAGAATACTTCATTATGTACATGACAGACCTCAGACTTCAGACTTAGGATACTTCATTATGGACATGACAGACCTCCGACTTCAGACTTAGGATACTTCATTATGGACATGACAGACTTCAGACTTAGAATACTTCATTATGGACATGACAGACTTCAGACTTAGGATACTTCATTATGGACATGACAGACCTCAGACTTCAGACTTAGAATACTTCATTATGTACATGACAGACTTCAGACTTCAGACTTAGAATACTTCATTATGGACATGACAGACTTCAGACTTAGGATACTTCATTATGTACATGACAGACCTCCGACTTCAGACTTAGAATACTTCATTATGTACATGACAGACCTCAGACTTCAGACTTAGGATACTTCATTATGTACATGACAGACCTCCGACTTCAGACTTAGAATACTTCATTATGTACATGACAGACCTCCGACTTCAGACTTAGGATACTTCATTATGTACATGACAGACCTCAGACTTCAGACTTAGGATACTTCATTATGTACATGACAGACTTCAGACTTCAGACTTAGAATACTTCATTATGGACATGACAGACCTCAGACTTCAGACTTAGGATACTTCATTATGGACATGACAGACTTCAGACTTCAGACTTAGAATACTTCATTATGTACATGACAGACCTTAGACTTCAGACTTAGAATACTTCATTATGTACATGACAGACTTCAGACTTCAGACTTAGAATACTTCATTATGGACATGACAGACCTCCGACTTCAGACTTAGGATACTTCACTATTCAAGGGTAGTATAGTATTAGGTTCCATAGGACGCGGCTTCCAGCTAGCCCTTGCTCTCTGCACACAAAGTGTGAGTATAAAAAATGAACCATAACACATAAAATGTGAAACAAGTGATAAATCTGAGTTGTGATAAGATATTGACTGTTATATAAATGCCAATGGCTGATGCGCTTTAGAAAAGCAGGAAAGACAAAGGCAGAAATATGTAAGTAAATACACGTCAACTCTTAACAACGGCAGCAAGAACAACAATAGTTTAACAATATTGCCAGCAGTTGTATCAGTATTTCACTTAAAATGTACACTACAGACACAGAATCAAATGAAAAGGAGGAGGTAAAGGAAACCTTCAGAACAAACAAAGGAAGGGGAAGGGGGAAGGGGGAAGGGGGAAGACACGTCATTTAACACACTAATGATAACATACGCCACATCATAGAAGTTATGATAAAAGCGAATTCTAACGAAATATTTATTTTCGTGTACATGTCAATCGATCAACTGCATTACAAAAGCATGAGATAAAGGCAGATACACGCAAAGCAATTACATGCCCCCCCCCCCCCCACAACAACAATGTGTATTATGAATTACTACTACAGAAGCATATGAGAAAAAGAAACATAAAAAAACAAAACAATAAAGAACAAACAAGGGGGGATGACATGTCACTCAAACGATGAAAACAGGAAACTGTAACACAGAAAGCAAAGAAGTAAGGCAAAAATAAAGAGAGCAACGGGGTGTGGGTGTGGTGGTGGTCATGTGGTGATGGGGGGGGGGGGGGGCATAGTTCTAGCACAGAATTTCCAGAAAGTGGAGGTACTAGTTATATTGAAAGAGTCCTCGGCATCCCATGGGGAACCTATGGATGATGGATAAAGAAACTGTGTCCGGTAGGATCCGAAGCCCAGACTTTGTGACAATGAACCGTGTGAGTCAATCAGCCGTTTGGGAGTAAGGATCATTGTAACTGACCTGAGACAATTTACAATGGGGTGGCAACAGGATACTATCGATCGCGCGGTTCCTTACACTTTGTTTGCTTCGCTTCATCTTCTGACGCCTTCCAATTCTTGCAGCAAACATGAATCCCACGAGGACTTGCCTGAACCTAAACATTACGACGTCACACCTCTGAGGACGAGTGAAAGCGAACTGCATGAGATCTGCCAGGGAAAACGAGTCTCCTGAGTGTCATGGTAACACAGGGTTACAAGCTTGATGCTTGTCCAACCGTTGTCAAGATGAACTGGCGTTTTTCTGATTAATGGGGTGGGAAAAAAGTAAATTTCTGTCAAAATGCGAACGTTCACCTTGCCCTCTACCTCATGCTTCCACACCCCTTCTTGCACTTCTCTTTCCTCTCCCTCACTCCTTTTGCGCCTCTGGAGAGTTCATAATACACTTTAGAGAGTTCATTCGTGTTGGGATGAAAACAGCAAGTGTTGATGGAAGAGATTCCCAAGTGATTGACCGCGGCACTAAGCTGAAGAAAGGATGATTATGCTTTCAAATCTGGAAGCTTTAAACAACAGCTAGAAAATTCTTTTCGTTTCTTTATTTGTTGTTGTTGCTGTTTTCCGGCATGGCACGTTCAGGTTATAAAATTGCTCCTACTTCTTGGTCCCTTTGCAAGTTGAAAGTGTTAAAAATGACCGAGAAGTGCTTTGCCCTTTCAACCCCTCACTCTTTCCACCAGCTGCAAACATTTAACCCTTTCACTTTATCCACCTGCACAAAGCTGGTGGATAGGTCGTTGTAAGCGGATGGTTCAGGTAATGAGTGAAAAGGGTTAAGGTTTTGCTTTGCCATCATGACTGAATGCAGGAACTGGTAGACATGGTGAAGGCAATAAAAGAGTTCCGCTTTTGGTTTGTTATTATGACAGGTAATATCAGAAGCTGATAGGTAGGGTGAGGCAATGAGAGGATATCTTCTCCCTCCCACTAATATGGTAAAGTCACAACAAAGTTTCAAAGCAAAGAAAAGCAAAAGAAAACAAAGCTGATCAGCAAATTTCTCTGAATAGTTACAAAAAAACAACAACAAACAAACAAAAAAGCGGTTGATTTTTGATTTATGTTAAATTGTAAATTTCGTGAGATCATCTGAATAAGTTAATATGCTCATGTACTGTGCAGGCCTATAGTTTCCTGAGTTAAAAGACAGCATACATTTTGAACCATTGCATGTTTAATTTCAATATGGCAAAACTGAAATTGAACATGTATGAAAGTATATCTACATGTACATATTTACACATACACATCTATCTATCTATCTATCTATCTGTCTGTTATCTATCATCTATCTATTTATGTATCTGTCTGTCTGTCTGTCCATCTGTCTATCTATTGATCAATCAGTCAATCAGTCGATATCTATCTAGATTGATATATATACATAAATATATAATGAAATAGTATATATATGTAAATATTATATGTATACACACACACACACACATATATGTATATATATATATATATATACATATATATGTATATATATATATATGTGTGTGATGATATATATATATGTGTGTGTGTGTGTGGGGAGAGAGAGAGAGAGAGAGAGAGAGAGAGAGAGAGAGAGAGAGAGAGAGATTACACAAGTCCTTATGTCCAAGGGTAATAGATAACCACGATAGATGCTTGTGTGCTTTTTTCCATCATTCTGGTGGTATTGGCATAGTCTTTCCAGATCCCTCTTCCCCCTTCCTGATTTCAAAACCTTGCCAGTGCATAGGGTTGTGCTCAGGCCCAGGGAGTCTGCTAGACCGCAGGCAGATCTTAATGGAGCGCATATGGATTTGTTCAAGTGCGATGGCTCCATCTTGAACAAACTACAAATGCCAAATTTATCTTTTAAGGAGAGGCTGATTTGATCTGGCGAAGCAGCACACGGGATGAAAGTTGGTTGGATGTTTCAAATTGACGTGATAACTGGGATTTAGCCAAGATAAGGTTCTACCCAGCCGGCTGGGCTTTAAACAAAAATGACATTAACAATAACTGGGATTTGTTTCACTCCCTCAGCCTATCCACCAGCTTTCTGCAAGTTTTTGCTCTACTGGCATGGTTGACAATGCAGGATGGACAGTGTGCCGGAGTCAAAGGGTTAATCTTAAGGAACGCCTAGTACACGATGGGTTGTGCTTTTTGTCGTTACAGAGGATCGCCTATATGTTTACTGTTGAACGGATGAGTTTATTCTACCAAGTACGGTACTCAGAATTTCTCGGTGTGTGCACGGTTCCCAGTCACGACAGGAATAAGAGCGTTGGTTTGAAAACACTGCCGCTGTACCTGGCAAACGTGAATGGCGATATCATGGCGGACAGTTGTGAAACAGGCGAGTTGGAAGGCGCATTTAAAAAAAAAAAAAAAAAAAAAAAAAGAAAAAGAGAGAGAGAGAGAGGGAGAGAGCGCGCCAGAAAAATACGGCCATTCTGTCAGATGGAGTGGCACAATAGTAATACCAATCAAACTTACAGGGCATTGCACTCATCTCGCGCAAAAATCGCATTCCTTCCAATATATAAAACAGCACACAAGTGAAATTCTTGACGGCAGAGCTTCTTCAAGATTGTAAGATATAAACGGTAATAAGACATTATTAGTTTCTTTATACTGCAACGTATATGAACTTCGAGTAGATTCTTTCAAACTGAAATGATATATAATACGATCGTATCATCCCCTTGGAAAAGTGAAAGCGAAATGATTTAGATGTGCCAGGGAATGCATAAGCTTGATGTTTATTCAAACGCTGTCCGGCTGAGTTGGCGTTTTTCTGATTAATGGGGTGGAAAATATGAATTTCTGTCGTAATGCGAACATTCAACCCTGCCCTCTATCTCACACGTCCATTCCCCTTATCGCTCTTCTCTTTCCCTCCCTTTTTATGCCTTAACAGTGGGCGGGAGGTGAGATATCGCGTGCGCGCGAGCCCGTGTGAGCGTGTGTGTGTGTGTGTGTGTGTGTGTGTGTGTGTGTGTGTGTGTGTGTGTGTGTGTGTGTGTGTGTGTGTGTGTGTGTGTGTGCACGTGCATGCATGAGTACGTGTGAGCGTAGATACATGTGTACGTGTATGTACGTAATTGCTGTTGATTGTGTATGATGTTTATCGATGACAAAGCATAGTGTGTGCGCATATCTCTGTCTGTCTGTCTGTCTGTCTGTCTTTCTCTCTCTCTCTCTCTACACACACACACACACACACACACAAACACACACACACGCACACACGTACACACACATGTATATGTATACACACACATACCTATATATATATATATATATACATACATATATATATGTGTATATATATATATAATATATATGTATATATACAAACTATAATAATAATAATAATTACAATATTTATATAGCGCAAAATCTTGATAAAATCAAATCTATGCGCTGAAGCAGACACACACGTAAGCACGCACGCACGCACGCACGCACACACACACGCACGCACACACACACACACACACACACACACACACACACACACACACACACACACACACACACACACACACACAACACGCATGGCTATAAATGGGGAGAAAGAGTAAAAGCAATAAAAGCAAGAATAAAAGCAATGGAAAATTATAGAGAGCATAGCATATACAATTATATATTATAACCGTGTGATTCCCTCCGAGCGGAGACAGGCTGCAGAGGGGGGGTGGGGGGGGGGGTTGAGTGAGGTTAGGATTTTATGCGGAGGAGAAAAGGTGAGTTTTGAGAGCGGACTTGAAGGAGACAAAAGTAGGTTGCTGACGGACTGAGAGAGGAAGTTTGTTCCAGGAGAGTGGACCAGAAACAGAGAAGGCTCGTGGACCATAGGTATTGAGCTTAGTGCGTGGAAAGCGAAAAGTCAGAGGATCGGAGGCAGAGCGGAGGGTACGTGAGGGAAGATAGATCTCAAGTAGGCTTGACAGGTAATCGGGGGCTGCGTTATTGAGGCTTTTGTAGCACATGGTGTCTAGTTTGTACTGTATGCGCTTTGATACAGGGAGC
>JAPXFY010000013.1:38077471-38094971 GCA_030674185.1 Monoplex corrugatus
TAAGCCATTCAATTAGGGGAGTGCTTAGCAGTCAAGGGACAAGGACAAGGACAAGGACAATGACAATGATGCTTTACAAGAAAAAGAAGAGCGACATGTTTAAGCCATTCAATTAGGGAAGTGCTTAGCAGTCAAGGGACAAGGAAAGGACAATGACAATGATGCTTTACAATTAAAAGAAGAGTGTCATGTTTAAGCCATTCAATTAGGGAAAATGCATAGCAGACAAGGAACACTGACAATGACAATGACACTTTACAATAAAAAGAAAAGGAACATGTTTAAGCCATTCAATTAGGGGAGTGCTTAGCAGACAATAGACAATGATAATGACAATGATACTTTACCAGAAAAAAGAGCAACACGATTAAGCCATTCAATTTGGGGAATTCTTAGAAGTCAAGGGACAATGACAATGACAATGACAGTGACAATGACAATGATACTTTACGTTAAAAAGAAGAGTGACATGTTTAAGCCATTCGATTAGGGGAATGCTTAGCTGGCAAGGGACAATTATAATGACAATGACAATGACAATGACAGCGTTACTTTACAATAAAAAAGAAGAGCGACATGTGTTTAAGCCATTCAATTAGAGCAATGCTAAGCAGTCAAGGGACAATGTCAAGGACAATGACAATGACAGTGATGCTTTACAAGAAAAAGAAGAGTGACTTCAGGGATGGGAAATAAGTATGAAAGAGAAATATACTGTACTGGAACGATGTTCTCACAAACACGAGACAGGACGCATACAAATTACTTCCTTTTCCAGCAGTAGAAGTGACTAGCTAAAAGCTGTTATTCAAACTTGTTGTTGCTAATGCACACATCTGCCTAAAACTAAAACTATTGAATACAAAACACATTCAAGAAATTAATAATAAAAAGGCATAATACTCAAGGAAATCAAAGCATAACAACATTTGCTGTAGTCAGAGAGAGAGAGAGAGAGAGAGAGAGAGAGAGAGAGAGAGAGAGAGAGAGAGAGAGAGGTGGGGGTTAGTGGTGGTAAGAAAATAGTATTTATTGTGTGTGTGTGAGTGAGTGAGTGAGTGAGAGAGAGAGGGGGGTTAGTGGTGGTAAGAAATTAGGATTTAGTGGGTGTGTGTTAGTGAGAGAGAGAGAAAGAGGGGGGTTAGTGGTGGTACGAAAATAGTATTTAGTGGGCGAGAGAGAGAGAGAGAGAGAGCGTTACTGGTGGTAACAAAATAGTATTTAGTGTGTGTGTGTGTATGTGTGTGAGAGAGAGAGAGAGAGAGGGGGGTTAGTGGTGGTAAGAAATTTGTATTTAGTGGGTGTGTGTCAGTGAGAGAGAGAAAGAGGGGGGGGTTAGTAGTGGTACGAAAATAGTGTTTAGTGGGAGAGAGAGGAGAGAGAGAGAGAGAGAGAGAGAGAGAGAGAGAGAGAGAGAGGGAGAGAGAGAGAGAGAGAGCGTTACTGGCGGTAAGAAAATAGTATTTAGTATATATATGTGTGTGTGTGTGTGTGTGTGTGTGTGTGTGTGTGTGTGTGAGAGAGAGAGAGAGAGAGAGAGAGAGAGAGAGAGACAGAAACAGAGAGACAGAGAGAGCATTAAACTTTACCATCACCTCTAGTATAATTGTTAACATGTACAAAAAGGGAAACAGGTAATCAAACTATGCGTGGACGACCAGCAGGAAATGGAGTAAATTGAGACAAGGTAGCCCAGTTTCATACCTTGCCAGAGCATGAGGGTTTTGCGCAGGATCTAGGACTTTGCGAGATAATTGCTATCAGATCTGGGTGGAGCGCGTATACAACTGCTCGATCGCGATGATTCCCTCAAGAACACACTCTAGGTTCCAGACGCCAAGGAAAGCAAAGCTAGCAAGGGAAGTAATTTCACTGTCAGTGTCTGCAGGATGGAAAGTGTTTCTTTCAGAGATAATTAGACGAGCTCTGTAGCTGAGCATACTATACGTTTAATCAGTTTCCTTGTGCTTTTCGTTTGCAGTCTCATCTTTTTGTTAATTACAAAGAGGAAGGAAAACAAAAGAAAGAAAGAAAACAGCAGGTGAGACCAAAAAAAAAAAAAAAAAAAAAAAAAAACCAGAAAGAAAGAAAGGAAAGAAGGAAGAAAAAAGAATAAAAATCAAGGAAGAAAGAAATAAAGAAAGAACTGGACAATATTAACTGATCAAGCCATTCTGACAGACTTCTTTTTCTCGTGTGTGCGTGCGTGTGTGTATGTGTGTGTGCATGTGCATGTGCATGTGTATGATGTGTGTGTGTGTGTGTGTGTGTGTGTGTGTGTGTGTGTGTGTGTGTGGTGTGGAGAGAGAGAGAGAGGGGTGTGTATGTGTGAGTGTGTGTGTGTGTGAGTGTGCGTGTATGTGTGAGTGAGTGTGTGTATGTGTGTGTGTGTGTGTGGTGTGTTAGTGTGTGTATGTGTGTGAGTGTGCGTGTATGTGTGTGTGTGAGGGTGTGTGGGTATGTGTGTGTATGTATGTGTGTGTGTGTGTGTATGAGTGTGGATGTGTGTATGTAAGTCTATGTGTGTGTACACACTGCACAGTTTTGACCCTGAAAGTTGACCAGTCTCAAAATTAAAAACAATATTTAAATGGCCTAGTTTAAACGAAGATATTTTAATAGACAGACTGATGAATTTCATCTCATTAATTTTAAAATTATACATAATTATATAAATTGAGCTTAAGACTAAAGATACCATACAAGTCTTGTGACGCTAGGAATCGAACCCAGAAACTCTCGAGTTCAAAGCAGGAACCTTAATCACCAGGACACACACTCCATCAAAATGTGTGATGTAAAGTAGAATTACAAAAAATCTCTGTAAACACAGCACCGATGGAAAAGACAAAGAAGAAGAAGAAGAAGAAGAAAAAAGAAGAAGAAGAAGAAGAAGTATTATTATTATCATTATCATTAATAGAAGAAGAAGTATTATTATCATTATCATTATTACTATTGTTATTATTATTATGATTATAATTATTGTTATATTATTATTATTATCATTAGTAGTAGTAATAGTAGTAGTATCAGTAGTAGTAGTAGTAGCAGAAACAAAAAAGAAAGAAAGAAGGAGGAGGAAGAGGAAGAGGAGGAGGAGAAGAAGAAGAAGCAAGAAGAAGAAAGAAAGAAAGAAAGAAGAAGAAGGAGGAGGAGGAGGAGAAGGAGGAGGAGGAGGAGGAGGAGGAGGAGGAGAAGAAGAAGGAGCTCGAATTTTGAAACTTGAAAACACCGTATTACACGAGGACAGTAGCGCTGGATCCCGGTGGATCTGTCTTACAGCCAGTCCTATATATATATACATATATACACATATATTTATACACATAATATACATGTATATATATATATATATATATATATATATATATACATATATACAGAGAGATGAGAGAGAGAGAGAGAGAGAGAGAGAGAGAGAGAGAGAGAGAGAGAGAGAGAGAGGCATGCGCGATCTTTGTCCATCTAATGAAGTTTTTAAAAAAAATATTGATTCCTTCCCAATCCCACTGTACAAGTGCAGCGTATTGCTATGGGACATACATATGGCTGTATTGGGAAGTACGTAATAATATGTATACAAAGTGGAAATGACATTGAAACAAGAGTGCAAAGTGTAAATCACATTGAGACACCAACTAAGTAACATAACTCTTGAGAGTCACGGAGTTATCTCCCATGTAGAATTTCTCAAACCAACACAGTTTGGGTTTGAGAAATTCTACATGGCAGATAACTCCGTGACTCTCAAGAGTTATGTTACTTAGTTGATATTTAAAATTCTCCCTGCTTCTCTCTTATTTCCTTTGGTATTACATTGAGACACGTTTGTCAAGATGGATACAGCTTCTTGCTCTGAGCCATAGGTTGTTGTCGCATCTACCGTTATCATGACTTCATTTTAGTTCTCTCCAGTCCTTAACATCAATGTCCATTAGTGGGGTTTCTTCGTGATTTTTTTCAAGATTGATTCATCACGTACAGACATTTCCTTATGCGCTCCTCCTAGATCTGCCATCAGTTACCTGATAAAGTGCATAATCTTGCGCAAAAACCTGTGAGCTGGCAAGGTCTTGAAATGGCTATGGAATCAGGACCTATGAAGTACCGACACCAAATACCGACACACCAAAGGGATTAGAGCATTTAGATTATAGGCAAACGAGCCAACTGTAATGTTGCAGGATGGGATCAAACTCAAGCCATGACGTCTTGAGTCCACGGCTCTGTCAAAAGAACACACCAGACCGCTTAAAATTTCATGTAAACCAAGCAAGCAAGCAAGCAAGCAAGCAAGCAAGCAAGCAAGCAAGCAAGCAACCAACCAACCAACCGAATAAACAAACCTGGGTAGGCCTGGGCGTTGAACCCACGATCCCCGCTTGCATTATTGCATGACCGTCTGACTGACTGAGTGGAAAGGGCACCTCCGTACAAACAGCTTACGTTCCTTCAGAACTTACAGACAAAGAGGACTATTTTTTTCATTCCGGAGAGTGTGGGTGGAGCAGATTGCTTTCATCAAAATCGTTTGCTTTACTCGTATAAAATGAAAAGAGAAACATGAAATAAGACAAAAAACAAAACAAAACAAAACAAAACAAAACAAGAACAACTACAACAACAACAAAACAAAAACGAACAAGTCCAAGATCATTGATTGAGGTAATTATCGTGTAGGCTAAACATAGCTCGGATTTCCATATTGCTCTCTTGAGTTCTTCCCCTTGTCTTACGGTCATCATCATCATCATCATCATCAGGTGCCCTGCCGCATGGCGTTGGCGACCATGGACTTCCAACCATCTCTATTCTCGTTGCCCCCAGCATCTCCCCCACCCTCCTCATCCCCAGCCACTCTGCAAGTCCGTCCAGCATTCTCTCCCTGGGTCTACCTGGTGCTCTCTTTCCCTCCAGCTTTCCCGTTGTGACCAGGTGCTCCAAATCCCCCTTCCTCATAAAATGGCCTATAAATGTTGCTTGTCTTTTCCTAATCTTCCTTATGAGTGATCTATTTGTGTCTGCCTCCATCAAGACTGTCTCGTTTGTTTTCTTTGCTGTCCATGGAACTCTCAACATTCTTCTGAGAAACCACATCTCGGCTGCCTCGATCCTGCTCTGGCTTTGCTTGCTGACTGTCCACGCCTCGCATCCGTACAACAGTATTGGTTCTATATAACATTCAAGGACTCTCTTTCTGATGTTAATTGATAGGTATTTGTTGGTATAGGCATTTGTCTTACGGTATTGGCCCAATACAACAAGCTGATGCTTGTCATCTTGTTAGTTAGATTTGTGTTCTCAATAAAACCATCGTTAAGATTATTTCGTTTCTAACTATGATTCAATCTATTCCTTTACATATTTGTTCTGCCATTAGCTGGGAACTTGCATATTGAATTGTTTGGTTTTAACAGCTGTATCATACGCCCGTGGGGATGCCGGGGGCTCTTTCAGTATAGATAGTATCCCCCACCTTCTGGAAATTCTTTGCTAGAAATTTCTTCTTTTCAGTCACTCTCTTGTTTCTGCCTTGTTCTTTTGCTTTCTGTCGTTTCTTTCTGCCTTGCTGGTCCATTCACTTGTACGTGTTCGATAAAATCTTAAATACTTTTTCTTAGGACTGATAATTGGGTACATGTATTAAGTGCATTTTTGGCTCTAGGGCGGTGAGAGATGCGGAAGCAATTCTAGGTAATTTAGTCTGTTTTTATATATGTTTGGTGTCCTTAGGTATGCTTAATCTTGTATGTAGGTATGTTTAAATATACATTGTTTAAATGAGTTAATGATGTATTATTTCTGCCATTTGCTGGGAACTCGAACATTGAATAGTTAGATTTTATACACACAAATGGATCAGAAAGTGAAGGAAGAGGAGGAGATGTGGTACTTACATGGAATAAGTGGATTAAGAGTCTAAATGATGGAATAAGAGGATTAAGAATCTAAACAGTGGAATAAGGGGATTAAGAATTTAAACAATGGAATAAGAGGATTAAGAGTCCAAACAGTGGGACAAGAGGATTTATTGTACAAACAATGGAACAAGAGGATTTATAGTCCGAACAATGGAACAAGAGGATTTATAGTACAAACAATGGAACAAGAGGATTAATAATCCAAACAGTGGGACAAGAGGATTAATAGTGCAAACAATGGAACAAGAGGATTAATAGTCCAAACAATGGAACAAGAGGATTAATAGTCCAAACAATGGGACAAGAGGATTTGTAGTCCAAACAATGGACAAGAGGATATAGTACAAACAATGGAACAAGAGGATTTATAGTACAAACATGGAACAAGAGGATTAAGAGTCTAAACAAGATGGTCACACCACACTGACAATCACCATTTCGGAAGTTGCAGTTTGTGATTATCAGTTTCATCTCCGTCTATGTTCGCGTGAAACTGTTCAGGTCCAAAATGAGTATAGTACAGTATTTTTACATACTAATTTCTCATTCACCTGCATTCGTTGATCTTTTTCTCATAATCAGCTGTGTTTTAGCAGTCTTTCCTTTTTACGTTTTATTGTTTAATTAAGTATGAATGACCTTTGAAGAGACAAAATGAAATCTCTTTCAAAGTGAATGAATATGCTAGGTCAAAAGCTCAACTAAATACTTTGCTAAGGCATTATGTTCCCGGCTTTTAGACAGGTACGCACACAGACGGATAGGTAGAGATACAAAGGGACAGAGAGACAGACAGGCAGACAGAAAAATAGACAGGCCAATAGACAGATCATTCAAAAATCTTAGTTTCAGTTTGATTAACCTGTTCATTACCACACATTTCCACCATCTGCATGCATGAAGCTGGTGAATAGGATGTGGGAATAAAAGGGTTGGTTGTTTAAACATTCGTTATTGTTTTTTAACGAAGAACATTGTGAGTTTGACAACACTTCTTGAACAAAATTCCAATCCTAATTTCAGTTCCACGGAATTGGATTTTTTACCCAAATTTTATAACGATCCATAAACGGAATACAGTAATGACATTTTTATGACCACATACATACATACATACATACATACATACATACAGACAGACAGACAGACAGACAGGCAGACAGACAGCCAGACAGCCAGCCAGACTGACAGACTGACAGTTAGACAGCCAGCCAGACAGACAGACACACACATGCTCAACGCGCACACACTCATGCACACATAAACACAAACACAGGCGCGCGCACACACACACGCACATATACACTCATTCACTTTCACGCGCGCACACACGCACATACTCGCGCACACACACGAACACACGCGCACATACACAACACGCACACACACAAATACGTAAACGCGTGCGCTCGTAACTGTTTCCTCACATACATATGCGTGCATTTTATCTTACATACCTATTTCACTCGTATATTCTCTCTCTCTCTCTGTCTCTTTCTATCATTCTCTCTCTCATTCTCTCTCTCTGTCTCTCCCACCCCCACACTCTTTCTCTTTCGTGTTGTTTTTTCATATACATGTTAGTAGATTTGCAATAACAGTGGATGCACAAGTTGGCTGATGTGTTGATCTCAGTGCTGTTGGAAAACAGTTATATTTTTATTTCAAACTAAAGTTTCATTTGTCTCTCTCTGTTCTGTTATATACAAACACCACAGGGAAAAGATCAAATTAAACTAACAACATCCCTAGTCTATCACGCTCATAGAATCAGCCGCAGCAGCATCCCATCTCCCCTCAGGGGTATGTCTGGGTGCAATGATAGATGGCTCAGTTGTCGGAGATCACCAGATGGGTCACTGGACTCGGCCATGGACAGGTCAGTGGGGATGACACCTGTCCAAAAGTGAGGTTTGTTTTCAGTCCACAAAACTTCCCGTCTCTTGATGGTTGAGTTTGTGATGTTATTGGGTCCAGGAGTGGAGGATGGGGTAAGGGTATTAAGGTGATGGGGACGATACGTTGTGTTCATCATCATCATCGTCATCATGCCACAGATGCCCTTGAGGATCATGGCACTGTCAGCTGTGGAGGTAATGGAATAACACATGTTCGGTTTGCAGATGTCTGTTAGAATATGATGTTGGGCGCACACATTCCAGTAGACTATTTTTTAGGCTTTCAGGCTGCAACTCAACTCAAGAACAAGAACGTAAATCCATAATTCTATAAAGTGAGACAACCAGTGCACCGTGCAATTCTTGAGGGATTGTACAAAGACACCCTGAAAAAATCCCTGCCAGAAATGTGACATTGATGAAGAACAATGGGAAATCATGGCAACAAACAGGCCTGAATGGAGGCAAGCTATTCGCAAGTGGACAGAAGCTTATGAAAATGAAGGACGAAGCAACCAAGTGGAAAAGCGTGCAGCAAAAAAGACCAGAACCAGCTCTGCAGAGCGTTCCATTGAGTGTGCAGTATGCGGCCGCCTGTGTGCATCAGACTTTGGCCTGAGATCTTACATGAGGGTACACACGTAAAGAAAGTGCTAGGTTGGACTTTATCGACCACGATAGTCGACCATATACACTGTTTTTTTTTTCCAAACTGAGCCTTGCTGGAAAATTTTGACAGACTTTCTGATCAGCAAGTAAGCCTGCCTGACACTACTGAATCCTGTCTTTAGGGTACTGACGATGAGTAAAGCTACTCTTGATGACGTCATTGTGTCCACAGATCACTGCCGTATATCATCATCAGGTGCCCTGCCGCATGGCGTTGGCGATTATGGCCCTCCATACGAATTAATCCCTTGTCGCTGCAAATACATCTCCCACCCTCTCTTTCCTCAGCCACTCTGCAAGTCTGTCCAATATTTTCTTCGTGGGTCTTTTATCTGGTGCTCTTTTTTCCTCCAGCTTTCCTGTAGTGACTAGATGCTCTAATTTCTCTTTCCCCATTAAATGTCCTAAAAATGTTGCTTGTCTTTTCCTAATCTTGTTCTTGTGTCTGCCTCCTTCAAGACTGTCTCGTTTGTTTTCTTTGCTGTCCATGGAACTCTCAACATTCTTCTTGGAAATCACATTTCAGTTGCCTTAATCTTGTTCTGACTTTGCGTGTTGACTGTCCACACTTCACATCCGTACAACAGTATCGGTCTTGTATAACACTCAAGGATTGCCGTATATGACTGTGCTAATTACACAGACTTTGTCGATTTGCAGGTTTGTAGAGTTTATCAACATCTAATCAGTCCAGACTTGTTCTGACAGTCATGATAGCGTCATGGTCTTTTAACATGTTTGTTGAAATCAGCACCCAGAGAGGTATTATGCAAATCCTGGTCCAATGTATTGGAGTCGTAGGAGCATTTTTTGAATACTTCAATGTCTTAACTTAAATGCCATGCCAGCATGTGTGTCAGAATTTCTTCCCTACGAATGATCTTCTTGTGTCTGCCTCACCAAGACTGTCTCGTTTGTTTTCTCTGCTGTCCATGGAACTCTCAACATTCTTCTTAGAAACCACACCTCGGCTGCCTCAATCGTGTTCTGGCTTTGCTTGTTGACTGTCCACACCTCACAACCGTATAACATTATCGGTTCTATCTAACATTCAAGAACTCTCTTCCTGATGTTCATTGATAGGCATTTGTTGGTAAGAATACCTTTCATCTTCTTGAATGCTGTTTTGGCTTGGCCCATTCTGCTGGCTATTTCTGATGTGCATCTGCCGTCTGGTGAGATGATCGTTCCCAGATATTTAAACTTATCAACCTGTCTTAAGGTTGTGCCGTTTGCTGCTATTTTGCATGAGAAGATTTCATGTTTTTTACTGATCACCATGATTTCAGTCTTCTTGCTGTTTAGTTCCAACCCCTTACCTTTGCTTTCTATTTCTAGTATATTCACAAGGTTTTGTAAGTCTCTTTCATTTTCTGCAATTAGCACGGTGTCATCTGCGTATCGAATGTTGTTTATCATTTTCCTCCAACCTTTAATCCACACACAACACACACACACACACACACACACACACACACACACACACACACACACACACACACACACACACACACACAACACACACACACACAGACAGAATACACACACAACACACACACACACACTCACTCACAAACACAAACATACACACACATACACACACACACACACACACTCACAAACACAAACATACTCACACCAAATACACACACACACACACAACACATACACAACACAAGACACACACACACACAACACACACACACACACAATACACGCATACACAGACACACAGACACACACACACACACAAACACAAACATACACACACCAAACACACACACACATACCACACACACACACACTCTCTCTCTCTTTCTCTCTCTCTCTCTCTCTCTCTCTCTCTCTCTCTCTCTCACTCACTGGCGTGTCTGAGAATGTTCCAACCACACATAGAGAGGACTACATCGTTAGTATCCACATAGGGCAGACACGACCTGGGAAGAACAAAGTTTATACTTGTTATCTAAATGATGGTGTGCACACAGGGGATTTCGTCCTACGAGTATTGACCTCTTTTGGCCCGGGAACAAAATGAACATGGAAAATCGATCATGCAATTAGCGTAGATGTCCATTCCAGTCAAAGATAAGGGTACATACTCAAGATTTGATGTCTCGAGTTTAGTCCCAGTCTGCGGTATAAAACCTGGCTTGTTCCCCGCCCATCTTAATTTCCAATCATTCTGGTGGTGTCAGCTTAGTGCTTCTTATTTCTCCTCCCTGTACACATTTCAAGACCTTCCCAGCGAATAGGTTTTGCGTAGGATTATGAAATACGCCAGATAACTATTGACAGATTCGGGTAGAGCGAATGTGGAATTGTCGGAGTACTACAAATACCTCTTGAAAGAGCACCAAACTGATTGTACGCCAAAACAATTTGCACATTACTTGATATTTTTTTCTAATCGTAAAGTTTTAGCCAGCTCCCTGGAAAATTCAGACCTGTTGCAAAAGATAGGAATCGTTTCAGTGATTTTTTTCATCTTTGAAAATTGTATTTATTGTTTTAATAACCTGATTAGGCATTCACAGAGCTTTAAATTACATCAATCTTCTGATTAGGCATTCACAGAGCTTTAAATTACATCAATCTTTTCAGTGATCTACATCTTTCAAGCTTGCATTTAGGTTTTTAATTAGCGGATTGGGCTTTCACAGCGCTTTAAATTACATTAATCTTTTCAGATATCTACATCTTTGAAGCTTGTATTTATTGTTTTAGTTAACTGATTGGGCACTCACAGAACTTTGAATCAAATTATTCTTTTGAGTGGTCTACATCTTTGACGCTTGTGTTTATTGTTCTAATTGGCTGATCAGGCATTCACAGAGACTAAAACATCAAATCTCTGTCAATGTTCACAGGAGAGAAATAAAATTGGTATAATTATGAATGGTAAAGTCTGTGTTGTTGTATGGTATGCAGAACTAGAAATGTGCAGAGTGTGACTTATCAGTGGCGGTATAAGAACGGGTCATATTAACATGGACAGACTACTGTGGTTTTTATTACTTGAACACTTCGGTCACTTTGATTTAGATTAATTATCCCTAAACAGCCAAGACAGTAATACAAACTACACACCCATGGACAGACAGACAGACAGACAGACAGACCAGACAGACAGAGAGGCAGACTCGCACACACACACACACGCACACTCATACACACACGCGCACACCCACACACATCACACACACGCACGCACACACACACACACACACACACACACACACACACACACACACACACACACATACACATGAACAGACCAGGCACAGACAGACACAGACACAGACACAGACACACATACACACGCACACACACATGCATCATTCACACACACACAACACACACACACACACACACACACACACACACACACACACACACAACACACACACACACACACACACACACACACACACATGCTGGCGTGTGCGGGCATATTCCAACCACCCCCCAGAAAGGAAGGACGACATCGTTAGTATCCACACGGGCAGACATGACCACCAAAGAACAGGGATAATACCCGTTCACAAAATAATGGCGTGCACACACGGGGATTTCGTTCTAGGAGTATTGACCTCTTCTCGCCGGGAAGAAATTGAACATAGAAAATCGATCAGCTAATTAGTGTAAATATCCTCTCCGGTCAAAGATATAGTACGTACTCAAGAGTTGCTGTCTCGAATTCAATCCCAGCCTGCAACATAAAACCTGGCCTGTTCACTGCCACCCTGAATGTTGCAATCATGCTGGTGGTGTCAGCTTAATGTTTCTTAGTTCTTGTTCTCCCCTATCCTCTCTCCATGTCAAGTAACGCGCCTGACCACAAGACATAAAAAGTTGATATCTTGTAAAATTCATGTTGATAACTTATTTCACTTTGTATGTGTTATGGTTCATCTATTTTTTTTAATATGCTTATATTGGTTGATAAGTTTAAATATCTGGGAACGATCATACGGCAGATGCTCATCAGAAATAGCCAGCAGAATGGGCCAAGCCAAAACAGCATTCAAGAAGATGTAAAGCATTCTTACCAACAAATGCCTATCAATTAACATCAGGAAGAGAGTTCTTGAATGTTAGATAGAACTGATAATGTTATACGGTTGTGAGGTGTGGACAGTCAACAAGCAAAGCCAGACCAAGATTGAGGCATCCGAGATGTGGTTTCTAAGAAGAATGCTGAGAGTTCCATGGACAGCAAAGAAAACAAACGAGACAGTCTTGATGGAGGCAGACACAAGAAGACTATTCATAAAAATGATTAGGAAACGACAGGCAACATTTATAGACCATTTTATGAGGAAAGGGGAATTGGAGCACCTGGTCACAACAGGAAAGCTGGAGGGAAAGAGAGCACCAGGTAGACCCAAGGAAAAAATATCGGACGGACTTGCAGAGTGGCTGGAGACAGAGAGGGTGGGAGATGAGCTTGCAGTAACAAGGGATAGATGCATATGGAGGGCCATGATCGCCAACGCTATGTGGCAAGGCACTTGATAAAGATGGTGATATATTGGTTGTGGAGAGCAGCAAGGACTAGCTGTAAGAGAGATCCAGTGGGATGTCACCTCACCTGTCTCACCTGTTGGTGTCACTGAGTTCAGTGTTTGCCGCTGCGCTAAGTGAAACTGCCACCCTGTGGGATCTAACGCCACTGTAATGGAGTATTTTGAAGTGTCAAGCTTGATGATCCTGCCATAAGGGATTACGCAGAATCATGGAATAATGCCAGAGAACTACTGGCAGATCTGGGTGGAGCGCATGTGGAATTGTCCGAGTGCAGTGAATCCTCATTGAGCAAGCACTGAATTTTAAACTCTGGACATACAAAAAACTGACTGACGTCCTCAACAAATGACATGTTCTGACAAAATTAATCATAATTCGCACAGACTGAATTTTCTTAGAAGCTTGGAAAGGTGATTGGGATTGAGATAATGACGACTGGGATTTTTGCAAGTTAAAGATGCGTAGTTCTCACTTGTACTATTTCCCATTCATATTGTTTTTGAAGAGAGTATAAAGTTTAATGTTTAAAAGAAACAATCTTAATCCATACATTGTTAAAAATAAACATTGAAACTGCACCAAAGTTGATTGAACGCATGCACATTGCAAAATATTTTTTCATCTCATGTTGTTATAAAATGTTAGCAAGTTTCATGGAATTAAGACGTGTTGCAAGAGACTTTAATCAGCTGAGTGATCAATATCTTTGAAGCTTTAATTTTTTTTCGGATTTGCTGATTATGCATTTTCAGAGCTTCAATCACTATATTTCTATGACATTATATAGGAGAGTAACAAAATAAGTATCATTGTAAAGAGTGAAACGTGTACTATTGTATGATATGCAAAACTAGGAACGCACAAAATATGACTTATCAGTAGTTATGTAATAACGAGTCATAGTGACATGCACTGCCTGCTGTGGTTTCTCTCTGCTTGAACGCTGACAATCAATTTGATTCAGATTAATATCCCATAATCAGCCAAAAAAGTATTAGAAACTAAACCCCACAAATATACAAACACACATACACATGCACACTGTCTCACACACACGCAACACAAATGACCATCACACAGACACGCACACTCACACACATACGCACACACACATATACGTACACACACGCACACACACATAAACGCACACACACACGCACACACTCACATAAACGCACACCACATACACACACACACACACACACATAAACACACACACACACACACACGAATGCGCGTGCGCACACATACACACACACCACGCACACACATTCGCTCACACACAACGCACACGCACACAATAACACAAAAATACCTACAAACACACGTACACATACGCACACACACACATAAACATACACACACACATACGGGCGTGCGTGGGTCTGTTTCAACCACTCACAGAAAGGATGACATCGTTAGTATCCACAGAGGCAGACATGACCACAAAAGAGCAGATATTATACCTATTATCTAAACGATAGCGTGCACACACGGGATTTAGTCCCATCAGTATTGACCTTTCTGACCAAGAACAAATGGAACAGACATTTCTGGCCAAGAACGAATGGAACATAGAAAATCGAACAATAATATATAATTACTGTACAAGTCCTGTCCAGTCAAAGACATTGCCATGTACTCACGATTCAGTGTCTTAACTTCAATCCACTCATGATTTGATGTCTCGAGTTCAATCCTAGTCTACAATATAAAACCTGACCTATTCACTTATTGTTCCAGTCGTTCTGGTGGTGTCAGCTTAGTGTTTCTTAGTTTCCCTTCTCTCTCTCTTCTCCTGCTCCACATTTAAAGGCCTTACCACCAACGCAAAGGGTTTTGCACAGGCTCATGAAATATGCCAGATAACTACCGGCAGATTTGGGTGGAACGCATGAAGTTGTCCGAGTGCAATGAGTCTCTCCTAACCAAGTTCTAAAACTCCAGACCTGGGGCATTCAAATAGCTAAGTGGATCCTTCAACAAATGACTCATCGTCATCATCATGTGCCTTGCCGCATGGCGTTGGTGATCATGGCCCTCCATATGTATCTATCCTTTGTCGCTGCAAGCATTTCTCCCACCGTGTCTGTCTTTATCCTCTGCGCAAGTCCTGTCTAATATTTTCTACCTGGGTCTACCTGGTGCTCTTTTCCTCTCCAGCTTTCTTGTTGTGACTAGGTGCTCCAATTTTTTTTTCCTCATAAGATGTCCTATAAATGTCGCATGTCTTTTCCTTATCTTCTTTATTAATGTTCTTTTCGTGTCTGCCTCTTTCAAGACTGTCTCGTTTGTTTCCTTTTCTATCCATGGAACTATTCACATTCTCTTTTAGAAAACGACATTTCAGCTGACTCAGTCTTGTTCTGACTTTGAGTGTTGATTGTCCAAGCTTCACTTCCGTACAACAGTATCGATTCTATATTATACTGAAGAACTCTATTCCTGATATGAACTGATAGGCATTTGTTGATAAGAACACTTTTCATTTTCTTGAATGCTGTTTTAGCCTGGCCGATTCTGTTGGCTATTTCTAATGACCCACACCAACAACATCAGCCAGAAGTCTCACAGGCTGAGCAGTGCCAGAGACTCAGGAAGGTGGTCAGGAGTCAGACAGTGAACATTGGGAGTTTTGCTGTTTTAAGTGCATGGTTGTACATTTTACCATTTACCCATCAAATTGTTTTTGAAAAGAATAAATTTGAATGTTAAAAAAGTAGAAAAAATAGAAAAATGAAAGAAGAAATTCTTAGTGTTTACTTTGCTCCTTTCGATGCCTGCAGTCAAATAGTTTTTAAGAGCTAAAAATAAACAAAACAAAACAAAACAAACAAATAAACAAAGAACAAACAAACAAACAAACAAACAAACAAACAAACAAACAAACAAGAAAGCAAAAACAAACCCAATAAGGAGCAGCAAAGTTTATTGAATGCGTGAAAGTTGCAAATCATATTCTGTCTTTTCTAATTATAAGGTTTTGATAAGTTTTGTAGTTTAGACTCTGTTGCTAAGGACTTCAATCATTAGTGTGGTCAACAGTTTTGAAGCTTTTCTTTTTTTTTCGAAATAGTTGATTTTGCTTTCCTTCTTCTTTTTGCTTCTTCTCCCTTACCTCGGCGAAGAGTCATTGGAGCGCCACACCAACTTATCGTTCGCCAGATCCTTCCAGCTGTGTCGGTTGTGCGCCATAGCCTGGGTCTCTGCAAATGGTTCTCTGTCCATTCTGCTATATCGTCAGTGCATTGTTTTTTTTTCTGACTTCTTCTCCGTCTCTCCCCCTCCCCCCAACCTTCCTCAACTCCTCAACAATGTCCTGGTCATTGAGTCTTCTCACATGGCCATACCAAGATATTTTTCTTTCCGCAACTGTCGTCAGCAGATCTTCATAAGTCCAATAAGCTGCTTGATTGTTTGCTGCGCTTTTTCACTGATGATATGATCAGTGTGTCTGACGTTTAAAATCTTGCGATTACATCTGATTTCTTTGGCTTGGATTCTTTTTTCCGTATTTGCTGTCAAGCTAGTGTGCATTTACAGAGTTAAAAACACCCCATTTCTGTCAATTTCACAGGAGAGAACTAGAAACAAACAAATAAACACTGTCACTCTCACTCACACACAAAACCACGTACACAGCATCACAGACACAGACACAAAGCACACACACACATACACACACACACACACCCACGCACGCGCACACACACACACACACACACACACACACACACACACACACACACACACACACAACACACACACACACACACACACACACACACACACACACACACACAACCACACACATCCACACACACACAACATACAACTAACACAACATAAATACAGAATCACATGCACACAAAACTATACATGATACAGAAAACCACAGACAGAAAATTATACGAACCAAATTTCTCTCTCTCTCTCTCTCTTATCTCTCTCTCTCTCTGTTGTCTTTGTGTGTGTATGTCTCTCTCTGTCCATCTCTCTCTCTCTCACACCCACACACCCACACACACACACAACAAACACACACACACAAACACACACGCACACACATCCACGCACGCACACTTGAACCCACACAACATCCCACCCCCAACCTTAGCTGAAACAATCCCATAAAGAACTGTGCCATAGGCAGTTTTATGGGAAAAGCCGAAGAGCAGTGGCAGAGAAATTTTAGGACGATAGAAAAAAAAAAGTCAAAGAGACATGCAGTTCAGGAAAAATACAACAACCAGGCAGATGAACGAACGAACGGATAGAAGGGGTTAATCAGTATCCCATTATCGGGGAGGACAGTTATTAACTCTCCCCTTCCCTGTTCATTCCTCCCCCCATTATCCACACCCACATGTAAAATACATAACAACATCGCCAGGCGAAGCATTGTCCAATTTGAAGTTTCGTCCAATATTTTAACCTCCAGCTAGGTTTCCAGTTTATAAATACAAGTACGAATTCAAC
>JAPXFY010000013.1:38102471-38107471 GCA_030674185.1 Monoplex corrugatus
GTGCCATGATCACCATACACATGGCACCCGTGACGTTAGTGCGTATGGAATTCGTTCCGAGCGCGGAGACGTCATCTTGAGAGACTGAAACTGAAACTTAGAGGATTTATCAAAGTTGAATCGTCTTGTAAAATACCAAGCTGATATAATGAAATGGTACTGGATTTGATATACAAAATCGTCTTTGACTGATCTTTAAGTCATATTGGCTTTCGATTTAACAATAATATTCGCCTTGGTTTCATTTTTCTCACTCCGTGGATTACGTTCAGTTATGGATCGCTCAGTAAAGACAGTACTCTGGTATTTCAGAACGTTATGGAAATGAAGAGATAAACCCATGGCATATTAATCCCTCCTAGATTCTTCAAACCATTTTACGTTCTGTTTTCCATCATTTCTCTAAGCCAGGTTGATACAATCCATTATCCTCCATCTTCTTAAACTGTCACTTCTGTCTCCCAGATCACTTTTGTATTAAGGACGGGACGCAAAACCCCATTGTCTAGCCATCTCCATATTTATTATGGTCCCTGATAAGGCCACTGGTCTGGGAACTATCTTCCAGCGGATGATAAGCAGACAGTGTTTAGGGGGGATAATCTTCATGGGAAAGTACAGATGAGTATAGGAGGGATAATCTTTAAGGACCTTCAAGGGAAAGTATGGCTGAACATAGGGGGGGATAATCTTTAAAGACGACGACAGCTGAATGCAACGTCTGTCCAAGCTTTCTGTCTTCTGTCATGCTGGCAGCGCACAACGAAGATTTTCTGCCATCAGAATCCTTGTCCTTTTCTCCCCACGATATCATAGCCGCCCGTTTCAATCATGGTTGGTCTTTGGAAATGTAGAGACGTTTGATCAAGATGCTGTCTGTGTGTTATGGTTAGGTCTAATCCGAGAATAGGGACAATGGTTCTGAGAGAAGGATAATGGTTCCGAGAAAAGGATAATGGTTCTGACAGAAGGATAATGGCTCTGAGAGAAAATAGATTTCTAGAACAGTATGCTCTTTCCTTCTAATATCTATATCACTGGAACACTCGTCATTTTCATTTCATCTCTGTCTCTTTCTCAACACGTACTTGAGTTCTCTATTAGATGTATCCACTACTGGTTTGATTTAATGCAGATGGAAAATAGTCAACACTCAAAGCCAGAACAAGATTGAGGCAGCCGAGATGTGGTTTCTGTGAGGAATGTTGAGAGTTCCACGGACAGCAAAGAAAACGAGACTGTCTTGATGGAAGCAGACATAAGAAGATCATTGATAAGGAAGGTTAGGAAAAGACAGGCAACACTTGCGAGCCATTTTATGAGGAAAGGGGAATTGGAGCACCTGGTCACAACAGGAAAGCTGTAGGGAAAGAGAGCACCAGGTAGATCCAGGGAGAAAATATTGGACGGATTTGCAGGTAGGCTGAGGACAGAGAGGGTGGAAGATGTGCTTGCGGCGACAAGGGATAGATGCATATGGAGGGCCATGATCGCCAACGCCATGCAGCAGGGCACTTGATGATGATGGTAATGGAAAAGAAGAGAATACCACGTAAAACATACAATACGGTATGTGATTTAGATGCTAAAAGTAAACACAACTGAGCGTCAAGTGTACGTGCTTGCTTGTTTGAATACAGATTTTGGTTCGTAGTATGGATAAATCAAGATGTTGGCAGAGTGAATGAATTCATGCGTGTGTTTCGTTAGCGTCTGATGCAGAAACGGAACGATCATAGTCAAAGCTGTGCCAGATCTACTATTTACACAACTTTTAAGTAATACTCGTAAAGTGAAATCATGCATGACTATGGATATGGACAAATATTTTGAATATGTAACAACAAAATTTAGACTTGGCATATCAGATACAGTGTCAGAGAGAGAGAGAGAGAGAGAGAGAGAGAGAGAGAGAGAGAGAGAGAGAGAGAGAGAGAGAGAGAGAGAGAGAGAGAGAGAAAGAAAGAAAGAAAGAAAGAGAGAGAGAGAGAGAGAGAGAGAGAGAGAGAGAAGAGAGAGAGAGAGAGAGAGAGAGATTTATTGTGTCCAGTACGTAAAATCTCGAAAGAAGATGAAACGCGCTTTTTGCTTTGTTCTCCAGCACACTCGAGAGAATATCCAATTATCAAAGGCATCCTTCATTTTCTAGATTTACTCTATTGATGTCATCAATGCACCTGGTGTTGTTCATAATCTATCCTTGTTTTTGTATAAGGCATTTAAACTTAAAGATGTAGCAAAGTCATGATAGTGTTCACAAGTTAATACTTTGTTCTGTTCTATCATTCTATTTTTGTTCACAAGTTAATACTTTGTACTGTTTTATCATTCTATCTTGATATACCGTTATGTATTGGTACCTCTTCAAGGGGACCAATGGCTCATTATATGACAAAACTATCCGAAGTCTGTATGTCTGTCTGTCTGTTTCTCTGTCTCCCCCTCCTCTCTCTCCTTCAATATTTCTCTCTTTTTCTCCTTCCTTACCTCCCTTCCATCCTCCCCTCTCTCCAATCTTTTCTGCCCTGTGTTTTCGCTGTACCTAATTATTTTCTATGCTACATGTACATACGTGGAATGTAGATTAAAACTAACAAGCCAACGGTGGACTTTTCAAAATGCTCAAGTAACGAAAAGGAAAAAGAAACGGACAGATCAAAATCGAAATCGACAAGGACACGAAAAATGATACCGAGATAGAAAAACACAAAGAAACACAAAGTTAGAACCAGCACATGGAACATTTGCCGACTCAAAGACAAGGAGCCAGAAATAACAGTTATGAAAAGGAAGGGTATTACACAAATGGGCGTCTTTCACTGCAGAGACAAAAGGAGCAGCCTTGACAGAACTAAGGGAGTCGTGCAGAAAGTATGTTTCATTATACACCCAGACATAGCAAAGTACTTCTTTTATAGGAACTGAATATGTTATAGAAAGATTAATCAGGATCAGAATCAGAAGAGAAGAAAAGGTCACCAATTTCATCCAGACCTACGCACCTTTCAACACCTCCTACCTAGAGGAAACGAAGAAAATTTTCTACAGGCTGTCAGCTGCAATAAACTCCGTCTCAGACACAGAATATCAAAGCGAAGACGCCAGACAACTCAAAAATGACAACGGTGATCATCCGCAAGAAAATCCAGAAAGATAAAGTGCGACGTGAAATGGAATCAGAGATTATCAAGAAGCTCCAAGACATAGACAGCATTAAGCTCTCAGCTGAAGAAAAACTTGGGCGTCTTCAGAGCGGCTCTAACAGAGACACTAGAAAAAGGCGTGTAATAGAAAGAAAATTGGAGAGGACAAAGAAAGCAGATGCCTAGTTTCACAGTGCTACCATGATGAGAATGGGGATGATAGTGATGATAGCATAGAATTCCATTTCGGATTAAGACTACATCACAGGGATGTAGTCTACGCTTCCTTTCATAATATGTACATCCTGGCGTCAACCTTGCCCTGTGATGATCAAGAAATTTGAGCAACACCCTCAAATATGTATCGATGAAGTGGATGGTACTCAGTTGTGTGGTTCCCAGTGAACTCATAGATTTCTCAACTCTGGGTAGGAGCTGGTGGGGTCCCCGAAAACCCCGAAATGATTCTGAGAAGATTGATGGGAAATCAAACCTACAATCTTTTAGTTGTTAGTTGTCATGCTATCCACTACACTATGGTACACTGAGTAAAGTTGGTGGTGCTGATCCCACTGCTGATAAGATTGGCCTTCAGAGTGTCCTTACATCGCTTTTATGGTCTTTACTGATCACAGAATCCCTGCGTCAGCTTTACACACAACATATCTAGGATGTGATTGTCTTCCATACAACGTTTCCTGTCCAACAAAGTCGGTATTTGATAACTAAACATTCTATCTTTGAAGAGCCATTCTTCCTCAGAACTTTCCGTCTGATGTTGCGAATCTTGTGCAGTCATTTTTAATGGAACTGTTCCAGCTATTGAATGTACTGTTAGTAGATAGTCCAGGTCTCGAGGCTATAACAGCAGGGCGCTCAAAACTACATGCGCAGTTATCTGTGAAGAGAAATTCCTTCAAGACAGCTTTGAAAACATTGGTCTTGCCTTGAAGTTTCCGCAGGTCGAGGATTTACCATCCAAGGGAACTGGATGTACCCCCTCCCTGTCAAAGCCTCTAAATGCATTAATCAGCATGGCGGAGAGATGAGGGCTGTACAACGCATTCCTGTTTTATTCCATTCTGCATTGGGAAGGGTTCGGACACCTCCTCATTGTCTTGCACTCTGGCCATCATGCCATTATGAAAGGAAGCAATCAGCGAGATATGCGGCTTCTGAGGGCAACCAGACTGACTTTTGTGTGTTCCTTTCACCACATAAGCCACACTGAGACTCAGGAATAATAGACTCGGCTCTGTGTATTGTGACTTCGTTAAAAATGATTCTTCCAAGAAACTTCCCCACAGTGCACTGGAGGGGTATTTCGCAATCGTATAAAGTCTTATCATTCCTACTCTCATAAATGACCAAATGCCTCGTAGTTCTGGCTTGCCCGTATGCCTAACTAGCACAGTAAATTTTTAACGCTTTGACTCCTGTAACCTGTCCACCAACTACAAAAAGTTAACCCTTTGACTCCCTCATCCTATCCACCAGCTTCCTGCAGGTTAAGTTTTAGCTTTGCTAGAATAACTGGAAATGCAGCACGCTATTGGACGGGGTATGGGAGTCAAAGGGTTAAAATATGGAGGGGTGCGCTATCCTTTCCCCACTCTCTTTCGTAGTTTGTTTCACAGGTGTTGTTCAACACTTATAGAACGGCCTTAGCAGATCACATACATAGTGTACAACTCTGTTCATATCTTCTATCGTTTGAAGACATTCTGTCTCTGTGTTTTCATCCCAGTGGTTCCTACATATGGTCTGGATGTCAATCAAACGCTTTTGTTGGAGTAATGTTCCTTGCCGTTTTTCGCTGGGTGGCATTTATATGAAGACTATCACCATTATAAACCG
>JAPXFY010000013.1:38112471-38144971 GCA_030674185.1 Monoplex corrugatus
ATTCCATATGTTTACTTAATTGTCCATCCATCCAAAACAACAAAAAGAAAAATAAATTTAAGAAAAGCGTACTTTAATCACCAAAATATTACGGAACTTGTGAATATTTTGAAAGGAGATAGTAGCACTTACCACACATTAAAAACACAAAAAATGATACTTGTCGATTGAATTAGACTTAAATGTTTTAGGACATGGTGTAAAAGTGGTTATAGGGCATGAAAATGCAGAAAACTCAAAATTGACAAATGTGTCCCTGTTCAGAGTTTTCAGCCCACAGCAGCAAAAGGCCTCGCCCGACTTATTGTACCTTTTGTCAGAATGGGTCACAAATGTGGCTACCTCCTCCAGCTCCTACTGGCCGCCATGGAGCCTGTCTGTCATGGAGTTAGCCATGTCTCTTGTCACTCCACCTGACAGAAGTGACATCGCTGCATTATGGGGGGAAAAAGGTGAGCACAAATGTAACTGCCTGAGTGCGTTGATCCTAAAAAATAATGTTTATCAATGGCATCGACTGATCAAAACATGTTGTTTACTTGTATAAAGCTTTCTAGCCAAGAAAAACAGCTGCAATGTAATTCGTAAGATACCGTATCTCTGAAAAGTGTACTTTTGTATTTGCAAGCTACAGTATTTCTGGAAAGTATTCTTTTGTAATGATGATAACATTTGTTTTGTCCCTCCCTCCATTCAGAGCTATGGCCTTACATGAATAAAATATCTGAATCATTCTCTTTTTATAAGTATTGCATCTTACCATTCACCGTGACCAAGTGGTTACACAATGGATTACTGACAGGGAGGTTGTACTTTCAAACCCCCATCAGTTGAAAAATACTGTGAGATTCCTCTGCACTGACAAACGCCTACAAAGAGTTGAGCCTCCAAAGGACTGAGTGGAACGGGAAGACTGGAACTACATTACGGATGCATCAATGACAGTGTTGCTTAAATTTCCTGACCGACATTATAGAATTGTTTGTATCTCTCGGCCTGGTGAACCAGGATATGTATTATGATAGTAAACTTAAGAGTACACGTGAATAGGATAAGGAAGTGGACGAGTTAAGGGTTCGCTTTGCTGTTTTACGGCTGATGATGCATAAAGTTGGTGGATAGGGTTAGGGAGTGGAAGGGTTAAGTTTTTGTTCGCAAAAAAGCAAGAACAAGAACCCAAACCCTCGGGCACGGAAGATCTACACTATTACTTTGAAAGAGAGCAAGAGAGAGAGGGGGGACAAAGGGAGGGGAGAGAGAGGGATTGGGGGAGAGATAGATAGATTAGATAGATAGATAGAGAGAGAGAGAGAGAGAGAGTTGTGTGTGTGTGTGTGTGTGTGTGTGTGTGTGTGAGAGAGAGAGAGAGAGAGAGAGAGAGAGAGAGAGAGAGAGAGAGAGAGAGGTGGAAACACAGAGACGCAGAAAAACAACAAAGACAAAGACATACGGAGGCAGAGACAAAGAAAAAGACATAAACGGACACAGACAGATAGAGGAAGATAAAGAGTGAGAGACAGACAGACAGAGAAAGAGAGAAACAGAGACAGAGAGAGACACATAAAGAAAAACACACACACACACACACATACACACACACACACACACACAGACAGAGAGACAAGAGACAAACAGAGAGAGAAAAGAGAGACGAGAGAGAGAGAGAGAGAGTGTGTTAGAGGAAGGAGAGAGGAGGGGGAATCTATGACAAAATATTACAAGTGTAAAAACGTAACCAGATATCAGAGTAACCTGATATGTTGTCACTTAGCATGTTCACAGAAGGACTTCCCTCCAGGCCAGCAAGCCACGCTGTCTGGGAATGTTTACAGAATACAGATACAGATGGCGTCCATCATGCATCCTTCCTGTGGAACCTTTACCGCGGCTGTTCTATGCCAAGACTGGGTCCACTTCAACTCTGCCCTTACTTCACCACTATTCCTATCTTCATTTTGCTTCATCCCTTTAATGTCTGATACTGGTTTTTCCCCCTGCTGTATCCTCTCCTCTGTTTACACTTCACTACTCCATGCCACTCATTTCGGCTCTCCAACACACCTTCAAGCCAAACAAATCTAATGTCAGCGTGAGAGAAGAGCCTGGAAGGTCACAGAGTTTGGGACATTTTTTCATAGTGCTCTGATGATGAGAATAGGGATGATACTGATGATGATGTTTTAAGTTCCATTTGGGACTGAGACTGTGTGACGGGGCTGCATTCTAAAGTATCTTTCACAACATACCCTGGCGTCAGTCAGGTCCATGGTGTTAGAACATTTGAGCAACACTCTCAATGACATATCCGAAACGTGGATGAGACTCAAGTGTGTGGTAGCTGAGTCTTTCCAACAAGCTGACAGCACACTCGAGTGTGGGTAGGAGCCAGTTGGGGCCGAAAAAGTCCATAACAATTTTTGGATGACTGATACTTTTAACCTTATATACAAAAAGGTTAATGAAAAACGTGTCATTTGCAGATTAAAAAGTTTCACCTCGATATCAGTACCTTGATGGCAGTAATTTCTACCTCTGCATGTGAACCATTATCATCATAGATTTTCTATTACGTCACTCAAAGATCACTCTATATGTCACTGTCCCTAGACTGTCTATAACATTTCAACAGTCTAAAAATTTTTACGTTTCTTGTAATTTCAAAAATGCAGAGCATCTCATGTGTATCCTTGTCTTTATGAATCGGGTTCAATAGTGTTTTCTAAAAAACTAATCTGAAATGTTCCAGAATATGCTGCTTTCTCCTGTTAAGTTAGTGAATGTTGACCATCTGATCTACATTACTGGGCCTTTCTAAAACAACTACAAAACCGCATTGTTTTGCATCCAAGAAGTGTCCAGAAACTTGTCAGCAGATGCTTGACAGCTTTATGGCCAGGCACGATTTGGAGTTGGGGAAACTTGTGTAGTGTCATCAAGCACAGCAAATAAAGGGTGACAGCCTCTGCTTTAAAACTTTCATGACCAGTGGTTCATGTGATTTCTACCGTTACATCAGTTTGTGTTTTACGCTGTGCACCACTCCCTATCGTCAAAGCAGGAGGGAAGCTGTTGTCATGATATCAGTTGTGAGGTCATGTTTCTGGTCCCGCTCACCCTGCAACAAAGGAAACCAGATAAAGACACATGTTTAATGTCAATCGATTTGGATAATGGTTAACATTTTGTGTTTGAAAGTTCAGACATTTAGTCTGGGTCATTGTTACTGGTTTTAAATGGAACTCGCGTTCTTAAATTTTGACGAGCATCCACAAGCAATGATCGCTGCGTTGTCATTTATTCAAAAAAAAAAAAAAAAAAAGAAAAGAAAAAAGTTACCTTTTTATGGAAAGTTGGAACTGGTAATATTTCATGTGGAATATTATTTCGTCCCTGGGCTCATTTACTTACTTTTTCAGTCTACTTCCTATGCCAAATGAATGGCAGAGTCTTGAACAACTTTATACAATCCCATGATGACGATGACGGGGATGATAATCATAATGCAAAAGGATTCTTTTTTTGGATTGAGACTGCGTGACAAGGCCGTAATCTACGTATATTTGCATAACATATTCTGGCATCAACCAGGTCCAAGAGATACAGACACATGTGATGTTGGTCAGAACAACTGAGCATAAGTAAAGTAGACAACACTCGACCGTGTGGTCCCGGTCTTCCCAACTAGCTCACAGCACGCCCACCTATTGTGTTGGAGCCAGTTATTGTCAAAAAATCCCACGCTAATTCTTAATGACTGATACTTTTAGTCTCACATGCAACAAGAATTTTACGCAAAATATTCTATCTGCTGAATAGCCCGTGTCATCTCGATATCAACACCTTGATATCAGTCATAGTATCACTCCAAATAAACAATGATTGTCCTAGATTCCCCGAGTCACTCAAAGATGAATCTCTTGTTACCGTCACTAGCTTCTCATTACATTGTAACAATCAACCTGAATGTCCCTCATTTCTTCACATCTTATTGAATGGAGTCGAAAAATCTTCTGTGGTGTATTCTATTCTCTAATGTTTTGATATAAGTACTTTTGCAATGGCAGATTTGTAAGCTGGCATTTGAGCTCATATTCGCACGGTTGAAAACAGAATTTTATTTCTAGTTTCTTTTCTATATCTAATTTAATGGTAATTTTAAAAACTAACCAGAAATGTCTTTGAGATTTAAAGGAAACTTTGTCCATCTGATCCTACAGTACATTGTGAGGCCTCACTAAACAAATCATAACACATTGTTTTGTATCCCAGAAGTCACCGGAGACTGGTCAGGAAATCCTTAGCAGTTTTATGGCTGGAACAATTTGGTGTTACAAAACTTGTAGTGTGTCACCGAATGCAGCAAACAAGAAGTGACAGCCTATGTTAGGAACTTTGCATGGCCTGTCGTTTATGTGGCTTCGGGGCGTTACGTCAGTTCCTGTTTTACCGTGTGGACCACTTCCTGTTTTACCGTGTGGACCACTTCCTGCTGTCAGAGCAGGAAGGAAGTTGTCATGATACCTGTTGTTAATTCATCGTTCTGTACCCGATGATCCGCTGGAAAGGAAAGCAGTTAAACACACTTGTTTAAGGTCTGTTCATTTTGGTAATGGTGTACATTTGCGTCTGAAAGTTATGACATTTAGTCTGGGACATTTTATTTGATTTTAAATAGAATTCACGTTCTGGTTTGGATAAGCATTCTCAAGCAGAAGCATTGATCCTTGTTACTCCTTAGGAAACTATAATTATTTTGATAGATTGTCATAACCTCTCTTGACTCAAAAATGCAAACTTTATGTTACTCATGTAGTATTTGATTGAAAGAGGTACAGTGTCTAAAAATCAGTCCAAGGAGATCACTTGGGTGCCCTTCTTTGGGCAGGGACCTGTGATTGCAGCTAGATATAAAGAGTGGGTATGAATCTCTTTCTTTTATGCTTAGTTTGTGTAGCACTTACATGATAGAAGGCCTTAGGCAAGTCAAGATTAGATGTATAATGTTGAATTTTTACAATTGATTTAATGTTCCTGTATTCTCTTTTGTTTAAAGAATCATTGATTAAATAAAGTGTATCAAATGCATCTTTCAGATAAATGTGTGGTCCGTTTTTTTTTAGAATGTTTGTACTGTCACGTATGCCCTCATTAAAATTTCGTATTTTATTTTTCTCACTTTCTCTTGTCCTCTCGTGTATGAATGAGATATTAGTAATAGAATGCATCAGCAAATTCTATAAGACCATCACAACAAACCAATTCTAAAAGATTAACTGGATCAATATTACATAAACACAATCTGTAAAAAATATCATAGAGTTCTGTTTTTGTTTAGACTGCGTAACAGGGAATTCGTTCTTGCCCACTTTCATAATGTCTTGGCCTTAATAAGGCCCAGAAATTTAAACACCTGTAGTTTGGGCAGAAAGTATGAGCAGTACACTCAGTGACCCTTCTGTAAAATGAATGAAGCTGGACTATTGACCCTGTCTACCCAACAAGCCCTTTATACGGCCAATTGTAAGTGGAAGTCTGTTGGGGCTTAAAATTCCAACTATAACTTTTTGGGTTGATGGAGGTTGGAACCCACGCCATTACAGCCTGTAGTCCGTTACGCTGACCACTTCGCCACGTTAACTTTGACTTGAAGGTTGCTCTTGGACAGTGTGTCATGCTGTTTTAAGTGAACAAACCGAATACAATTGTGTTGCTTCAACAAAGGGATTCAAGTTAGCCCACAAAGGTATACTGATGTTGTGACGTGCTCCATATGCCTCTCCTCTGAGATGGGATATACAAAAACAGGTTTCTTGGATACTTGATGTCAAAAGCTTGGTATCTGCTTTGTGAGTGCCCAAGTTTTATACCCAAGTGACTGGTACAGCGTGTTAGTGAAAATGTCAGTGCTGGCTATACATGTATTATTGCTGTTGCAATCCTGATGTTGATTTCTGCTGTGAAACGCCTATCTTTGGACAGAATACTCCCATGTACCTTAAAACTGTCAACTTAACGTTGCTTTTATCTACTGCTTCACTGAACTCTCCACAGACAAGCATCGATTTCCTTTTCAGATTCATGATACCTGTCGTATATCTTACTCGGTTTAGTATCAGACAGAGTTCTATAGGCATTTACCAACATATATCCACCACTGCTTAGATCAATAAGCATAGAATGAAGCTAAAACAACAACAACAACAACAAAAAGACAACAAAAAAACCAGACGGCCAGCAGAGAAAGTGGACCAGCTTAGACGGGAGATGTGAGCCCATCAGAGATAATGGAAGTACAATCCATCCATTTCTTGTGTCCTTCGTTTAGAAGCAAGGTCTGTTTGGTGTTTGGACGATGTCAGACTGTCTGTTGCCATCCACACATTCTGGTCTGAAAACTGTCAAGGTTGGTGTTTTGGACCACTCTCTTCCGGGCAGACAGAAACCTTAGAACAGGTCAGTGTAATGGGCCTACGTCGTAGTTTACTGTTCAATGCTTTTCTTCTTCTTCTTGTTGTGTGTGTGTGTGTGTGTGTGTGTGTGTGTGTGTGTGTGTGTGTGTGTGTGTGTGTGCGTGCGTGTGTGTCTGTGTGTTCTCTCGTGTGTGTGTGTGTGTGTGTGTGTGTGCATGTGTGTGTGTATGCGTGTGTGTGCATGTGTGTGTATATGTGTGCGTGTGTGTCTGTTTGTGTGTGTATGTGTGTGTGTATGTGTGTGTATGTGTGTGTGTGTGGTGTGTGTATGTGTGTGTGTGTGTGTGTGTGTGAGTGTGTGTGCTCGCGCATACGTATGTGTGGTGCGTGCGTGTATGTGTGTATGTATGTATGTATGTATGTATGTATGTATGTATGTATGTATGCATGTATGAGTGTATGTGTGTGTGTTTGTGGTTTGTGTACACACGAATCTGTTTATCTATCTCTCATAAGAACGTCTTATAGCTAAATACATCGCATTCGCATAAAACGTTTCAGTCAATGTTATAGGACATTTATACTTTAAAGGAAAGTATTTCCCAAATCTATGAAAACAAAACAAAACAAAACAACCCAAAACACCCCCCCCCCCTAAAAAAAACACCCCAAAAACCAAACAAATAAACAAACAAACAAACAAAAACAAGACAAACAAACAAAACAAAACAAAAAAGAGAAAAAAACTCGAATACAAGCAGACGTAAAAAGTATTATTATGATACTACCACTAATGATGAAAAATGATGATAGTAATAATATTGACATTAACAGTGATGATGATGATGACAATAATGATAATAACAACAATAATGATAATAATACTTCTTCTACTACTATTACTACTACTTCTATTACTAGTATGTAGTACTACTACGACTACCACTACTACTATTACTACTACTACTACTACTACTACTATTACTACTACTACTATTACTACTACTACTACTATTACTACTACTACTACTACTATTGATGCTGATGATGATAATAATGATAATAATACATGTAATGATGATGAAGATGATGATAATAATAATAGTAAAACTGGTAATGATGATAATTATGACGATGATGATGATAATGATAACGAATATTCTAATGATAAGAATAATATAATATAATAAAAATAATAATAATAAAAATAATAATAATAATAATAATAATAACATTCAGGGAGCTTAATCTTATCATAATTAAAAAGCCCTAAGCGCTTACAATAACAAAGATACGTACAAAGAAAACAAAAATGAACAAGCCAAACAACACCAACACCATACATTCACCAACTTATACGACCAGACATTAACACACATACACACACGCACACACACACACACACACACACAGACAGACAGTCAGACACACACACACACAGACACAGACACACAGACACACACACACACAGACACACACACACCTGACCCCCCCCCCTCCACACACACACACACATGGATCATTTTGGCTCTCCAAAACACCTTCAAAGCTTCCGACACTGAGGTAACCACGACAGCAGGACATGAAAGACCACAGAATCTGGGATAGTTTTTCGAATGGTGTGATAATGAGAATGGGCATGATGCTATAGAGTTCCATTTTCTGGTAACTCCGTGCTAATGGCTTCGTTGATCAGTATAATGTACACACACAGACACAGCAGATAGACACACACATTCACACATATAAACACACACACACACACGCATGCATACACACACACACACACACACACGTACACACACACACACACACACACACACACACACACACACACACAACACACACACACACACACACACACATACACACACACACCAGGGCGGCAGGAGAGGGATATTGTGAAAAGAGTAGTTTTCAGAGAGTGTTTGTACGATGACAGAGAATCAGAACTCGCGGAATGACAGAGCAAGTTTGTCCCATGAAGATGGGGCTTAGAAGGAGAATGCTTTGACGGTTTGAAAGGAAGCACCGGCGTCTGTGATTAATTCAAAACAGACACGATAGTGGGCAATCATGTTGGGGAGATTTTCGAAAGGAATTTCTTATATGAATCAAATTTCTCACTGTTTGCTCTCTTGCAATACAGAATGAAATCCTTCGACAGATTGTGTTTGTCTGGTTTTCCTTGCCTATTATCTCCACTAGTCATTCTCTGCGTTTTATCCAGTGTTTTTTTTATTTTAGTTGTTTTGTTATTGTTGTTTGTTACATATTTACAGCTTTCTTTCCTGCACTGCATGTGTTACTATTCAATCCCACGTTGATAATTTCGGCTCTCCAAAACACCCCGAAATTGAAGTACCTCAAGAGCAGGACACGAAAGACCATTCTGGGACAATTTTTCCGGTGGTATGATGATAAGAATGGAGATGATAGTGATAATGCTATGGAGTTCTTTTTTTTTCGGACAACCCCATACTTATGGCCTTGTGGATCACTATGATGTACTGTGAACGTCTGGGTAACAACAGCGGATATGGATGGACTGATAAAACCCTGGCTAAAGATGTTAATGAGTAATACATCATTAAAGTAGTATCAGCTCTGAGGAAATAGATATGCCACAGCTTTATCCTAAACAACATATATTTCAGCATTCTCATTACATTTCAAAGATCAGAGACTGTGCCAATATCAAAGATCCGAGAAATGAAGACAGCGACACCAGTACACCATCACATTTGTGAAGAGCAGGGCATTTGGCCGGCTGTCATGGTATAAAACATTGGAAAGATAAGTTGATCAATTAGCCTTCTCGCCTTTCTGGAATCTTGATTAAAAATGGGTGGCGCTGTACTGCGTGACGCGCTCTCCAAAGAAAGAGCAGCCCGAGTTTCCGTGGTAAATCCACTGTGACAAAAGAAATGAATATGAATATGAATATAAATATCAATATGAATATTCATCACAAGGAAATGAAATGGTTTCGCTATCTGACCGTAATGCAATCCCATCACTGACTAAACAAGCAAACAACGAAAAGATATGAAAGATTGAAAGCGAGATGCAGACCAAGGAAACCTGGATCGACAGTATGGAACAGACTTGATGTCATGCGGCATTCCTCCTCTCAGACCTTACAGCTTGCTGCTGACCATCAACTCTGTCTACGGCACCAAAAATGATACAAGAAGACAGAGGACAGAAGTAAAGAACAAGACTATATATTTTCTTCAATCGATCTTACTCTTAACTTTGGGCATCTGGCTAGATTGTTTACATATGTGGTGATGATTTCAAATGATTGGTTTGTTACTTCGCTGCTTGTTTGCGTCCTTCTTTCTTTCAGTTTTGTTTGCTCATCCATTTGTTTGTTCCTTCGTTTATTTGTTGGTCAGTCATTTGATTACTTCATTATTTGGTTTGTCGATTGTGTGGATGTTTGGTCGGTTGGGTTTTTATTATGATCAGTTTTCAAATGATGTATTGTGATTCCAAAGACGTGATACAAACACAGTTGAGTTCCTGGTCATTTGGATATCAGCTCTGCACAAAGTATGATCATGTACAAATGCAGTATCAAAATAAAGAAAGAACAATAGGAACAAGGAAACCATAGCGCCACTGACAGCTAACACGACACTGACAGGCAGAAGACAGTAACCATTCTCACATAAACACTTAAACGAGGAAGAAAATCTCGGCAAATAAACGACAGATTAAGACTGCACGTGCTAACGTGACAGCGTGATTCATTTGAATATTTTTTTTTATTTGTGAATTTACCGCAGGAAGGAAAAGACAGACCAAACGATGTTTCTCATGCATGCCATTTATTTGAAATTGATGTAAATTACAAATACAATAATCTGTTTAACCAATATGTTTATATATATCTGTCACAGCTTTGAAACAAGCAGCAGGTTTGAGGAGTGATTTTTTTTTGGGGGGGGGGGATGGGGAATTGATTGGTTGATTGGTTACCTGATTACTTGGTTGGTTGACTGGTTGGATGAATGCAAACCCTTTTCCAGCGATACCAGTAACGTGATATTGTACTTCCAATGAGTGAATTACAATGAGCAAATTATGGTTGGGAATTGCAGTGAAACTGCAGTGGGTTGGAATCGACAGTTTGACGGATGTTGAATTACGTACATTATTTAATGAATTGGATTTTGGTTGCAGTTGTGTTCTCATGATGGTGTGTGTAATTTTATGCTATGTCAACTGGTTGGACTGAATAGTATGAGAATTTTCGAAAAGTGAAACCTGTTTATCAAAACCTTACCAAGTGAATTTTTTCCTGACTGTCACTTCTTTGTCGGACTTTCAGGAGGAGACAGAATGTTTTAAGGACTCAGCTCTCAGACCAGACTGTATCCAATATGGATCTATCTAGTATAGACGAGATCCAGAATGACACTAAACCACTAGCAACCTACAGCTATTGAAATTGAATCCCTTGATGGTACCTGTTGTACGAAAGGCGTGGTAGCCTCAGAAAACCTAAATCCCTTGAGCAGCTAAATCTTTTAATGGCTTCTTTCGTGTGGAAGGCGTGGCAGTCCTAGAGAACCCGAATCCCCCTGACAGCTCCCTTTAATGTTGAGCAACCTGTCATGATGTGAGAGTGTATGAAAGTGTGTGTGTGTGTGTGTGTGTGTGTGTGTGTGTGTGTGTGTGTGTGTGTGTGTGTGTGTGTGTGTGTGTGTGTGTGTGTGTGTGTGTGTGTGTGTGTGTGTGTGTGTGTGTGTGTGTGTGTACTTTTGGAAGAAGAGGAAATCGTTGTGTGTGGAGATAGGTTTGTAAATTGATCCATTGTTTGTGAGGGACATTGTTGTTTGTGAAGGACATTATTGTTTGTGAAAAGTATTATTGTTTGAGAATCGTATTATTGTTTGTGAATTGTATTAGTGTTTGTGAATAGCAGTATTTTTTGTGAATGACACTATTGTTTGTGAATTTTAATACTTTTTGTGAATTGTAGTATTGTTTGTGAATGATGTTATTGTTTAAAAATTGTAGTTGCTTGTAAATTGTGCTAATGTTTGTCGTTTTGTATTAGTGTTTATGACTTGCAGTATTGTTTGTGAATGACGTTACTGTTTGTGAATCTTACTATTGTTTATGAACTGCAGTATTGTTTGTGAATGACATTATTGTTTGTGGATTGTAATCTTGTTTGTAATTTGTACTATTGTTTTTGAAGAGTATTATTGTTTGTGAATTGTCCTATTGTTTGTGATTGTACTATTGTTTGCGAATTGCATTATTTCTGTGACATGTTTTATTGCTTGTGAACGGCATTATCATTTGTGATGGTCTTATTGATTGTTAACTGCGTTCTTGTTTGTGATTTGTATTATCGTTTGTAAATGGCATTATCGTACATGTGTATCATATGTCTTTGTGAATTGTAGCATCGTTTATATCATTGCATTCGACAGAGGAATATGAAGAATTGGTGTTTCGCTGATTTTGTATCCAAGGAACATGTCTTTACGAATGTGAGCGATGCGTGTTGTTTGTTTACGATAAAAAAAAGATATCAACATACAATGTGCTAACGAAAAATGATGTCAATTGATATACATAGGAAAAATGTTCTTGACGTGTGAACAACATATATCATACAGAATATACATGATGATATATTATACATTGGAGGTTTCAAAGTGAACATCACGTCATAAAGATTTTTAAAAACTTAAAAAATAGTTCTTTTTTGCTGTATGATAAACAAACACCAATAACAACATAGTAGCTGAAATGATACCTATTTATACATATAGAAAAAGTGTTACTGACATACGAACTACATAAAACATACAGGATATATATATGACAATATTTTAAACTGTAATGGTTTCAATATTCATATCAACATTTAAGTGCATGTCATGAAGAAAATTCGTTTTCTGTGGGGAAAACATTGGTATACAATTATTCCATTGAGTATTAAAAACGGACGAGTAAAAGTCTATTTTAGCAGTATAATGTTCACTTTTGAATCTTAGCTTTAGTATTCTTTGGAAAGTAGGTACATACGGAACACAATTTGTCGATTTTGTATTTGCATACAAATGATTTCGCAAGCATTATTATAATATCAAATATTCTATCTGTTTTTACATTTTGATCAACACCTAACAATACATGGTTTCTGTGATTTTGATGTTAAAGGTGTTTTCGCATTTTTCGTTGATTAGTTGTCCTATTAAGTTCGAAAAGTTACGAACACTGTAAAAGTTCCACAGGAAATGTTCAATAGAGTTTCTTGCATCATTACACCATTATACATATTTATTGTAGTTGCCAGACCCACTACGTTTAAACTGATATTGGTAGCTATAATCCAGTGAACCATTCTAAGTTACAACCATTTGTTTAACATCATTCAATTTATGAATTTCTAGGAAAAAATGTCCCACGAGATATGTTTAGTTACATTGCGTGAATATTAATGCAGATGATTTCTTGACAATTCTGTCCGTTCTTAGGAAGCTGAATTCTAAGCCCCATTCTACTGCTTTCTGCTACGTGTCAGTCACTCTTCAGCTATTTTGGAATTTTATGCAAAATTAAAATTTTCATATTTGTCGAAAGTTTTTTTGTGACGTTTTTTGAAGCCTGGCTAACATCAAGCGAACAGAAAGCATTATGCACAGGTTCATGACATCTTTCTTAATTAATCTTCATCTTCATTGCAAGGCATATGCAGTGTAACACATAGTGAATCATCCAAGGCCTGCAAAACCTTCATCAACACACTATAAACTAAAACTCTATAGACAGTCTCTCAAACGTTTAGCAGGCGGTTACGTGATTAAAAAAACACACCGTTTGTAAATGGAAGAAGGTACAACACCACACACACACACACACACACACACACACACACACACACACACACACACACACATATATATATATATATATATATATATATAAGAGAGAGAGAGAGAGAGAGAGAGAAAAGCGAGAGAGGAGAGAGAGAGACGAGAGAGACGAGAGGAGAGACAGAGAGAGACAGAGAGAGAGAGACAGACAGAGAGAGAGACAGAGAGGATTTTGTTTCTCTGTTAAAAGCATTGTGCACGAGTGGGTCCATTACAACTGAGAAGCTAAAAAAATCTATGTTTGTGTTAGAACTCGTCTCAGTCATTTACTTCTGTATTCTCTGTTGTTTTTTTCACTTAGTGCAAGACACCTCAATCGATCTGTGGTCGTACTGTCTTGTGTCTTGTTTTTACATTCAATCGTTTTCTTTTCCCTTTGCTCGTCTTTTTTTAAAATCCATTTTCATCCTTTTAAAGGAAAAAAGATGAACGAAGGATTGAAGACTGGGAAGCACATTTGTGAAGCCTTTTAGTGCATCTCTATTGTCGTTTGTCTTTCACATGGTGCATACCATAAAAAAGAAACAGCCGCTAAACCATGAATCTGTATCATTCTTCTCATCTGAAGTTGATATGTTGTTGGATTCTTTTTTATTAAATTAAATTTGAACAATTTAGGGGCAAAATGCTAGATCTGCTTGTTTATTTATGTAATACAGCCAAACACAAATGTACCAAACTAAAAAAAAAACAACAACCCTCGATTATGATATGTGCTTTTCTTAGTCCTAACTGAAAACTTTGACAATATGCACATGTACTTCCACTTCAAACTACTGATCATATGGCATTGTGTACGTTTGTGACCATATGTATATGTGCATGCTTTTGTATAATCATTCATATGTATAAGTTTATGACCATATGTACCGGTATATCAATATGATCAGATACTGCTAATAAGTATTCATTTGTGCATGTATGTGAATATGTGTATTCTGAAGTGCGTATGCCTGCATAGGGTATTTTAGTGGTTCTGTACGTATTACACTCTATGATGTATAATTGTGTAATTTGCAAAAAGTCAGTTTCCTTTTCTACATTATATAATAGAGAGAGCGTTCCTTTAAGGGTTTTATACTTGGCCAATTACAATTTTCATGGCCAGAATAATTAGAAGTTATCTATTAAAGGGAATGTCTTTAAAGTGATTTGGAAATAGGTATAAAAGAAAGAGCTCCCAAGCCAGCAGAGAGCCAGGATCAGAGAACAACCAGGTCAGCTAGGATCAGAGAACGACCAGGAGAGCCAGGATCAGAGAACAACCAGAGAGCCAGGATCAGAGAACAACATGAAGAGCCAGGATCAGAGAACAACCAGAGAGCCAGGATCAGAGAATTACCAGGAGAGCAAGGATCAGAGAATTACCAGAAGAGCTAGGATCAGAGGACAACATGGAGAGCCGGGATCAGAGAATCACCAGGAGAGCCAGGATCAGAGAACAACCAGGAGAGCCAGGATCAGAGAGCAACTAGGAGAGCCAGAATCAGAGAACAACTAGGAGAGCCAGGATCAGAGAACAACCTGGGGCAGCCAGGATCAGATAACAACCTGGGGCAGTCAGGATCAGAGAACAACCAGGAGAGCCTGGATCAGAAAACAACCAGGAGAGCCAGGATCAGAGAGCAACTAGGAGAGCCAGGATCAGAGAACAACTAGGAGAGCCAGGATCAGAGAACAACCTGGGGCAGCCAGGATCAGAGAACAACCTGGAGAGCCAGGATCAGAGAAAGTATAGAGAGCCAGGATCAGAGAACAACCTGGGGCAGCCAGGATCAGAGAACAACCTGGAGAGCCAGGATCAGAGAAAGGTATAGAGAGCCAGGATCAGATAACAACCTGAAGCAGCCAGGAGCGACCGCTTGACGTTCATCGCCTGGATCTCTCATCTCTCTCGTCTTTGGAGAGCGAGAGTTATCTTGGGACTATTACATGTAGAACTGGGCCATCTGAAGAACTTAGAACTATGAAGAACTATTTGGAAATTGACCACCGAGGAACTTCTATCTATCTATCTACTATCTATCTATCTATCTATCTATCTATCCATCTATCTTATCTATCTATCTCCCTATCTATCTATCTATCTAGCTATCTATCTATCTATCTATCTATCTATCTATCTATCTGTCTGTCTGTCTCTGTGTCTGTCGGTGTGTCTATCTGTCTGTCTACCTACCTACCTACCTACCTATCTATCTATCTGCCTACCTCTCTATCTATCTGTCTATCGACTATCTATCTATCTATCTATCTATCTATCTATCTGTCTGTCTGTCTATCTATCTATCTGTCTATCTATCTATCTATCTATCTATCTATCTATCTATCTACCTATTTTGTCTTGTCTTGTCTTGTGTTGTCTTGTGTTGTCTTGTCTTGTCTGTGTGTGTGTGTGTGTGTGTATGTCTGTCTATCTACGTATCTATCTATGATGAGGGTCTCAACATGTCTGACAACTGAGGTACAAATAAAGATAAAAGTGAAACACAACGCAAGAACTGTTCTTCCTGTCTGTGCAACTGATCATGCATCGCACAGGGATTGTTCTCTCACTTCCACTACATCTTAAATGATGGTCTAGCTGCTACTGATAGTTTTTCGAATGAGACAATGAATCAAGCTGCCATGTGCAGCACTCACTTAGCACACGTTAAAGATCCCACATCAACAAAAATTTGTCCCTGGCACTATTTGTTAAAATCCCCCCATTTCCTTGACCTTTTGACTCCCGCACCACAGGAACTAATTGCAAAAACGTAATCCTTTGACTCCCCCTCACCTGCAGGAAGCTGGCAGGTAGGGTGAGGGAGTCAAAGGGTTACGTTTTTGCTTTGCTAGCATGGTTGACATGCAGGATGCTGGTGGACAGGGTGCGGGAGTCAAAGGGTTAAGTAACAGAAATGCATGCACACAAAAAAATAAAGATCAGTGCAGCACTTCTGAGACACGCTTTCGCCTGAGAGAACAGCTTGGAAATTTCACGTAGCAAATCGAGTGTGAGAAAAACAAATGATAAAGAAATAAACAACGAAAGAGAGAGAAAAAACCCACGAAGCAAAACAGACAATAATGCAGAAATCCATCTGAGGCAGATGAGTCCATCACTTCTCCTTTTTTTTATATAATTGTTCTCATCTGTTTCATTAAAAGTAAAGAAACATAATAGTCAACCACACTAACATTTTCCCCTTCCGGTGCACAACGATTTCTTTCGTGTAACTTTTAGTTTGATATGGACATGTCTGACCTACACATGAAAATTTCTTCATTTTATCAACTGCGCCGCGCTGAAGAAGTGTTCACCAGATTCTTCCAGCTCTGTTGATTATGTGCCAAAGCCTGGGTCTCTGTGAACAGTTTCTTCATCCATTCTGCAATATCATTTCATTATTTTTTTTCTTTTTCCGTGTGTTCTTCTGCCCTCAGCAATTCCCTGGAGGATAGATTTATCAAGGAAAAAGGATCTTCTCACATGGCCATACCAACGTAGTTTTTTTTTTATTCTTTACTGATATCAGCAGATCTTCATATGGTCCAGTGTGCAGCTTGATAGTTTGGCACACTAGTTCATTGATGATATGATCAACGTATCTGATGTTCAATATCTTGCGACAACACCTCATGCCCGTGCTAGGATTTGTCTTTCTACATCTGCTGAGAGGATGATTTGTCTCACATGCATATAGGAAAATGAAATTTACCAATGCATGTGAGAGCCTGATCTTGTTTTTCATGGAGATGTCCTTCTATACAGATTTCAGCATGGATGGTGCTGAAGTTGTTTTGCTGACTACATACTCTCTAAATTCCCTAAGATCATATTGCAACAGATAGACAGGCAGAGAGACAGGCAGAGAGAGAGAGAGAGAGAGAGAGAGAGAGAGAGAGAGAGAGAGAAAAAGAGACAGACAGAGACAGAGACAGAGACAGACAGACAGACAGACAAACAGACAGAGATAATTTAAGGTTACACCTACCATTTCTCTCTGGGCCTTCCATTCCAAGTGCTCGTGATGCTATCTTAATGTTTAACATGGTCAAAAGTTTAAGTCATTTCTATCAGTCATCCATCAGAACTGTTGTTTTTGTGTGTGCTGATTGTTTAATCCTCATTAAAAAAATTTCGCTGGTTAATTGTGGTTTTTGTGTAATATGCTGTGATACCAAACACGTTTGGAGAATAGCATAATACAAGAACTTAGTCGCTTCCACACTGCGCTACACATAAGACAATCGAGGCGTGCCATGGTGCACAGTCCTCTGCCAGTCTGCTGGTGTCATTCCAGCTTCTGTTGACAAGAACAATTCACAACAACAACATCAATAATAATAATAATAATGATAATAATAATGATAATGATAATATAACAACAACAACAACAACAATAATAATAATGATAATAATAATAATAATAATAATAATAATAGTAATGATGGCGATGATGATGATGACCATGATGATGAGGATATTGTTTGATGTCATTTATGAAAATAGATGTTAAACTGAACGAACAAAGAAAAAACAAAGAAAGAATGAAAGGAAGAAAGAAAAGAAGGAAGGAAGAAAGAAAAAAGAAAGAAAGAAAGCAAGGAAGGAAGAAAGGAAAGAATACAGAAAGAAAGAAAGAAAGCAAGAAAGAAAGAAAGAAAGAAAAAGAAAACAGACAAAGAGAGTGGCTATCCTTCATTGAAATGAATTTATTTCTAATATTCCTGACAAAAGAGAACAGAAAAACCAAGCATGAAGGAAAATGATCGGCGGGAAGAGAAAAAAGCTTGTCACACTTAGGCAGCAGCTACTTTTCAAACCTCTATTTTCAACAGCGCGAGACTTCAGTGCACTTCATCAGTTTCTTCCTTGTAGCCACAGGGGCGATAATTACTTTCATCATTCTGTCAAATGCAAGATGCTCTTTTCATCAGGAGACGATGGAAGAGATGGCCAGCCTTATCTGTCTGTTCGTGCCCTAAAGGTGTGAAAGGTAAATCCAGACAGGACCTGAGTGTTGCTAATACACACAGCCCTTGATGACTGTCCCCCCTCCTCTCCCCCCTCCCCCCATCTTGAAAACAGCAGCGACGCGAGGTGCCATTTCAGGAAGTGAGGCCTTTATGTTTAACACTGAAGAAAAACAACAACAAAAGAAAGATGCAATCAAATATGCAAAGAAAGAAAGAAAGAAAGAAACCAACCAACTGAAAAACAAACTAATATATATTTATGTAACCACTCACACTCACTCACTCACACACACACACACATTCACACACACACACATACACACGCACACACACACACACACACACACACACACACACACAAAACACACACACACACACACATACACACACACACACGCACACACACACGCACACATACACATATATCTATGTATAGATTGATAGATATATAGATATCTCTCTCTCTATATATATATATATACATATATATATATTATACATATGTCAGGTGGGGGGCGCTTTGGTACCAGGTGATCCTTGTTAGCGGGGGGCATCATGCTGGGCATGCAACTGCATGCCTGGCTGGCTCGTCCTGGGACTCCCTGGGACCTGGCGCCTACCTCTACTGGTAAAATGTAGCCCAGTACTACCTGTCACATAGACTGGCTCCGGCAGACTGGGCGGATGAGACCAACTAGGTCCAACGGCTAGGAAGGCGGTTTCAGCCCCCCGCTATGGGTAAATAGCCCCACTGCCTTGTGGGCATCCAAGCGCCACACCCCGGGACCTCGCCTCAGCTGGCGTGCCAAACCATGTGAGGGGGTGATGTTGACATGGCATCACTGGGCGAACGACTTCCCTGATGAAGCCACCGGCCTGGGCGGATGTGCACCATGATGTGTTCAACGGCCTCATGTCCGAGACCAAGGCGAGCCGCCGTGTGGGTGGAGATTGGCTGTGGTCTAAACTTGGAGAGGGATGGGCTCCGCCAAGTTTTAATAGCCCTAGACACACCACATGAATGACGACAACTGTCCATACCATACCGCATCGGTCGTCACGCGGGTTACCAAGGACCGCGCCTACTGTTGTACATCAGGGCAGAGGTGAAAAGTACACTACTGATAAACCGAAGGGGAGAGACAACATCAGAGGAAGAGACAACCTAACAGTGGGGACGTGGAATGTAAGAACACTAAACACTGAAGGAAAAGTAGAAGAGTTAACCCATGAAATGGCGAGATACACCTGGCACGTCATAGGCCTCTGTGAGGTCAGATGGAAGAACTTTGGGGAAACCACTACAGAAGAAGGCCACAAGATATACTACAGTGGTAGAGAAGATAAACATCTGCATGGAGTCGGATTTCTTGTACACAAGAACATCGTGAACGCAGTGATGGGATGTCGCCCGATATCCAGCCGAATCATCATCATACGGCTCAGAGCATCACCATTCAACATCACCATTGTACAGGCATATGCTCCAACTTTAGACTATGAAGACAACGCAATTGAAGACTTCTACGAGCAATTGCAAGATGGCATTGACAAAACACCAAAAAAGGACATCTTGATAGTGCAAGGCGACTGGAACGCCAAAGTAGGCAAAGACTCGGTGAAGGACTGGCATGGCACATCCGGAGAATACTGCAATACAGAGACCAACGACAGAGGCCTTCGACTCTTGGAATTTGCCAGCTACAACAACTTATTGCTGGCTAACACCTTCGGTCCTCACAAGACATCAAGAAGATGGACCTGGCACAGCCCAAATGGAGAATGTCACAACCAGATTGACTACATCATGGTGAGAAAACGCTTCCGGTCCTGCATTAACATCGCCAGAACCAGAAGCTTTCCAGGGGCTGACGTTGGAAGCGATCACGAGCTTGTAATGATGACATTCCGAGTACACCTTAAAAAGGTTGCCAAACAAGCAGGAACAAGATTGCGATTCGACCTGGAGAAATTGAAGGATGCGAACATTCAAGAAGCTTTTGAGGCAATGATAGGCGGAAAATTCGCTCCACTGACCATCTTGGGAGACGAAGAAAATGTTGAGCAACTCACTGACACCTTCTCCATGGCCCTCACAGAAACAGCCACAGAAATTATAGGCAAACATCGCCCGAAGAAGAAACCGTGGGTCACAAATGACATCCTGGACTTGTGCGATGAAAGGAGGAGCTTGAAGCCAGAAAGAAACAACTCACAGGAAGGAAAAGAAAAATATAGAGAAGTAAACAAGAAGATAAGGGGTGCCATGAGGAAAGCCAAGGAAAAATGGATAGAAGATCAGTGCGGAAACATCGATGCACACTTGGAAAGAAACAACACAAAACAGGCTTACCAGCTGGTGAAAGACCTCACAACCACAAAACAAGGGAGAGTAAGCACAATCCAAGATAAGTCAGGAGAATGCCTCACAGAAGAACAAGAAATCCTCACACGTTGGACAGAGTATTGCTCTGACCTGTATAATTACAACACACAGGGTGATACTGCAGTGCTAAACGGACCGCAGTCGACCAATCATGACGACCCACCAATCCTCCGAGCAGAAGTAGAAGCAGCTGTGAAATCCCTTAAGAAAGGAAAATCTCCAGGCGTGGACAACATACCATCCGAGCTTGTTCAGGCTGGAGGAGAGGCCATGATTGATGCCCTTCTCATCATTTGCAACAAAATCTGGCGCAGTGGAGAATGGCCAACCCAGTGGACAAAATCCCTTATAATTACACTGCCAAAGAAGGGTAACCTGCAAATGTGCAAAAATTACCGCACAATCAGCCTAATCTGCCATCCCAGCAAAGTCATGCTTAAAATCTTGCTGAACAGGCTGAAACCTCAAGCAGAAAAGATCATCGCAGAGGAACAAGCAGGTTTTAGAGCAGGAAGAAGCACCACTGAACAGATATTCAATCTGAGAATTCTTATGGAGAAATACCTGCAACACCAACAAGACCTATACCACGTCTTCATTGACTTCAAGAAGGCTTTCGACCGAGTGTGGCATGAAGCACTTTGGACCACCATGCACAAATACAACATCAGTGCCAACCTTGTAAATGTCATCAAGAGTCTGTACGACAAAGCCAACAGCGCAGTATTCTTCAACGGAAACACGGGAAACTGGTTCCGGACATCAGTCGGAGTGAGACAGGGATGTCTCCTCTCTCCAGTACTTTTCAACATATTTCTGGAGAGGATAATGAGCGACGCATTAGAAAAACACAAGGGAACAGTCAGCATTGCCGGCAGAACAATTACCAACCTACGATTTGCCGACGACATTGACGGACTAGCAGGCACAGAAGAACTTGTGAACCTGATAAATCTGCTGAATATATCATCTTCAGCCTACGGCATGGAAATTAGTGCAGAAAAAACAAAGATAATGACAAACAATGCAGATGGCTTCAATGCGGAAATCAAAATCAACAACAAAATAATTGAACCAGTCACCAACTTCAAATATCTGGGGTCCATAGTTACAGATGAAGGTTCAAGAAAAGAAGTCCTTGCAAGAATAGCGCAAGCAACATCAGCACTGACGAAGCTGAAGAACATATGGAGGCAAAAAGACATCACCAGCAAACACAAGATCAGATTGATGCGGACACTCGTGATCTCCACATTCATGTATGCCTGCGAGTCATGGACTCTCACAGCTGACCTCCAGAGGAAAATCCAAGCCTTCGAGATGAGATGCTGCCGAAAGATCTTCGGCATCTCCTACAAAGACCACATAACAAATGAGGAAGTCCGCAACCGTGTCCACGTAGCCATAGGACGTCACGACGACCTCCTTACCATCGTTAAGAAACGGAAGCTGAAGTGGTACGGCCACATAACAAGAACCCATGGCCTGGCAAAGACCATCATGCAGGGCACCGTACCAGGACAGCGGAGACGAGGCAGACAGAAGAAAAGATGGGAAGATAACATCAAAGAATGGACCAGCCTCCCCCTCACTACCACCCTGAGGAAAGCGGAAGACCGAAAGGCATGGAGGGAGGTTGTCAAGTCGTCTGTGGTGCCCCTACAGCCACCCACCGGCTACGGGACCTGACCTGACCTGATATATATATATATACATATATATATATACATAGATAGATAGATAGATAGATAGATAGATGATAATGATAATAATAATGATGACTACTACTAGTACTACTACTACTACTATTACTACTACTACTACTAACACAACTACTATTACTTCTTTTCCTATTGCTACAATTACAGGAGATTAATATAGCGCAACATCCTGGGAAGTAACTTTCTAAAGGCTTTGCATTTTAAAGAACACGTTACGCAATAAAAACATAAGTCAACTGTAAAATTATTTACTATGCATAACGTGACAGAGAGAGAAGAAAAGAAAAGAACACAACAGTGGAACATCAGAAAAATGGTACGCACACATGAACAAAACCATTTCTATATAGCCTTGCGCGCGCGAGCCATACACACACACACACACACACACACACACACACACACACACACACACACACACACACAAACACGGATACACACACACACACACACAAACACGGATACACACACACACACACACACGCACTCACAGACGCACACACGCACTCACACACATACACACACACATACACATACGTGCCCGCATACTGTAAGCATGGATGCACTCACGCACTTGCAGAAACATGCATACTTCCACGCACAAATGCACTCAGGAAAACTTCAATATTTGGACCCAGGGCATGTAAACAGATCGATGAAAGAAGACACAAGATGACATTGTCTCACAACAAATATGTATGGAGTACAGCCCGGTCACACAGCCTCAATCCTAGATGGATGTTAATAGCATCATAATTCATATCTCCATCATCAACATCACAGCATTGTAAAAAGTGGCCCCAGCTTCAGTGGTTATTGCAATATGGTGGCATAGAAACTAATGGGTGGTGGGAGGAGAGAGAGAGTGAGAAAGAGAGAGAGAGAGAGAGAGAGAGAGAGAGACGGAGAGAGAGAGAGAAAACAGAGAGAGAGAGAGAGAGAGAGAGAGAGGAGAGAGAGAGAGAGAGAGAGAGAGAGAGAGAGGTGAGCACAAATGAAACTGCCTAAGCAGGTTACCCTCAAAAAACAAAGTCTTACAGAACCAATCATACGAGAAAACTATGGTGAACAGCAGATATTTGAGAACGACGTAAAACTGATGGTACTGTGTGAAGAGAAAAATTTTCAGTGTTCTCGATTTAAATGAAAGAGTACAGCAAGATATTATGTAAATGCTGCATATGCGTGTGTATTAGATGGCCATTTTTGTTGTCGTATCTGTATTGAGGCAGCCAAGATGTGGTTCTAAGAAGAATGTTGAGAGTTCCATGTACAGCAAAGAAAACAAACGAGACAGTCTTGATGGAGGTAGACACAAGAAGATCATTCATAAGGAAGATTAGGAAAAGACAGGCAATATTTATATGCCATTTTATGAGGAAAGGGGAATTGGAGCACCTGGACACAACGACAACGGGAAAGCTGGAGGGAAATAGAGCACTAGGTAGACCCAGGGAGAAGGTACTAGACGGACTTGCAGAGTGGCTGAAGACAAAAAGGGTGAAAGAGATGCTTGAGACAACAAGTGATAGAGACAGATGGAAGTCCATGATCGCCAACGCCATGCGACAAGGCACCTGATAATGATGATCTCTGTATCCCTGTAACACACACACACACACACACACACACACACACACACACACACACACACACACACACACACACAACACACACACACACACACACACACACACACACGGACACGGACATGGACACGGACACACACACAAAATATGACAAGTTAAAACCAACCAACCAACCAACCAACCAACCAACCAAACCACCACCACCACCACCACCACCACCACCACCACCATCACCACCACCATTAACAACAACAAAACCAAACAATTGATAAGCAGCACTGTATGACCCACACAATACAGCGGGAGAACAAAGTGAAGGTTTGATCAATGGACAGACCATACAGTAAGAGGCATTTCACCATCACCTGGCTTTGAACAATGTTGATATGCGTCATACGGTATGCACACCCTAAAAGCCCGTGGGTTTTCCAACGGTATCTCGCTTCCGCCTTGATAGTAAGTGTGCTTTACACTTGAGACACAGCTGTTGACTGTGATAACACAAACCAAACCAAAAACAAAACAAAATAAAACAAAACTAAAACAAATCAACAACAAACAAAACCAAACCATGCTCGGCCACTTTCACGGCCGTTCAAACAACCCCTGTGGTTGAAGTGAGACAACGTTGGGAGCTTCCAACTGCTAACTGTCGAGACTGTAGTAAGTGTAAAGGAGCTGGCAGCTGTACGAGCTGGTGGCAGAGTGGGTTGCTCGAAAGAGAAATGGAGACCGGAGTGAGGAGAGAGAGAGAGAGAGAGAGAGAGAGAGAGAGAGAGAGAGAGACAGAGACAGAGACAGAGAGAGACAGACAGACAGACAGACAGACAGACAGACAGATAGAGTTTTTGCTTGATGAGAAAACTATGAAGAATAAAGTGGACAGCAGATTTGAGAAAGAAGTGAAGCTGATAGTTACTATGGAAACAGATCAGTTTTCAATTTTTTTACCAAAATGAAAGAGCACAGCAGGATGTACTGTCTATACTGCAGATGCGTGTGTATTAGATGTTCACTTTCGTTGTCGTATCTGTACATCGCTGTAACAGACACACACACACATACACACACACACACGCACACACACACACACGCACACACATGCTCACACACACGCACTCACTCACTCACTCACACACACACACACACACACACACACACACACACACACACACACACACACACACACACACACACACAAAATAAGACAAGATAGAAATCATCCATCAACCAACCAACCAACCAACCAACCAACCAACCAACCAACCAACCACCACCACCACCCACCACCACCAACAACAACAACAACAGCAACAGCAACAAAACCAAACAACTGATAAGCAGCACTGTATGACCCACAACACAGCGGGAGAACAAAGTGATAGTTTGATCAATGGATAGACCATACGAGCGTACAGTAAGAGGCATTTCGCCATCACCTGGCTTTGAACAATGTTGACATGCGCCATACAGTATGCACACCCTAAAAGCCCGTGGGTTTTCCAACGGTATCTCGTCTCCACCTTGATAGTAAGTGTGCTTTACACTTGAGACACAGCTGTTGACTGTGATAAAACAAAAAACAAAATCATGTCTGGCCATTTTCGCGGCCATTCAAACAATCCCTGTGTGTAAGAAAGACAACGTTGGGAGCTTCTGACTGCTAACTGTCGAGACTGTACTAAGTGAAAAGGAGCCGGCAGCTTTGCGAGCTGGTGGCAAGGGTGACTGCCTGAAATAAACATGGAGACTGGAGTGAGTCGAGAGAGAGAGAGTCTTTGCTTGATGAGATGACTATTGGGAGGCGTTGGGAGCTTGGGAGATGGCTGTCCAGAGAGTGGCGAGGCATTGGTGCTCCGGGTCCCATCTGCACCTTCGTGGTGATTCTTGTTAACTGTGGCTTGTGACTTGGCCACTGACTTCAGCAAATCAGGCCTGATCACTGCAGAGAAAGACCTACTGGTTGTTTGGAAAGACGGCAAACTTGGGATCCCTTTCAGGGCATGTCAGACCTTGCTGAACAGCAAAATGGGATGTGTATGGAGCATCATGCCTGACCACTTTTGCGGCCGTTCAAACAACCCCTGTGGTTGAAGTATGACAACGTTGGGAGCTTCCGACTGCTAACTGTCGATACTGTAGTAAGGGAAAAGGAGCTGGCAGATGTGCAAGCTGGTGGCAGGGCTGACTGCCTGAAATAGAGATGGAGACAAGAATGGGGTGGGAGAGGGGTCCTCCATTCTCTCTTGCTCCAGGGTCTGGGCTGTTCCTGATTGATGCACCTTGTGTGGCTATGTCCTGGGGTTTGTCATCTCCCCACCTTGCCATTCAGTTTGTAAACAAGGGGAACTGATGACTGGGTCCGAATGGGTCATGCAATGCATGGACAGTGCCGTGCCCCATTAGCTTGATGAGATGACTATTGGGTATCGTCGGGAGCTTGGGAGACAGTTATCCAGAGAGCGGTGAGGCATTGGTGCTCATCCGCATCCTCGTGATGTTTCTTGTTAACAAAAGAAAAGCAAAGCAAAACAAAGGAAAGGAAAAAAAAAAGAAAAAAAAAAAAGAAAGCAAAACAAAACAAAAACAAAGCAAAAAAACAAAACAAAAGAAAACAAAACAAAACATAATAGCAACAATCTAAAAAATTAACGCCCAGTGACTGGTCTGATTGTTCGGTTACTAATCAGCAGAGGTGCCTAATTTTAATGAAATATGTTAGACACCTATTCGTAAATGATATTGTTAAACTGAGACATTATCATGATTTATAGTTTTTTAATGGTGGTGCGTTTCAAACGGTAGCTGCTGAATAAATGGGGTTGGATTTAAAGAGGCGAATTCTTGGGACAGGGACACTAATTTTTCTCCAGTTGCGTGTAAGATTTATGGAGAAGGCATTGGTTACATTACACGTGGAGAGAGAGAGAATGAGAGAGAAAAAGAGACAGAGAGGAGAGAGAGAGAGAGAGAGAGAGAGAGAGAGAGAGACAGAGAGATAGAGGAGGAGAGATGGAGAGATAGAGATAGAGAGAGAGTGCGAGAGAGAGAGAGAGGAGAGAGAGAGTAAGAGAGAGAGAGAGGAGAGAGGAGAGAGAGAGAGAGAAAGGGAAAGAGACAGAGACAGAGTCAGAGAGAGGAGAGAGAGAGAGGAGAGAGAAAGAGAGTGAGAGAGAGAAGAGAGAGAGAGAGAGTTAGATAGACAGATAGATAGATAGATAGAGAGAGAGAGAGAGTGAGAGAGAGAGAGAGAGAGTGAGAGAGAGAGAGAGAGAGAGAGAGACAGAGACAGAGACAGACAGAGAGAAAAAGATAGAGGGGAAGATTTACGATGATAACTATTGCGTTGTCCATAGGGAGCAACCCACTCGGTTGTAATTTTTGTCACTGTCCCCTTTTTCATCACCCTCCTCTGTAAATACCCCCAAGTCTCGCATTTCAGCTCTCCAACAGCCACCCCCTCCTCAACCCTCAAACCCACTGAAAATGGGGTCACCATGACAACAGGGCTTGAAAGGCAACATTTTCCGGGACAATTGTTCACACTGCTGTGGCGATGAGAATGGGGATGATGATGGTGATGATGAAATGGGCTTCCATTTATATTGAGACTGTGACAAGGCTATCATCTACATTTATTTTCATAATACTGTATATCCTAGTATCAACCATGCTGAAGAGATGCAAACACGTTTATGAAAAAAAAATGTGGTCTAGCTATTCGTTCACTTTATACTGAAAAGTTCTTACAGAAAATCATGATTTCATACTTTTTGAAGAAAGTTCAGTTGAAATATAATTAGACGGTCATCGAGGACAATAATGAGCTTGCCACAACAGTTGAAAAAAGATTTTAAACGTTGTCTAAAACATTCCAGAGAAAGTGCTGTTCACACAGTGTTCTAAGATAATGCTGGTTTACACAGAATCAGACTTTTAGTGGAACGTGGAGAACTGAATCTCTCAGGCAAGGTGACCACACTCCATCATGTTGTACAAACTAGACATCATCTGATACAAAAGCCTCAATAACGCAGCTCCCGATTACCTGTCAAGCTTACTTGAGATCTATGTTCCCTCACGTACCCTCCGCTCTGCCTCCGATCCTCTGACTTTTCGCTTTCCACGCACTAAGCTCAATACCTATGGTCCACGATCCATCTCTGTTTCTGGTCCACTCTCCTTGCCAAACTTCCTCTCTCAGTCCGTCAGCAACCTACTTTTATCTCCTACAAGTCCGCTCTCAAAACTCACCTTTTCTCCTCTGCATAAAATCCTGACCTCACTCAACCCCCACTGCAGCCTGTCTCCACTCGTGTGGAATCACATTGTAATTTATATTTGTACAATGTTTTCTATAATTTTCCATTGCTTTTCTTCTTTTTCCCCATTTATAGCCATGTGTATGTGTGTGTGCGTGTGTGTGCATGGGTGCGTATGTGTATGTTCAGCTCTTAGATTTGATTTATATCAAGATTTTGCGCCATATAAATATTGTAATTATTATTATTATTATATGTTACACAATCTGCATCTTCGATGAACGTGCATGTGAGTGTTTTCATGTTTTTTATAAGCCACCGGACACTGGAATTAGAAGACCTGGTCACAACAGGAAAGCTGGAGGGAAAGAGAACACCAGGTAGACCATGGGAGAAAATATTGGACAGACTTGCAGAGTGGCTGAAGACAGAGAGGGTGGTAGATGTACATGTACTTGCAGCGACAGGGAATAGATTCGTGTGGAGGGCCATGATCACCAACGCCATGCGGCAGGGCACATGATGATGATGATGACCAGACACTGACATGGTTTACATGGTCTTTAAATTAACATGTATATTTGATATTGTGCGTGACAATACACACAGATGGGGTTCAGTCACTGGTAGGTCTGCACACTTGTTGACTTGGAAGATCAGAAAAAAAATTCTAGGCACTTTTTGGCTCGTGTGACCTTGAATTTAATATCTTGTTTCCCAGTCTTATGCATTGATGACCCCCCCCCCCCCCGACCGTCCGAACGTTTGACCAAAATTGAGCAAATATCCGCCTGCAGATGCTGGAGAATTATTTGCTAACACATTTCAGTGAGAGACATACACAGAGCACACACACACACACACACACACACACACACACACACACACACACACACACACACACACACACACACACATATATATATATATATATATATACACACACACATACACGCACACACACATACTACACACACACACACACACACACACACACACACACACACATACATGCATACACAAACACATACACATACACACACGCTTTCTCTCTTTCTCTCTCTCTTTCTCTCTCTCTCTCTCCCCGTCATACACACATATACACTCATACAGAGACAACATGAAATATTATTTTTTCATTTTAAATGGGCATTAAAAATTCAAACGGAACGTGTACATCCTGACATTTCCTTCCTCTTTAATTGGCAGCGCTGAACTTGTGTTAACATAACAAGAAAAAAAAAAAAAAACTTCGGCAAGAGAAAAGGAAAACAATTCATTCGAGATGTCGGCTTGACAGTTGGAAGAAGTAGGCTTGTACAACTTGGTCTAGTTGTTCGTGACAAGTCAAAATAATTCTGTAAAACTTACGCTAAAGGAAACAAAGTTTTGAAGTTTCAAGTTTTGAAGTGAAACTTTCATACAAAAAAAAAAAATCTGTCTCTGTGTCTTTCTCTGTTTGTCTGTACGTCCATCTGTCTGTCCGTCTGTCTGTCTGTCTCTCAAGCTCTGTCTCTGTTTCGCTGTCTCTGTCTCTGTCTGTCTGTCTGTCTGTCTCTCTTGCTTCTATCTCTCTTTTGTCTCTCTCTCCCTCTCTACCTCTACTATTTCTCTGTTCTCTCTCTCCGTTCTTCTTCTCTCCCTGCCACTTCCTCTTTGAGTCTATTGTCTCTCTGTTTCTGTATCTATGTCTCCCTCTGAATGCTTGAGTGCATGCGTATATATATATATATAAATATATATATATATATATATATTATCTGGTCCTTTATTGATGGCAATGTTTATTTCACCCCTTAACATTAAACCACCCGCACAAATGTATGAATTTCTCATTTGGCCAGAAAGTTGGACAACGTTCACAGTATTCGTTACGTAATCCCCTGGTTCCTGAAGCTGTTGCACTCCAGTTCACTCCCAGCCCTCAACATAACTATTTTGGCTTGTTCTCTGCCCATCTTAATGTTCCAGTCCTACTGATGTGGTCATTGTTTCATAGATTTCATTCTTCCTTCTCCATCCACATTTCAAGGCCTTGCCTACTTCAGTCTCAAGGGTTCTGCCAGATAATAACTGACCAATTTGGGTGAGGCGCTATGGAATTTTGTGTGCCATGAGCCCCTGTTACAGAAGTTCAGACTCACGAGGTATTTTCTTTTATCGTTCTGTTTAAGACATGACGTTTCCTTGAGAAGTTTTAAAGACAGATACACACACAAAAACAAGCAACAAAGAAAAAAAAAGAAAGAATGAAAGAAAGAACAAATAAGCAAGTTTTAAAGACAGATACATGCACAAAATCAAGCAACAAAAGAAAGAAAGAAAGAAAGAAAGAAAGAAGAACAAACAAGCATGCAAGCGAGCAAGCGAGCAAAAAAAAAGAAAAAAAAGAAGAACAAATAAGCATGCAAGCGAGCAAGCAAGCAAGCAAGCAAGCAAGCAAGCAAGGGAACGAGCGAACAGACAAACAAACAAACAAAAGAACGAACGAACCAACCAACGAACCAACGAACCAACGAACCAACCAACAAACAAAATTTGAATGCAAATATGAAAACACGATGTTTACGAGAAGGGGAAAGAATAAAACTACACTGAAGCCAACAAACATGAAATTGGCCTTTCCAAAGTTTGACAACTAAAGCCAGGAGGATACATCTGACAATTCAAAAGCTGATGGAGAAAACCACCTGAATGATAATTGAACAAGTTACACCAAATCAAAAATGTTTCAAACTGGATAGAGCAAGTGGCTGTGAATAATTACGACAGTAACATCTGAATTGAAAAAAGGCAAACGTATCCTCACCATGTAATATGCAATTCCTTTTACAAGTGAGCATGATTATGTACTAAATGTACTTTATACACAACCAGGTTAAGTCCGAAAAATAACTCCAAGCAATCACTGGCTTGAAAAAAAAGACATGCTTTCTTCAATTTCAAATTTGTGACTGACATACATATTTTGTGGGTGGTTACTTTATTACATAACTTGACCAATCTATTTATTCAGACTTTCGAACTACTTATAGACATAAACATTTAATTAAAAGGATATCAGCGTGTTTGGTATCGAGAAATTGAACCATCTGTTTTCACAATGTACATTTTCTGTTTTAAGTCTGTTTTAAGCTTTGAATGAAAGGAAAGATATGTGAACTATTTCTTTTATCTTGCATTTCCGTATGTAATTATTTCTACGAACATAATCATGAAAGTCAAAACTAGAACTGTATAGACTACAGTGCCTGTTGCAAACAAACATGAAGTTTTCTGTTCATTTCATGTTGTGACATACATGTATCTGACACTTTTTTGGTTTACCATTTTGTTCTCTTGATAGAACCAAAGGTGTGTTGCATATTCACATCTCTAGAGAAAGTGTTCAGTTGTGTCTTTAGACTCAGTACAGAAGCTGAACTGGTTAGTCTGAGTTACATTCATTTCTTTTGTTTATCACCAAAATCATATGGACGATTCAAATCTGTAATCATGTAAATCTGATGTCTTTGATTCTATGTGTTTTGAGGAGGACTGTGAATTCTTAAATCGTGTGTTTGTACATAAGTCTGTGGTTGAACAGGCAGTCTAGTACTAGCAAAAATTATTCACTGTTCATGGATGGTGGAGGAGGGGTGGAGGGAGATATTAAACTTTTCATACTCCTAGGTCAGTTAAATGGGAATCACAAAGTCAGAAATTTAAATGGTCATAAGAAACATTCAGTGTCAAGATGACTTTGAAATACTTTGTGCTATCTCAGCCTATAAAAGACGTTTCTATTCATTTTCTATATTCTGACACCATACAAAAAGTTTCATTTTGTATAACGCATAACATGACATAAATTCTACATAAAAAGTGCGGAGCAGGTTCCATACGTCATTAACGTTTATCAATATTAAAATGTCAGAATCCCACGTGGTTCTTTTATAAATCATACCACCACCACTCCTCTTAGTACATACACACACTCACCACCAACAAACTCACACCACTGATTGATCAGTTTCTGTTAGACAATATCTATGTTTTAAGAAACATATTTATAGAATCTACGTGCAATATAATAGGGATATTTTTGTTGTGGCATGACCATTTAATTTAACGCGAAAGACTAGGATAAAAAGCAAGGAGTGTCCTCCATGTCATCTGAAGATGCTTCCTTTTTTGAGCTCGTTTGATTAGGCTGTATTTTGTTTTCATTTTTAAAAATTGAACATAAGAGCCTCACTTCCGGAAGTCAAACTTAATAGCCT
>JAPXFY010000013.1:38154971-38167471 GCA_030674185.1 Monoplex corrugatus
AAATTTGAAGCAAGGCTGAATGTCTCATTCTCCCAGACTCAAAAGCCCCTAAACTCTATGGTTTGCTTACAAACGCTGGAGACATCTTTAGATCGTTTTCTCATTCCTAATCATCACCCACCTCTTGCTGGCAAACAGTGTCCACAAGTGCACTTAATTTGTAGTAACCTCTCATCAGAAGAAAAGCAGACATTGATATAGGGAAGATAATCACCAAGGGAAACCACCGCCGGAGGCAAAGTCTGTTGCTGGATTCCATTCTCCATTCTCTGTTGTGTAGACAGTGCACAATGAAAGATTTTCTGCCCGTCATAATCCCTGCACATCCCTGCACTTTTATCTTCATGATGTTATAGGCAATATCAATTCATTTTTAATGGGTTTGATCTTCAGCTGGATGCAGACACTAGACTTCCGTTCTCGAGGTCTGACGTTCGATTCTACCCGTGTACCGCTCACCTGGAGGCTAAAGGCTGGAAATGTTTCATATCTCTCAGTTCAACATGTGTACAGACCTGTTACTGTCTGAACCCTATGAAGTACGAACGTTAATTAAAGATCCTGTAAGTCATGTCTGTGTCCAGTGGCATATGAAAACATAAACATACCGCTCATGCACGGCCACTTAAAACAGCGTATGCAGACTGTGCAGAAACACACTGCCTGCATGGTGTGAACCAAGCAACATGCATAGAAGCATCTGAGAAAAAATGCAAACGCCAAAATTAGAAAAAAATTGATATGACTGCTTTTTGGAATTTTAATAATAATAATAATAATGGGTACTTTTTGAGCACACTATCCAGACAAACTGCTCAAGGTGCTTCACAAATCGATGCTAGATCTATACACAATTGTAGCACATTACGTGGACATAGACATGGCATTGTAGACAAAAAGAAACATGACATGAACAATAACATACAAAATAGTATTGCATTACAAAATCGACACAAACACTCTAGTCATTAGACAACAGAGGGTAGCAAACCAATACAAAATACCGTGTTTAACATGCGCACATACGTCAGCATCCTATACACACAAGCACATAAAATACATTCCCACTTACTTACACACATTCTAAGTACGGTCACTAACAGACTAAGCAATGTCCAAGTTTTCCACTCACACAATATACACGCACGTGCACACAGCTACATTTATCCCCCCTCCTCCCCCCCACATACACACTGACATGCATGCACACACTCGCTTATGCACATGTGATAGTGACTCACAGACATGTCTTCTGTTAAGTCGTATCCGAGCTCTTCGAGAAGAGATGTGACTTTAGACCAGATTTGAAAGAGACGAGGGAGTCAGAGTGACGAAGGCTGCCAGGGAGTTTGTTCCATATTTTGGGACCTTGGAAAGAGAAGGACCTTTCACCATAAGTCTTAGTTCTTGCAGATGGTATCGTGAGAAGTCGAGTGTCAGAAGAGGAACGCAGATGGCGGGATGGAGTATACACTGGGAGTAGTTCAGAAAGATATTCTGGGCCAGAACCACAAACAGCAGAAAAGGTCAAAGTAGATACTTTGTACGATATACGATCAGGTACAGGAAGCCAATGGAGAGAGCGAAGAAGAGGAGTGATATGTTCAGATCTAGAAGCTTTACAGACGAGCCTAGCAGCATTGTTTTGGATTCGCTGGAGTCGGTCTAACAAATATTTTGGAATCCCTGCCAGGAGTGAATTACAGTAGTCTATCCTAGACAGAACAAAAGCACATACAAGTGTTTTCGTTGCCTCACTGGAGAGGTACTGACGAATTGAACTAATCCTGCGCAGTTCCAAATAGGCAGCCTTACAGACATTAGAGATATGTTGTTGGAAGCAAAGAGACTGGTCAAGGGTCACACCGAGACTTCGAACTGCTGAAGAGAAAGGAACAGGGATGTCATTGATCAGCATAGAATCAGGAAGATCAGAGTGTTGAAGTTTTTTCGGATAGACTAACATGAGCTCGGTCTTGTCGTCATTTAGTTGAAGCCTATTAAGAGTCATCCAGGTCTTTAGGTCTGCAATGCACTCCTGCGTCCGCACCATCAACGAGTCAATTTCAGCAATGGAGGCTGACTGATGAAGTTGAGGCATTTGATCACAAAAGGAAAGCTGGAGGGAAAGAGAACACCAGTTAGACCCTGGGAGAAAATACTGGATGGATTTGCAGGGTGGCTGAAGACAGAGAGGGTGGGAGATGTACCTGCAGTGACATGGGATAGATTCATGTGGAGGGCCATGATAGCCAACGCCATGTGGCAGGGCACATGATGATGATGAGGCATTTGATAAAGCCATTACAAAGCCATAATAAAAAGTATCGTGCCTGGTTTGTTTTGACTACGGTAATCCATATAGGTAAAATCTCCTTCTGAGCAGCCAGAGCAGATATGGAATAAATCGTCAGGAGATATTTTCAATTCTGCATTGACAAATGTTTCAACAAGTTTTGGATCACGCATTTATGAGAAAGAGGGATCACAACTGTTAATATTCAAATGAGACTGGTCTCTCTAACTGGTTAAGTTATGTAAAATCACTTAATGAATTATGATGTGATACTAATTGGATGATTTGACTGTATTATTTTAAAGATGATGCAGGGGGACGAAATGGATTGATCGACATGAACTGTTCTTCACATGGTCTAAAGATGTTTCGTTTTTGTGCAGGTGTGATTTCTTTCCAACGTTGAACACAAGAACCTCACGTCATAAAGTCGAACTAATAGCCTCCCTTGTGTCGCTGCTCATTTCCGGCAGGCACTGTCAGCAAGAGCTATGTATTAACACTCATGTCCTATCTGAATTTTCTTTTCACACTTTGGGGCCACGAACATAAGAGACAGATAATCCCGACTATCATTTCTATCTCTTCTTGATGAAGAGAGAATCTCGCCTTTGAAGGGTGATGAAAGTAATTATCGCCCCTGTGGCTACAAGAATGAAACTAATTATGTGCGCTAGAGTCTCGTGACGGGCAGGATGGAAGTTTAAAAGTAGTTGTTGCCTATGAATTATAGACCTGCTTCTTTTCCTCCCAACCAATTTGCATGCTTTGTTCATGATCGTTTTTCTTTTCCTCCTTTTTCAGAAAGAAAAATAAATTTGGATCAGTGCGTCAGATCTCTCTCTTCCTGTTTCTATCTGTGTCTGTCTTTGACTCTGTCTCTCTTATCTGAAAGAATAGGAAAAGAAGTAGAATAACAATAAATTAATAAGTAATAATATAACAACAACAACAATAACAACAACACTAATACAAAAGAGGAGGAAGAAGAAGAAGTAGAAAATCAAGAAGAAAAGAAACCAAAGAAAATCAGAAGATAAAATCAGACAGAGGAGGAAGACAGTAAGAAAACAGATTGAACCAGCTGTCCACAATAGGTTGAGAATGAGACAAGACGCGGAATAACAAAATGAAATATTTCAGAGTAGTTTTTATACAGATTTCAGTTTTCAGTGTAGTCTTCGTGCATTAGTTAAAGGTAAAGATTAAGATAATCCCACGCCTCCAGGTTGCAAAGAGTGAGGAGGCAGAAGTCTCAACTTTTCTTGGGAGAGAGTGATGCCCATCGTTTCTGTCTGTCTATCTCAATCGATCACTGCTTTACCTTCCCCTGCTTTGAGGAAAGCCAGTACACTACGACCTTCAGATATGCCTTTTTCGTTTTCTTTCTTTCGTTTTCAAAATAAGAAACTTTTGAAAAAGTTCTTTATATCACATTAGATCTATTCTTTTAAATCTGTTCTATCGTCTCCAGTTTCATTGCCTGCATGCCATGTTATCATTATAAACCATTTTTGTCTAGCACTACTCTCCAAACTCATTTGGATTCACTGCAGATGACAAACAATCAGACTTTTTAGTTGAACACCGAGAGCTCAAGTTGATAGGCGAGCTAACCACATTCCATTATGTTGTTGCACAGTTTTTATCTTTGGTGGGCGCGCATGTTGGGCGTTTTCGTGTTTCCATAAGCCAGTCACTGACACGGCTTACATGACTCTCAACGTGCATATCTAGTATATCCATGCGTGTATACGTATACACAAAAAGTGAATTGAGGTACTGGCAGCTCTGCAGACATAATGACCCTGGAGATTTGAAAAATGTCCATCCTTTACTCACCAGGTGGAGGTAACTTAATGGGTTGAATCGAGGACATTCCGACTGAAAGGCTATTTGCATTATTAAAGTAAAAGTAATCATTGTTGTCATTACCGCACCACATGCAATATACCATAGAGTTTTGAAATGATCGTGGCGTACTTCATAAACCGGAGTGCAAGCCTTAAGCTTGGACGTGCAAGTGGGATGTAAAAACACCTCACGAAATAATCTTCCTGTTTTCTTGTTTAACCTGTCTTTAATCACTTACAAATACATAATAAAAACATTTCCAATCAACCTGAAATGTATACGATGCACAATCAACATATATACAAGTTAAGTGTTCACTGTAACATACACATGTATCGACATACATCAGGTAAAGAGATACAGATATGAAATACAAGTATTCATTGTAATGCACACCTATATCGAGATACAGCAAGTGAAGAGATATAGATATGAAATACAAGTATTCATTGTAACGTACGTATGTATCGACATGTATCAGGTGAAATACAAGGATTCATTGTAATGTACATAATTATCGACATACATCAGGTGAAGAGATATAGATATGAAATACAAGTATTCATTTTAATGTACACATGTATCAACATACATCAGGTGCAGAGATACAGATATGAAATACAAGGATTCATTGTAATGTACATATACATCGAGATACAGCAAGTAAAGAGATATAGATATGAAATACAAGGATTCATTGTAATGTACATATACATCGAGATACAGCAAGTAAAGAGATATAGATATGAAATACAAATAGCCATTGTAATGTACATATACATTAAGATACAGCAAGTGAAGAGATATAGATATGAAATACAAATAGCCATTGTAATGTACATATATATTAAGATACAGCAAGTGAAGAGATACAGATATGAAATACAAGTATTCATTGAAATGTACGTATGTATCGATATACATCAGGTGAAGAGATATAGATATGAAATACAAGTATTCATTGAAATGTACGTATGCATCGACATACATCAGGTGAAGAGATATAGATAATAAATACAGGTATTTATTGTAATGTGCACATGTATCGACATACGTCAAGTGTAGAGATAGGGATATGAAATACAAGTATTCATTGTAATGTACACATGTATCGAGATACAGCAGTGCAGAGATACAGATATGAAACACAGGTATTTATAGCAATGTGCACATGTATCGAGATACAGCAGGTCCAGAGATACAGATATGAAGTACAAGTATTCATTGAAATGTATGTATGTATCGACATACATCAGGTGAAAAGATACAGATATGAAATACAAGTATTCATTGAAATGTACGTATGTATCGAGATACATCAGGTGCAGAGATACAGATATGAAATACAAGTATTTATTGAAATGTACGTATGTATCGAGATACATCAGGTGAAAAGATACAGATATGAAATACAAGTATTCATTGAAATGTACGTATGTATCGAGATACATCAGGTGCAGAGATACAGATATGAAATACAAGTATTCATTGAAATGTACGTATGTATCGAGATACATCAGGTGAAGAGATACAGATATGAAATACAAGTATTTATTGAAATGTACGCATGCATCGACATACATCAGGTGAAGAGATATAGATATGAAATACAAGTATTTATTGAAATGTACGCATGCATCGACATACATCAGGTGAAGAGATATAGATATGAAATACAGGTATTTATTGTAATGTGCACATGTATCGACATACGTCAAGTGTAGAGATAGAGATATGAAATACAAGTATTCATTATAATGTACACATGTATCGAGATACAGCAGGTGCAGAGATATGGATAAAAGAATGCTGCTACAGAAAATCAACCTTCTTTTTATTTCTATATTTGTCCACTTATACCATCACGAGTGTCACGTGCAGACAGAGCTGGTGGTCAGCAGCAGACTGGAAGGCCTGAAGAAGAGAAATGCCGTGTGATCCAGGCCTTTCCTTGTCTGCTTCTTGCCTTAAATCCAAGTATTTTTTGTTGTCGTGCGCTTGTTAAGGTAGCTGATGGGTTTGCATTCTGGTCAGATGTCCAAACCATCTAATTCTCTGCTGATGAATAGGATGGTGGACTGGTGTTATACTCTCATCAGTTCTCTGATTTTGGTGTTTCTGGTTAAATCAAGCAACAAAGCAAGCAACTACTCAACCAATCAACCAACCAACCAACCAATCAACCAGACACACGTCCTTCTATCCTTCTGCCTGCTGCAAAGCCAAGAAACACAGGTTTGACAGAAACATAAATATTCTGGTTAAACAGATTCTTGTGTTTGGCAATTCACATCAATTTCCATGGAGCCACACGAGCGAAAAACACAATTTGCGCCTGTTCCTGACATCCCTGCTTTAACCTGATAATACAAAAGATCCAAACAGACAGGGCGGATGCCAATTTAACACGTGCACTCCTAATCAATCGTTCATTTGCCGAGATTTTCTTCCTATTTTTATTGTTCATTTTGCTTTCGCTACCGTCTTTTGCATGCCAATCCTCTGTCCCAGCACAGTCTTCAACCGAGAACCAATTCTCCAATACAGTGAAGACAGTATGAGCACTATCTTCATGAAAAGAGGGTGGAGATGGATTGGGCACATGATCCGAAGAGAACAGGACACCATCACACGGATTTCTCTTCGCTGGACGCCAGAAGGAAGACACGAAAGGAAGACCAAAGCTTGGCGACGAATATAGGAGACTTAAGGCAGCCGAGATGTGGTTTCTCAGAAGAATGTTGAGAGTTCCATGGACAGCAAAGAAAACAAACGAGACAGTCTTGATGGAGGCAGACACAAGTAGATCACTCATAAGGAAGATTAGGAAAAGACAGGCAACATTTATAGGCCATTTTATGAGGAAGGGAGATTTGGAGCACCTGGTCACAACGGGAAAGCTGGAAGGAAAGAGAGCACCAGGTAGACCCAGGGAGAGAATGCTGGACGGACTTGCAGAGTGTCTGGGGATGAGGAGGGTGGGGGAGATGCTAGGGGCAACGAGAGATAGAGATGGTTGGAAGTCCAGGTCGCCAAGGCCATGCGGCAGGGCACCTGATGATGATGATGATGAAGGCCCTGACAGGCAACATTTATAGGCCATTTCATGAGGAAGGGGGATTTGGAGCACCTGGTCACAACGGGAAAGCTGGAGGGAAAGAGAGCACCAGGTAGACCCAGGGAGAAAATGCTGGACGGACTTGCAGAGTGGCTGAGGACGAGGAGGGTGGAGGAGATGCTTGAGGCGGCAAGAGATAGAGATAGATGGAAGTCCATGATCGTCAACGCCATGCAGCAAGGCACCTGATGATGATGATGATGAAGACCCTGAAACTCATTAGAAGCGTTGTACAGAGGCTGGTTCAGAACAGATAGAAGTAATTCACGAGTGGAAGACCCAAGAAAACTTGGCGACGAATAAAGGAGTCCTAATCCCCTGAAACACTTTGGAAATGCTGTACAGAGGCTGGTCAAGAACAGACAGAAATGAAAAACTTTCTTTGTTATTTTACACGTCAATGGCATAATGGGCAGTGAATAAGTACTGCTTTTTGTCTGTCAAAGTTTTATTGTTTGTGGTGCCAGTGATGCTGTTGTCTTACGGGTCCTGTGTTTTGATGCGGCATTAGTGCATGATCAGTGCTGTTTGTCGAGCTGTTATGCAGATAAAGAGAATGTTGTCCTCATTTATGTATGTCACTCATGTTCCTGTTTTATTAGTTTTATGGCGTTTCGATTTTAAGCATATTCCTGGAACGCATCATGGCCAACGCATTTGAGGATACTGTCAGGATAGGAAGAACACCCATCACGAGCCTTCTCTTCACAGATGATTTGATAGCCTGGCAGGCAGTGCCCAACAACTCGGTAAGCTTGTTAATAGATTAAATAAAATGTCGACACAATTTAGCATGGAACTCAGCGCGGAGAAGACCAAACTGATGGCCAGCAACACCACCATCATACTGATATGATTGTCCATGGCCTGAATCTAGGAAATGGTCAACAATTTGTTTACAAGGGATCTATCATTAGCAATGAGAGATCTAGATCAGAAATCCTCTCGAGGGCAGAAAGAAAACTTCAGCACTGTCCAGGTTGAAACCTGTTTGAAAGAACAAGAACATCTCCATGGAACAAGACCGGGCTTTTAGGTATACTGGCATATTCCATCTTCCTGTGCGCCTGTGAGACGTAGATCATCAAAGCGGATTTAGAAAGATGAATCCAAGCCATGGAAATGAGATGTTGTCGCAAGATACTAAATATCAGATACACTGATCATATCACTAGTGAACAAGTGCATTAAGCCATCTAGCAGCTCATCGGACCATACGAAAATCTGTTGACTTCATATAAAGAAACAAACCTACGTTGGCATGACCATGTGACGGTGGCCTTGCAAAGTAAATACTCCAGAGAACTGTTCAGGGCACGGAGGGAAGCAGAAAAAAGAACGATGGACTGACAAAATTGCAAAATGGATAGCAAAACCACTTGCAGAGACCCAGGCTTTGGCGCACAACCGACATAGCTGGGAGAATCTGATGACCAGTTCTTTGATGCGGCGCCCCAATGACTCTTCATGGAGTTAACGGAAAAGAAGAAGAAAAAAAGATATTGCTGCACAAGTCTTTATTCTCAATATTCGGTGAGCGGCCATGCTGGGCAAGTTTATATTTCCATAGTGCATTTGACGCTGACACGACTGGCAGGATAGGATCTTTAACGTGCATTGTTGATGTTCAGCGTGCGTTTACGAAGGGGGTTTAGTCAGTAACAGGTCTGCACACATATTGATCTGGAAGATGGGAAAAATCTCTTATCTTTAAATGCTAGGAAGAGAGACACCCAAGCAGGATCGAACCTCAGACTTTCCGATTGAAATTTTGGCGTCTTTGCCACTTGATAACTGTGTCCTTCAATAAAAGCATCTGACTTAGAGAGGAGAGGAAGGAGGGGTGGGGTGAGGGTACTAACGTCAGAGGTACAATGGAGCTAGTTCTGGAATAACACAGACGACACAGGAAGCAAAGTAAGGTGTGGACCACATGTTATCCAGTGGCGTCGTTAACATTCCTACCCTGACGTGTGTTGTTGGGCTTGACTCCAATGACCGAACAAAACACGAGGCAAAACATGCGGGAATGTTCAGATATAGATAACACCTCCGTGTGTGGTTTACCTTTTTGCACATAACTGTAAATAAATCGTTCTTGTCTAGCATGTTCTCTGAACTCAGTTGGATTTAACTGCGCATTAAACATGATCAGATTCTTTGTGCAATACAGAGAAGTCAACCTTGTCAGGCGAGTTGAACTATATTCCACTGTGTTGTTGCATCTTTGGTGGGCATGCATGCTAGGTGTTGTCATGTTCCCATTAGCCAGCCACTGACATGACTTACAGGAACCAGAAAAATAACATGAAAAAAAGGACCAGAATGCATGCTTATACGACTAGACAAGACAGGCGAAAAATTTTGGCCAACTGGCCTTCTGTCAAACGTAGATGTAAGATCACAAACGAACCAAGGCCAGTTGACCGAAAATTCGCGCTTGTTTTGTCTGGTTGTATTAAATACGCGTTCTGCTTCTTTTTTCGTGTTTTTTTCGGGTTCCTGCTTGCTTGAACGCGGGCAGTCACACTTGTTTTGGATGACTTACAGGATCATTAAATGCGTACACACACGAATGGGGTCTAGGCACACATGTTTACCTAGGAGAGTGGAAAAATGTACACCTCTGACCCACTATGAGGAAGTTTCTAGACGAATCGACCCATGACTCTCCGACTGGAAATCTGATGTTTATCCACTTGATTACCATGGCCATCAATCAGTTAATCACTTTTGTATAGCACTGTATTTAAACTCGTTAGCTTATTATCCCTGAATCATCTGTGTAATATCTTTCGCAAAATGTGACAGAACATATGAAAACCAGATCAAAAGGCAAACCTTTTGTTTATGAGTTTTTTAAACTAATCGTAAAATTTCAAGGTTTACAAATTAGCATACAAAACATATCAAAAAAATCTTTGTATTATGGCATTTTTAGACGTGTTTAAGCTTCGTAAGTGTTTTTTGGCTGATAAGATTTTGAAATAAAAAGGAATTTTCTTTTATTTAAAATACATCTTTTTAAAAGAATGCTTTCAGCTATAAAAATGGGACACTGAAGATCAGATGTGAAAGATTCGAAATAAACAAAAGTCTGAGCTGTCATTATTGTGATCCTTTCCAGCCATTTTTTTACTGTAGCTATGACTGGCTGACTGTGTCACTAGTCAGAGTTTCCAATGCTGCGTCACAAAATATTAGTTACAAAATGTAATAACCTGTCATCACTGTTAAACTGTTCTCTTTCAAACCTTCTCTTAAGTACAATCTTGGCAAGATGAATATACAAACTTACAGACACGACGTATATCGTTGAATTTCACAAACTGCAAAAATCAGACATAACATATTCATAACATGATATATCCAATCGAATAGAGCGTAATTAACAGTCACACAATATGAAGAGTTAAATAAAAGTAGACACGGTTAGATAAACTTTATAATTGACAGAGTGTCCTTATTAGAACAGGTATAATCACATTCCTTCCAGTTGACCATCTTTCCCATTTAGAGTTTTTTTTATTAAAGCAGATTTATCACAACCGATAGACGCATACACCTTCTGCCTCTGTTTAAAGCTCTCTCTTTCTGGTATAAATCAGATCTTCAATTTGTGTGTGTTGGTATAAACCCTTTATAGGCTTTATAAGGCACTGGAATTAGTATCGACTGTATGGGCAATATAGTGTATTTGCATTAATACCTTGTAAGGCAACATTTTGTACTTGTTTTTGTATGGATCTTCTGTTGGCATTATAGTATACTTGTATTAGTTTAGACCCTCTATAGTGCAGAATCGGTCAAGCCAAAACAGCATTCAAGATGATGACAAGCATTCTTACCAACAAATGCCTGTCAATTAACATCAGGAAGAGAGTTCTTGAATGTTATATAGAACCAATACTGTTGTACGGATGCGAGGCGTGGACAGTCAACATACAAAGCCAGAACAAGATTGAGGCAGCTGAGATGTGGTTTCTAAAAAGAATGTTGAGAGTTCCATGGACAGCAAAGAAAACAAACGAGACAGTCTTGATGGAGGCAGACACAAGTAGATTACTCATAAGGAAGATTAGGAAAAGACAGGCAACATTTATAGGCCATTTTATGAGGAAGGGGGATTTGGAGCACCTGGTCACAACGGGAAAGCTGGAGGGTAAGAGAGCACCGGGTAGACCCAGGAAGAAAATGCTGGACGGACTTGCAGAGTGTCTGGGGACGAGGAGGGTGGGGGAGATGCTAGGGGCAACGAGAGATAGAGGCAGATGGAAGTCCATGATCGCCAAGGCCATGCGGCAGGGCACCTGATGATGATGATGACAGTGCATTGCATCAATATAGACACTACAATATATATGGGCATTAGAGTGCATTGTATTAGTACAGACCTTTAAAAGGTGCAATAGTGCATTGTTTAAGTACAGACCCTCTATGGGTGTTAAAGTATTATTGTATTAATATTGATGCTCTATGGGTATGAACCCAAGAACTTAGAAATTAGAGTACCTAGCCAAAACAGGAAAGCTGGAGGGAAAGAGAGCACCAGGTAAACCCAGGGAGAAAATATTTGACAGACTTGCAGGGTGGCTGCGGACAGGGAGGGTGGAAGATGTACTTGCAGCGACAAGGGATAGATTTGTATGGAGGGCCAGGATCGCCAACTCCATGCGGTAGGGCACATGGTGATGATGATGGGCATTATAATGCATTATGTTAGTGTAGATCCTCTAAGGGTATTGCAGCGTACTAATATTAGTATAAACATTCTATTGGTATTATAGTGCAGTTGTATTAATATAGACCTCAATGGGCATCACAGAGCGTTGTATTAGTATAGACACTCTATGGTCATTATAATGCACTTGAATCAGTACAGATCTATTTGGGCATTATAGTGCCCGATAATTAGTACAGACCCTCTGTAGGTATTACAGAGCATTTGGATTAATAGAGACATTCTAAGGGTGTTTAAGCACACTTGCGTTGATATAGACAGTTTAAGGCACTGTAGTGCACTTGTATTTGTACAGACCCTCCATGAGCATTAGAGTGCATTTTATCAGCATAGACATTATATGGGCATTGTAGTGCATTATATCAATATAGACCCTGTGAATGTTAAAGTGCACTTGTATAAATATAGACTCTTTATGCACAATACAGTGAACTTGTATTAGTAGAGACCCACTATGAATGCTAAAGAGCACTTACATTAGTACAGATCCT
>JAPXFY010000013.1:38172471-38177471 GCA_030674185.1 Monoplex corrugatus
CTAAGCCTTTCATGACGTCAGATGTGTATGTTGCAAGTGTGACCTGTGAAGATATTGATTTAGCTCGTTTTGGAAAGTCGGTATCTGATCTCAGTTTAATTTCTGTTTCTGAGATGTTTTCTACGGTGGTGTTTTTAACAAAAATTTAGTAGAAGCGACTTTCCTTTGCTCATCAAGTGGCAACAGTTTGATTTCATTATATGTCCGAAGACAGGAAGCATGCATTGGAAGACCCAGTGCAAGTTTGAAACCTTTACAATCTATGCTCTGCAGTTTTTTTAGTAAGTGTTTCGGTGCACTGAAGAAGATTTCTTGAGCATAGGTTAATTTAGATCTAACAAGCGATTTACAAAGATGAACAAGTGTTGATGAATCTTGACCCCATGTCTGTTTGCGAACTATTTTTAAGAAATTTAAACTTTTTTGAGCTTTGGTTAATAAGTATTCAATATGCTGATTCCAAGATAATTTTGCTGTAAGGAAAACTCCTAAGAATTTAATCGACTCGTTAAACTGAAGAAGAGTATCTCCCAGTTTGAAAGTGGGAATATTTACTGGGTTAGCTCCATTATTAAATAAAACTATTTTTGTTTTTTCCAGGGATAGATGTAACCCATTTTCTACCATGTATCGCGCTATTTTATCAAGTTCTAATTGGTAGCATTTGCGTGTATAATTGATACAGCGCAAAGGAGTTTTATTTTTCATATTTACCTGCATCCACATGCATAAATCGTCAGCATATTGAGCTAAAACTACATGCTTAGATACTTTACTGGGTAAGTCATGCATTAATATCATGAAAAGAAGGGGAGCTATAACGGATCCCTGAGGGATACCCATTTGAAGAATTCGTTTCGTGGAATATACATTTTCAATCCTCGTTTGAAATACTACTCTGTTTTCTAAGAAACACTTAACATAGCCAAAAATGTGACCTGTCAGCCCAATACTTTTAAATTTGAATAACAATCGGGAGTGCCACACTTGATCGTATGCTTTCGTTATATCAAAAAATGTAGCTAAAACACATTGACGTCTTGAAATTGTTGTTTTATATTAGTAGTTAGCTTTGTTAGGATCTCTACTGGTGACCTGCCTTTTCGAAATCCTGCCTGATTTACTGGTATTATTTTATTCTTTTCACAATAGTGCATCAGTCTCTTTAAAATTATTTTCTCCATTAGTTTACATACATGTGATGTTAATGCAATTGGCCTGTAGTTTTTCAAATCGGTATTACATTTACCTGGTTTTAATACAGGAACCACTATTGTTTCTTTCCAGTTGTTAGGCATTTTCCCACTATTCCAGCATTTTTGAAATATGTCATGTAGCAAGATTATAAAATTTTCTGGTAAATTTTTCAGCTTCTCATTGGAAATTGCATCTAGTCCAACTGACGTTTTTTTTACTTGGAAGGGACTGAATGGCATCTTTTAATTCTTGAAGTGTGAGTGATGCATTTATGTAGTGAGTATTGTCAGAGGCAGGATCCTTATATACATCTTTCTTTTCATCTCGTTCCCTATAATTTGTATCAGAGACAGGGAGTCCTTCTACACGACAGGCCTCAGCAAATACGTCTACAAAAGCTTCTGCTTTTTCCAATGAGCTAGGAATAGGGTTATTTTCTAGCTTTACTGGAATTGATGGCAACTTAATCCCGTTTTTCATTAATTTTAGTTTTTCCCAAATCTGTATCGTGTCTTTATGGTTATTTACTTCACATTTACAAAAAGATGTCCAGTGTTGTTCTTTGGCTTGCTCTATGATTCTGTTACACTTAATGTTGGCACTTTTCATCGCTGTATGATTTTCAGGTGACCTGTTTGCTAAATAAATTTTGTATTTTTCTTTCTTTTCGTTCACTGCCTTTTGACAGTCCTCATTCCACCAGACATTTCCATGATGTTTTCCTATTTTTGACACTGTAAGTTTTGGAATTGAAATGTTAGCAGCCCTTAAGAGTGAGTTACAGAAAACTTCGTACGTTTCGTTTATGTTCATTGCTTCAGATAGATCTGTTCTTGTCTTTTCAAGGATTGCCTTAAAACTGATCCAGTCAGCGTTTTTATAATTAAACTTGGGTAAACTATCTTGTGGTATGGCGTCTATTTCTGTAGTATGGTTTAGGGTAAGACGTATGGGGATGTGATCTGATCCCAACAAGTCATCCTCTGTTTGCCACGTGGCGTTTGGGGCTAAGGATGGTGAGATTAAAGTGAGGTCGATAGCTGTGGGTCTGTGGGTTGGTATATCGGGGATCCGGGTAACGTGTCCGTTGTTAAATAAATATAAATTGGAATCTACAATATTTTCAATCAACCTGTTGCTTGTTATGTTTGTACAATACTTTTCCCAAAATGGGGCATGTGCATTAAAATCACCTCCAATTATCCACTTGTCGTCCTGATCTTGAAAGTGTTTTAACCATTCAGTGTTCACAGAGTCTGGGCCTCTTGGTAAGTATACAGAGGCCATATTCACAACTAACGATGAGGAAAACTTTATAATGATTGCACATGATGAAATAAATGCGGTAGATTTAGGTAGTGGCGATGATCGTTCACAATAGTTCAGTCCTTCACGAATGTATATAGCTGTTTGTATACGGCCACCGTCATTTACAGAGTCACATATTGGTGGATAATAAAACCTGCCGCCTCGTCCAGTGGTAAGAGATGGAAATGGCGTCTATACTACAGAAATAGACGCCATTCCATCTCTTACCACTGGACGAGGCGGCAGGGAAGATTTTAGTCCCGTTTTTTAATTTTTTTATTATCCATTGTTTGGTGTCTGTGATTTGTCTGTGACCGTGCGTTCGCGCTTGACAAAGGCTAGTTGGCCGAAAATTTGCGCTTGTTTTGTTTGTGTTGTCTTGTTGGAGATGCGCTTACATTGATTTTCTTGTTCTTCTGGTTTGTGTTTGCTTGGGCGCAGGCAGTCACTCTGTTTTGGATCTTAGATAATTTGGTTTTGATGGTATTCAGCGATTGTAGGAGCATGACATGGACGTTTTTAGAAGAGAGATAGTTACTCAAATATGAGATGTTTTTAAACAATGGAACGTGCGTTCCACTGAAAAATGTTGATATCACTTACTACACACGTCTTCATGAGGAACGGTTGAATAACTTTAGAACAATATGGTACGTTTAGGTAATTAGATTTCATTTAACTTTGAATTAAAAGGTACAAATAGGATAAAAATGAAGTATGTGAACAAGAAATTAATTAAGTAAAACAATATAGCTGAGAACTGAACGAAGAGAAACTGAATCTGGGCTGAATCTAAAATGACCAAGGAGAGAAGAAAAACGGAGATTGAAAGCCGGGTCTTTGTTGATGTCGTTGTCGGTTTGATCTCCTCCTCGGTTTTTCCCAGAAAAGCTGATGGATTTGCCTCCCTAAGTTTCTGGCCAGAACGCTCGCCCCTCTGGTGGTTGGATGGACGTCGTCCTGGCTGACTTGAGTGTGACTGATAGTTTGAAGATTATCATTGTTGACGTAGTCGACACTCGCTGCTTTAAGAAGTCGCACTTTTGTTAGGGCATTAAGAAGCTTTTAACGTTTATGTGTTTGTTTCTCACAGGAGCTACCTGACTTAAAACTACCCTGGCTTTTGGAAATTGGGTGTTGATAGTTTTCACACAGGTGTCAAGAGTTGTGCTACATTCAGTGGGCTCCTTTGTTTTTAAATCTGTGATCCCCACATGTAAAACTACACAGTCAGGTTCAGGTGTCAGCTCTTCTTTTGATTTTTCAATTGCAGTCTTACAGTCCTCGATGGTACGGATCTTCCTCGTGGCCACCTGAAAACCGTATGAAGAGCCCAGTCTTTTTCCATCCACTTTATTGAGGACTGGGTCGTGAATGATAAGGACACGGGGAAGAACATTTGATTGTGGTCTGGAACGTGTAGACGATAGCGCAGTTTTGACGTCACGGTTAGGTTTTTGTGGAGACGTCTGGTCTATGTTTGACGACATTTCTCCTGCCATTTTGTGTTTTCGCCCGATCTTCTAGTTTGGGGGGTTGAGCTGCGCATTCCGCATAGGTGGAGAATTTGTCCATCGGTGACATGGTGGTGAAGTCACCGTGGACTGCGGAATCCGTCTGGCACGCAACGGTGGTCGTAAGTTTGGTGCACTTATTGACGTCGCGCAGCTCTTTTAACGTTGTATTGTTTTCCAATAAAAGTTTTCTGTCTGAATGTAGCATGGTTGTGAGAATGTGGATTTGTTTAGACATTTCTTGAATGGTGTTGTTTAAAATGTCTATCTCCCTTACCGCCTCTTGACAGCGGCAGCCACATGATGATCTTGATTGTAGCTGTGCGATGTGTGGCTGACTCCTGGATGGTGAAAGGGTGCGACCGGAGGTCTGTTCTTTTTGATGTTCTTCGAGTTCTGGGGTCTCTGAAGGTGGTGATGTCTCTGCCCTGGTGTTGTCTGTCCCACGGGTGGTTTTCTTTACTTTTTCTTTGATGACACAACGTTTGGACCGTGTCATTTTCAGCCTAGACGATTCCTCTCTGAAAACGTTTTGTTAGAAAGCCGCCATCTTGGCGTAGGATCTATATATCTCTCTGTCTCTCTCTCTGTCTACCTATCTATGTGTTTGTGTGTGTGTGTATGTGTGTGTGTGGTGTGTATGTGTGTGTGTGCGTTTGTTTGTGTGTTTGTGTGTGTGTGTGTTTGTGTGTGTGTGTGTGTGTGTGTGTGTGCGTTTGTGTTTGTGTGCGTGTGTGTGTGTGCGCATGTGATTGAGAGCTTGTGTATGTGTTCACGTGTGTGTGAGTGTGTGTGTGTGTGTGTGTGTGTGTGTGTGTGTGTGTGTGTGTGTGTGTGTGTGTGAGAGTGTGTATGTGTGTGTACGTGTGTGTGTATGTGCATGCATGCCTGTGTGTGTGCGTGCGGCTGCAAGTGTGTGTCTATGTTTATGCGCGTGCGCGCGAGCGCGCGCGCGTGTGTGTGTGTGTGTGTGAGTGCGTG
>JAPXFY010000013.1:38184971-38189971 GCA_030674185.1 Monoplex corrugatus
GAACATCATCTTCATCACACTTCCATAAGACAGAGAACATCATCTCGATCTCACTACCATAACACAGACGACACCATCTTTATCAAATTTCCATAACACAGAGGACACCATTTTGATCAAACTTCCATAAACACAGAGAAAACCATCTTGATCAAATTTTCCATAACACAGAGGATACCATCTTGATCAACACACCGGGTATCATTTTGATCAAGACACAAATACCATCTTCATCAACAGACAGACAGCATCTTTATCAAAAGAGAAGACACCATCTCGATCAACACACAGACACCATCTTGATCAACATGCAAGACACCATCTTGATCAACACACAGACACTATCTTGATCAACACATAAGACACCATCTTGATCAACACACACAGACACCATCTTGATCAACACACAGACACTATCTTGATCAACACATAAGACACCATCTTGATCAACACACAAGACACTATCTTGATCAACACATAAGACACCATCTTGATCAACACACAGACACCATCTTGATCAACACACAAGGCACCATCTTGATCAACTCACAAGACACCATCTAGATCAACACATAAGACACCATCTTGATCAACGCACAGACACCATCTTAATCAACACACAAGTCACCATCTTGATCAAGACACAGACACCATCTTGATCAACATACAAGACACTATCTTGATCAACACACAGGACACCATCTTGATCAACACACAAGACACCATCTTGATCAACACACAAGACACCATATTGATCAACACACAGGACACCATCTTGATCAACACACAGACACTATCTTGATCAACATACAAGACACAATCGTGATCAACACACAAGACACCATCTTGATCAACACACAGACAACATCTTGATCAACACACATGTCACCATCTTGATCAAGACACACAGACATCAACACACAGACACCATCTTGATCAACACACAGACACCATCTTGATCAACACACAAGACATCATCTTGATCAAGACACACAGACACCATCTTGATCAACACACAGACACCATCTTGATCAACACACAAGACACCATCTTGATCAACAGACAAGATACGATCTTGATTAACAGACAAGGACCATCTTGACCAACACACAAGACACCATCTTGATCAAGACACATAGACACCATCTTGATCAACATACAAGACACAATCTCGATCAACACACAGACACCATCTTGATCAACACACAAGACACCATCTTGATCAACACACAGACAACATCTTGATCAACACACATGTCACCATCTTGATCAAGACACACAGACACTATCTTGATCAACAGACAGACACCATCTTGATCAACACACAGACACCATCTTGATCAACACACAGACACCATCTTGATCAACACACAAGTCACCATCTTGATTAAGACACACAGACACTATCTTGATCAACATACAAGACACAATCTTGATCAACACACAAGACAACATCTTGATCTAGACACATAAGACACCATCTTGATCAACACACAAGACACCATCTTGATCAACACACAAGTCACCATCTTGATCAACACACAAAAAAGTCACCATCTTGATCAATACACACATACACCATCTTGATCAACACACAGACACCATCTTGATCAACACACAAGACACCATCTTGATCAACAGACAAGATACGATCTTGATTAACAGACAAGGACCATCTTGACCAACATACAAGACACAATCTCGATCAACACACAGACACCATCTTGATCAACACAGAAGACACCATCTTGATCAACACACAAGACACCATCTTGATCAACACACAAGACACCATCTCGATCAGCCATACAGAACACACAGACAGCATCTTGATTAAATGTCTTAACATTCCCAAAGACCAGCCATGACTGAAACATGCGGCAGTGATATCACAGAGATAAATGGACAGGGATTCTGAGTGGCAGAAAATCTCTCGTCGTGCGCTGCCTGCACAACAAAGCATGGGAATCCTCAGACAGACATCGCCCTCAGCAGTCTTCTCCCTTCAAGATTATTCCCCTTGCATTCAGCCATAGTTCCTCCCTTGAAGAAGATTATACCCCTTAATCACTGTCTGCTTCTCTTCCGATGGGAGATAACTCCAAGCCTGGTGGCCTTATCATTGATCATAATGAATATGGAGATGGTTAGACAATGGGGTTTTACGTCCCGTCCCCCAATGCCAAAGTGATCCCAGAGATATATATGGAACCGTAAAAGAAAATGGACGACAGTGAGCGGCTTAAGACGATGATGGAAAGCAAAACACAATATCGGTTGCAGAACCTGGTAGGGATCAATATGCCATGGGGTTCATCCCTTCATCTCCATAATGTTTTGAAGTACTAGAGTACTGTCTTTGCCAAGTAATATGACACAAGACAGTTTCTTCGGATAGACTGGTAGGTAAATGGAGGTGGAAAGAAAGGGAGAGAGAGAGAGAGGGTGAAAGAGAAAGAGGGCGAGAGAGAGAGAGAGAGAGAGAGAAGGTGAGAGAGAGAGAGAGAGAAAGAAAGAGACAGAGAGAGACACACACAGAGACAGAGAAAGAGAGAGACAGAGAGAGACAGAGACAGAGACAGAGAGAAACAGAGAGAGAGAGAGAGACAGAGAAGCAGAGAGAGACAGACAGAGAGAGAGAGACAGAGAGACAGAGAGAGAAAAAGAGATAGAGATAGAGGGACAGAGAGACATAGACAGAGAGACACAGACAGACAGACAGACAGAGACAGAGACAGAGGCAGAGACAGAGAGACAGAGAGGAAGAGAGAAAGAGAGAGAGAGAGAGAGAGAGAGAGAGAAAGAGATAGATAGATAGATAGATAGAGATAGAAATAGATAGATAGATGGATAGATAGATAGATAGATAGAGATAGAGATAGAGAGAGAGAAAGCGAGAGAGAGAGAGAGAGAGAGAAGAGAGAGAGAGAGAGAGAGAGAGAGAGAGAGAGAGAGAGAGAGAGAGAGAGAGAGACAAGCTGACTGTGTATAGTATAAACTCCAGGGTTATATTTCGGAATGACACACAATTTTGGCAAGTAACCGTCGACTTTTTTCAGAGAGAAATGACTGAATCCAGTCAACTTCCGTGCCAGAATTGCCAGACCTGGATACAATCAAAAGATGAAGAAAGGTACCTTTACAACATCTCTGTGTCTGTGTGTCTGAACCCATATTTCCGGACAGACAATTTGTGAAATTTTCTATAAAAACAGAAATAAATTAAATAAAGGGGGCTGTTGTTTTAAAACATTGCTATACAGACAATTGTTTTTTTTTTCAAAAAGTAACATTTTGAACGCATTTTGAAGAAATGAATAAGTTTTGATATAGCATGACCAGAGTGTTTGCATACTTTGTTTACAATATATTACATTTCTAATTCCAAAACATTTTGTACAATGAGCATACGTCTTTGTTTCTTACGAAAAGCGAAAATATATAATGCCTACTTGGATATAATAATGTGTAAGAAACCAACCAATTGACCAACCAACCAACCAATCAGCTAACCAATCAACCAATCAACCAACCAAACCAACCAACCAACCAATCAACCAACCAACCAACCAACCAACCAACCAACCAACCAACCAACCAACCAACCAACCAACCAACCAACCAACCAACCAACCTCCTTAAGAAATCATCCAACAAATCGACCAGTCGAATAAACACACACCCCATATTACAAAAAGAAAAAAAGGGGAGCAAATAACCAACCAACCAACTGTGCAATCAACCAAACGATCAACAAATCAGCCAACCAATCAGCCAACCAATCAGCCAAATGACCAATAAACGAAAATCGTCAGTAAAGAGAGATAAACGAATGTATTTACTTGCTGAATGATTTGATGTGGACAGTGGGCAGACTCAATGAAAGTATTAGATAAGAAGGAATCTGAAGGTAGGTTATGTGAATGGAATCGTTTAGAATGATCAGGCTTAATCAGAGAAAACGTCCTGCAGGGCTATGCAATAAATGCCTCGCTGTTTTCAAATAAGTCAGATCAGCACGTTTTAATTCACATTTATCAGTGATGCAGGAAAATATGGTAGCATTTCCAGACAATAAAACATATAGCTTGTTGATGTTATACAACTGAAAATGTGTTTGATTGTTTAGCAAAAATTCAATTCTAAATGAATGGAGAGATAATTGGTATGCTAAAGTTTGTAAACATGCTACCTTAACTCTGAGACGCCACGATGCTTTAACTGACAGTAATTATATTTCAGTTATACAGTGTGATGAACTTCCTAAAAACAGTAAATTTTAATTTACCTTAGGTCATTTTCAAGATCATCTTTATGTCTTCTATATCTATTTCTGCATTTATATTTCTGTATCTGTATCATCTACATAACATAATTTCAAAGATTCTTTTTCAATATGACTTGACTTTTCACTGTTCACCTGTTCATTTAACCAAACAAGTGCATTTTACCTATCATAAACGATTCTTTTTTCATACTAATGTTAGTTATGTGAAAAAGGAGATTATTAGAATTGCTTGATGATAATTTGACGATTTTGTTTGGGACTGAATTGTTAGCCTTCTGCCCAACTGCTAACTTGGAGGACCAGTGGATCGCACTTTGTCACGCCTCTACCCTTGGACCCATCTGTCTTTGGTGACCCTACCAGGGGCCAAGACACATATGGGCACAGCTCTAGGACTCTGTAAGACTCACAGATCCCTTTATCACGACAAGATGGCAATCCTTGGGGCATCTGTAAATGATTTAAGATAGGCTCACTGTCTGAATTAAAGTTATGTTAGTTAATTGTCTATGGGATGGTTTTAACGCTTTTTTTAAAAATAAAAAAAAGGTTATTCCAATACTATTTTGTATATTTGCAAGGTTTAATGAGTGTTGTGTAGTCACTATGGTGTTTGTTTTTCATTATCAAAACTTCACAAGAAATGTAAAAAACAAACAAACAAACAAACAAACAAACAAACAAACAAACAAACAAACAAACAAACAAAACC
>JAPXFY010000013.1:38194971-38212471 GCA_030674185.1 Monoplex corrugatus
ACATGAATATTTCAGCTTAAGCAAAATTAATGTAGTAAGCTCAGAATGACAACGGTGTAATTGTGTGTTTGCTGAATGGCATCACTCTTTGAAGAAGACACAGAAGCTAGCTAGGTAGATAGATAGGAAGAAAGACAGATAGACAGACAGACAGACAGAAACATAGACGGACAGATAGATAGATAGAATAGAATAGATAGATAGATAATCGATAGATAGATAGATAGATAAATCGATAGATAGATAGATAGAGAGATAAGTATATAGCTAAACAATAGATAGATAGATAGATAGAAAGGCAGACAGACAGATAGACAGAAGGACAGATAGATAGACAGACATATAGATAGACAGACAGGCAGATAGATAGATAGACATATAGATAGACAGACAGGCAGATAGATAGATAGATAGACAGATAGATAGATAGATAGATAGATAGACAAATAGATAAAATGACACACAAATATTGAGAGAAACGGAAGACAGAGAGAGAGAGAGAGAGAAAGAGAGAGAGAGAGAGACAGAGACAGAGATAGATAAGAGAGAGCGAGAGAGACAGAGAGACAAAGAGACAGAGAGAGAGAGAGAGAACCATATTACAGTGAGAGACAACACAATGATAACTACGAAATAAATTCAAATTAAAGGATGACCGTTACTTTTTCTTTTTGTCTGTTTTTTTTTTTAATATGTTATAGGATCAACGGAGATAAGTCTATTCTGCAAATTCAGAACTGTGCATGAAGTTCCCTTGATCAGTAATGAGTTGGAGACTGTTTACATGGTGTGATCATGTTCGATAACAATAGTCACGAAATGGGTTGTCAGTCCTCTTCATGACACACTGCACAGGACCATTACCAGCTTGTGTCCAAATTCACTTAGAGTGTCCATCATCTGATGAGCAGGCAAGTGGAGCGAGCGATCACCCTGGAATTGGTTTTTGATTCCAAGAAGGTACTTATACATGTAGCACCCAACTGTGACAGTTACATAAATATGATTCTCATAGAATCAGATTGATGACTGTCTTTTCTTTTCTTCTTATTTTTTGTAAGGTTCAAACGGGAATTGTACTGAAAATTTGTAGAATGTACACACGTCGTAATAATAATAATAACAACAACAACAGTAAATAATAATAATGATAATAACAATAATAATATAATAACACTACTACTACCACTACCACTTCTACTACTACTATTACTACTGTATAATTACAGTAATCATACGGCGCCAAATCTTGACAATTCAAATCAAAGCACTCTCACGCACCAGGCATACGCATACAATCGACAAAGACCACCTTACATTATTTAATACACAGACTGAGGGAAAAGAAGGAGTTACAGAATTCATTGTTGGGAAAGGAGGTGGGTTTTTTAAATTGGATTTAAAAGCAGAAAGGTTATGTGTTAGGCAAAGGAAGAGCGGAAGTCTATTCCAGGCTGACGGTCCTGAGACAGCAAAGGAAAGCTGGCCAATAGTTGATAATTTAAATCTAGGGACCTGAAGTGAAAGAGTGTCTGAAGCTGAGGGCAAGGTAGGTGCGAAATGGCGTAAAAATGTTGGTGTTGTGGCAAAGATATATCGTACACATGGAAACGACACGTTTGAATTCTCGACCCGTTGGGTTGGCAATGTTACCAAGACAAGGCGAGATCGATTGAATAAGGTTATCAACACGGCAGGAGGGACTGTAGGGAGTCACAATACAGTACACACTGGATGCATTGTACTGCACTTCGCACTTCAAGACACAATCGTTTTTTCTGTAGTGCTGTTCTCAAAAAACGTACTTGGCCTCTGTGCGCATCATATTTATACAAGACATGGGGTGTAATACACACAAAAACATCCAGATTATACATTCACCTCCCCCCCCCCCAAACACACACGAACGCACACACTCACATCAAAACGAACACACACACTCACATCAAAACAAACCAAAAAAGCACACTCTTACCTCTCTGTCTCCCTCTCTCTTTCTCTCTCTCTCTCACACACACACACACACACACACAGACACACACACACACACACACGCACGCACACACACACACACACACACACACGCACACACACACACACACACACACACACCACGCACGCACGCACACACACACACACACACACACACACACTTCGCAGTCTCTTTCTTTGTTACATAAAAGTTTTGCAGATGATACACAGCTTCATCACTATGACCAATGTAGATTAGATGATTTCTGCCACTCAAAAATGAAGAGCTGAGCTTGGAATTTGGAAGACAGAGAATAAATTTTAGCTTAATCACGGCAAGACAGAACAAACACTCATTTTTTCTCCGAAGCTAAAAAAAAAAAGCCATTCTCTTTCATCCGTCATATGTCAGTTGCACTCTCCTTGCATTCTCACCACATGTATGTAACCTTCTTGTCATATTCAATCAGACACTCTCAGTTAAATATCCAATATTTGCAAAGTGGCCTACCTAAAACTCAGGAACATCTGCATAATTTGTCGTCACCTTTTCACTCATGTCAATAAAGTAGTCAGTTGTTTGTTTATTTGTTGCCTCGAGTTGACTATTGCCAAATGCGTCTGACTGGTCTTCCAAAGTATCTTCTCTATAGACTCCAGAAAGTTCGAATAGTGCTGTTCGTCTGTATTTGTTGAAGAAGAACCGATACATTTACTCTGTGTGTGTGTATGTGTGTGTGTATGTGTGTGTGTGTTTGTGTTTGTGTGTGTATATATATGTGTGTGTGTATGTTTGTGTGTGTGTGTGTGTTGTGTGTGTGTGTATGTGTATGGTGTGTATGTGTGTGTGTGTGTAGTATGTTGTGGTGTGTGTGTTGTGTGTGTGTGTGTGTGTGTGTGTGTGTGTGTGTGTGTGTTCTCGTGCGCGAGTGTGTGTAGTGGAATGCACATGTGTATAACAGAAAGTATGTGTATGTGTGTGTTTTGTGTGTGCGAGTGTGTAACAAGAGAGGAGAGAGAGAGAGAGAGAGAGAGAGAGAGAGAGAGAGAGAGAGAGAGAGAGAGAGAGAAATAGAGGGAGAGAGAGAGCGAGAGAGCGGAGAGAGAGAGAGAGAAACAGACAGAGAGAGAGAGAGAGAGAGAGAGAGAGAGAGACAGAGAGAGAGAGAAGGGGGAGAGGGAGGAAGGGAGGGAAGGGAGTGAGAACACAAGACACAAAGACTAATAACTACTCGATTTTATTGATTTTTGTTTTTTCAGACTCAGAACAAGGATCATCACAAATTTGGTAAAACAACCAATAACAATTAGCCACACAAGCAACAACGGAGTAATAATGATTGTAATCACGTCATTCACACCTCCAAAATTCGCTATCACGGCAATATAAATAAAATTTACATACACTACTGATTTCAATGCTACACGATGATTTCCCACCATTAAATCATCCACACATTTTACACATCAATGACGTACTGATCAACTTAACAGCATAATTCATGATGCACACTCTGACAGTACATTAATAATAAATACCATAACACCAATCGCAGAAGACAATGACCAACAGTATGATATTCATTACATGTGTGTAAGAGGGTGTGCGTGTGTGCGCATACTTGCGCCCGTATGCGTCTGTAGATAGACTGTTACAAAATACACAAGCTTTTACAAAAACACATACATCAAGGTTAGTAAAATGGGTAAGTTAGCAGTATCAGTGGAAAAAGTAACTCAAAACAAAGCACATAACACATTCATTTGTCATAAAGAACCAAAATCAGGACTATAGGAGATGACAGACCACAACATTCCATTTTGCAGACATTCTCCAGTCTTTGAGAAAAATATATCATTGCAATTTTTCTTCTTTTTATGGGTGGATCTTTTATCAAGTTTTGATGAAAGCTTTGCACTTTTAAGGAGTCACCTGGGCATACGTTTGGATCGTAAAACTCCAGGGAAGGTCATGATAACGCGGTTCAAAAAGATGACTGAAATCAGCAGTTTTTTGAAGGAAGAGAGCAAACTACATTTTCTTAGGAACTTCTCAAACTGTTTACAATCTGTTATTACTGTTGTGACAATTCACCAGAGTCCTCGGTGCAAGTCACAAGTTTTATTTCAACCAAAGCCTTTTGAAAATCAAAAGATAACTGTAAATACGGATTCTCTGTAATAACTTTTGAATAAAAAAGGGAGAGTGTTACGAAGATAATTACAGGTTTTCTGTTGTACAACAAAGAAGACTGTTACAATGGTTTGACCATCTTTTCTGCCATCCCAGATTTTCCCTTTTCTTTACAGAAAATGGTTTAAATATGGATCTTCTGTAAATTATTCCTGTATAAAAAGGGAGAGTGTTACGATGGCAATTAAGGGTTTTCTGTAATTACATTTATACAAAAAAGAGATTTTTACGATGGTTTCACCATTCCTTTTTTCAGCCAACCCAGATTTTCCCGGTTCTTTATAGAAATTGGATGATCTCCCAAACAATCGCCTGTGAGAGAGAAGCTTTGTTCGAGAAAGCAAGTAAGGTTGCTGCAGCAAGAGCAATGTACCATGCTAAAGAAAACATGATATATCTTTTGCAACTCAAAGAATAGTAGATGTAAGTATGGCTAAATAAGAAATCCATGCTCCTGTTCCCCTTGTCACCCCATCAGTAGCACAAGATTACACAGCACTCCAGACTCTCTCGATGGCAATGACAGAAAAGTGTTATCCACAAAAGGCATGTATAGACTCGTATACCGACAGGTCAGCCACCAATCATGTGACTAACTGCAGAGTCGGCTGACCCATCATCTTCACATGGGCTCAGAACCACAATTGCCAGTGTTAGTAAGGGTAACCACTCAGCACCAACTACCGTACAGAAACAGAAGCGCTTAAAAGCAGGCTGCCTCCGCGACACAAATGACACGTTCTGTCCAAAGGTCTTCCTCTCTCTGTTCACCAGGCCCTGGAGAATGAAAACCTCCACCATCTGAACAACGGCGTCTTCCAAGTCAGAAGAATCAGAAGGGTAGTCATCCAGTGGATCTCTGGGGAAATAGAAGAGCTCGACAAGACCAGTCAGATCACAGTGTCGCCAACAGCAGGAAGAGGAGCGTCATCATACCATTTTTTTTAATGAAGCCAAGGACATAAAACGGACAACCACAACCTTCCGTCTAGAGAGCAGCAAGTGGTCCTTTGCGAAAATAATCGTTATTAATACTTTACACAAATAAACAAACAAACAAACCGACCAGCCAGCCTACCAAACACCCGAAAGAAATATACAAGCAAGCAAGTAAGCAAGCAAGCAAGCAAACAAGCAAGCAAACAAACAAGCAAAACAAACAAGCAACCAAGCAAGCTAGCAAGCAAGCAAGCAAGCAACCAGCCAGCAACCAGCCAGCCAGCCAAACAACCAACCAGCCAGCCGGTCAGCCAGTCAGCCACCCTCCCAACCAACCAACCAGCCAACCAAAACAAAATATATAGGCCAGGTACGGTAACTTTAATTATATGGTGCGCACTAAAATTTTTTTGTATCAAACTGATCGTCAGCGTGTGACTGAAAATGACAAAATACATTTACAAAAATCAATCAATCAATCATCAATCAATCAATCAATCAATCAAAGAGAAACGGCTCCGCACAGAGAATAAACACTGGAATGCATTTGCTTTATTTCTAGTCAATTTATATGACCTACAAATATGGTTATGTATATAAAGCTTTCATAAATGGCCACAATGTACTCGCACAGTTTCTTTTCTTGACTGCAAAACGTTGAAAACACCTGTTGCTCGTAAGCAGGTTTTGCTTTATTACCGTCCGACTACAATCAAAACCCATCCAGAAACCAGTTTTCTGATCTACAATTTCAAGTCCTTTTGTTAAAAGGGAAAACAGATTAGGTGCCATAAAATACTAAGAAAAAGCAAACAACCAAATAAGAGGGGGGGGGGGGGGGGGGGAGGACTTAGCGTTTTTAAGCAAATATGTAAACACTGTGTTTGACAATCATTGAACATACAATCGGTAATTATTTGGAAGAAACGTACACACACACACACACACACAACACACACACACACACACACACACACACACACACACACACACCACCACCACCACCACCACCAACAACAACAATAACAAACAAACAACACAAAAACAAACAAACACACACAAAAAACAAAACAAAAGAAAGAAAGAAAGAAAGAAGAAAGAACGAAAGAAAGAAAGAAACAAACAAAAACAGACGAAGTATTTAACATAATACTCATACTGGCTCTAAAGTCTACAGATGCAGAGTACACTTAAACTTAAACCAGATATACACATGTATTGAACGACGACGACAACAAAAACAACAGTAACAACAAAAATAAACATTCAATAGGAAAATGTGTACATTTTTCAGAAATGTTGTCCAATGAATTCTACCCAAAAGTAGTATTCACACCGAGCACTGGTAAACAGAAATAAACATGTGGGGAAAAAAGGAAAAAACTAGATGTGTTAAATCATGTAATTCTATTGTAAGATGACGTGAAGTGACAAGTCATGGTGCTTGTATCTTGTCGCTGATGACAATTCTTTGAGTGTTGTTCCCGTTTACAGAATGTTTTTGTACAATGGTTTTTTGATAGCACCCTTTCAATATGTTGTTTTGAGTCCCATAATGTTTGTTCCATAAAACTTCAATGTGTGCTTTTTATTGGTATATCACAGAAAGATGTAATGATAATAAAAAATTAAGACCGATCAAGCTGTTCTGTAAATTTTCCTTTCTCATACAAAAATTGATTCAAATAAAAAAGACTAGAAGTATTCGTTTCATACAAGCATTTTTCATTGCAAATCTCCGTAAAGGTAACAATCCACATTAAGACGCATAACAGGCGGTAAGAACCAATGTGTCTACTGATCCGTTTGATGGCCGGTACAGTCCAACATCATCATCACATTATGATTCAAATAACAACAGAAAGAATAAATCATTCGTGTATTCTCCAAATTCATTTGAATTCAACGCGCGTTACATATTTTACAAAACATTAATTAAGTGTAATACATATAGAAACGCTAACATATCACACAAATGCACTCGCACATTGACACACGGACACAAGTGAACACACACAAACTAGTGTAACCATCATACACCTGTATTTACGGTCATGCACAAATATACACATGGATGACTATACAATGGCACATGATCAGTAGTTAGAAGTGGACGTATATAATTGGTGGATAAGCAACTATGACGTATCAACAATGGAAGGCCTGGGCGAACAGTGAAATCTTTTATTGTAACTTGAAATGCAAACAGGTGGGCAGATCCCTCACATCAGACAGAAGTGATATTAAACAGAGAGAGAAAGAGAGTTCCAAAACAGATAAACGCTTATTGCGAGTACATAGTTCCAGAATAGGAAACAATGTTTTTTGTCACAACAAAATCTTTTGTGTTAAATCCGGACAGCTCTCCTTGAGGTAAGCACGATGGCACCTTTTCCCTGCATGCCCGTATCTATTTTTTCATTTATTTCTTTTTATTTGATTTTTAAAGAGATACAACAAAAATCATCATTAGCATAGTGAAATCATATATACCAAAGACTTAATGTTCAAAACACGTACATGACATCCATATCTTCAAAAAGGACCTATCTGTTTGAAGTACAACCACTTTCAACCATGTATAAGTTTATAAACTTATACCAAACTAAGTTCTGACTCATGACTCACTGATGGTCCATCCGCACTCAGATGTGCGAGGAACCAGTCACAGCATGACCAGGTCGGTAAGGGCCCATCTACTGGATGACTCAACCGGTAAATGTTAATATACAGAACACGACACGTTTCGGTAAAGAACCATCTAAAACATATATTTTGTATTTTGTGAGTACCTGCGTGCATCTTAGTTCAGACTGGCAAATATTCGTCAAAGACCTGAGTGAATAAATGGTACAAATTCAACGACAGGAGGTCAAGACTTCTTTCCTAACAGACATATACACAACGTTGCTGCTCTGATAAGTGTGAATTACTCTTTTATTTCCCAAACACAAACAAATAGCTCCTCCAAACACAGCAAAACAAAACAAAGGACCGAAAACAGGAACACACACACAATAACAAACAACAAACAAACAAACAAACAAACAAACAAGCAAGCAAAGAAACAAAGAAACAAACAAACACCCTCCCCCTGAAATTTAAAATGCAGATGGTAGAGGTTTTGGTGGCTATCGATCGAATTAAATCAATTATAATCAGATTCTTTGATAAATTTCTTTCTTTATTCATTTCTTTTTGTTTTACAACACAAGGACATCAAACATACAATGTGGTAATGAACTACCATCAAATTTATGACAATCCTAATATGCCAGGTGATTCGGATATCAGTCTTCATATCTTTACAGTCTGAGTCTGACCCTTTCTGGGTCACCTCTGGTGGGTATGGCGTGAAGCTTTGTGCGATCTCTCACGTCTAATGCTGAAGAGATCTTACTAAGGCCTGAATCGATCTTGTGTACGTACGCACGCAGAACATCAAGATAAGCACGTTAAAGATCCCTGTAAGTCATGACAGAGTTCGATGGCTTTTATGGAAATACAATAAAATCACCCGGCATGCATACCCATCTACGACGGAGTGTGCAGACAATGCAGCAACATTACTCCTGCACACTGTGGCGCAAACTACGTGCATATACGCAACAGGGTAAACATTGCTCAGAACGAAATCCAACAAACTAAACCCTCCCCACCCCCCAGAAAAAAATAAAAGACAAAGCAAAACAACCCATTAAATCAGACATAGAACCAGCAGGAAAATATCCTAGCTAAATACAAAAAAAAGATACAATACAATACAATACACTGCACTACACTACACTACACTACACTACACTACACTACACTACACTACACTACACTACAATACAATAAAATGAAACAAAATAGATACATAGATAGATGAACACATAGATACATAAATGAATGAAAAATAGAAAAGTGATAAATAAATACACAGATGGGTAAATAAATAAATAAAAACAAATAAACAAACAAACAAATAAACGAATAAATAATAAATAAATAAATAAATAAATAAATAAATAAATAAATAAATAAATAATATATAAACAAATAAATAAATAAATAAATAAATAAACGAATGAATAAATAAAATATGGGATATAAAAATATAAACAAAACAAAAAACAACCTCAGAAGGACATTACATTACAGCAATTACAGCCCATCTGTCCACAACGAATGTGACAGCATAATTCCACAGAAAATACTCTTAGGGCAATGCTTTATGTATTTCTTCAGTGCAAATGCGCATTATTGACAGAACCATTACGTCTCACAAAACACATTACACGCTCATTTCCACAATAATTAAAGAAATCGAACGATAATGATGACGACGACGGATACAGGGATGATGATGTTGAAAAAAAGCTGAAAGGAAAATGAGAACGGGGATGCTGCTTTAACCAATAATTATAATAATGATGATAAAAACAGCAATAATGATTTCTGATTGTTTCGTAGCTGAAAACAAAACTGTGTCCAAAGGCCTCTCTTTTTTTCCTAGTTCCTTGTATTAAAAGAAATCTAGTTCCTTGTGTTAAAAGAAAGGAGATTATTTCATACTACACTAAGAAGGTTACGTCTTTGTCTATTGCCCAAAGTCGTTAGCAAAAAAATTAATCACTTATAGATGGATCTTTACCAATTTGGGTCAAAAGTGTTGGACTGTCGAGGAGTTGCTAAGAGATAAGTTTAGAAGTCATGGATCCAACCTCAAATTCACAAGGATCTAAAATCAGCAAGTTTTGGAAAAAAGATGTGTGAACAACACTTTCTCGGGAATTGCTGAAAATATTCAAATTGTGGCTTCACTGCTGTAATACTTTATCATTGTCATCAAGGCGCCATAAGTCTTATCTCGACAGAAATCGTTTTGCTGTCATAATGGACTTGAGAAGTATAAAATCTAGAATTTTCTACACTCATTTTTGTATAAAAAGGCATGACCATCTTATATATATATATATATATATATATATATATATATATCTATCTATCTATATATATATATATATATACATGTGTGTGTGTGTGTGTGTGTGTGTGTATATACATATATATATATGCATTATGTATGTATATATGTATGTGTGTGTGCGTGCGTGTGTGTTCGTGCGTGCGTGTGTGTGTAAGTGTGCATGTGCGTGCGTGCGTGCGTGTGTGTGTGTGTGCATGTGCGTGCGTGCGTGCGTGTGTGTGTGTGTGTGTGTGTGTGTGTTATCTGTCTGTCTGTCTGTCTGTCTGTCTCTCACGTGTACAGATTCGGACAGTGCCATGGGAATTTCGCCCACACGTGACAACACCTCTCTGAACAGACCACTTGGTGCCATCCAAAACTCTACGCGTTGGCAGTACCTCACTATGGGAAGGGAAGAAGAACAATGAACCACTAATGCCCCCAGACTGATTGGAGTATTAACTCCAGAGAAATTTTGGAGTATGTGTCTTCAAGAGGGATTTCCCAAATTTGAACAATTCCATATGCGCGCCATCCAAAATCTGCCAGCAGTTATCTGGCAGACAAGACACCTTGAGCCTGTGCAAAACTTTATGTCCTCACAAGGTTTTGAAATGGAGAGTGGAAGAGGACCTAGAAAACATGGACTTCACCGGGACATTAAGATGATAAAGGAAAATGTTAAATGTCGTGTTGCGGGTGGGACTGACCTTGAGAGATTAAATCTAAGTCACAAAACGAAACAGACACTTGTAAGGCAGATATTGCTGTAGGAAATAAAAACAGGGTGAGGAAAGGAAGGTCGATGTACGGTTTTTTCTATTTATAGATGGTTCACCGATTGCAAGCCCATTTACTAACAAATCCATATAATGCTCTATTTACAAAAAAAAAGAAAAAAAAAAAAGTTCGCAGCACAGTCCAAGACATCCAAAGGACTGTCTACTGACAAAAAGTTTACGCTAATGTCGTTTAAAACAAACAAACAAACAAACAAACTAACAAACAATCAAACAATCAAACAAACAAACAAACAAACAAACAACAACAAACAAAATCTACATCGGTGTCTTTCGTACGTTTTAGAAACAAATACTTCCAGTTGCACAAGGCCGTGTCTCAGTCCTTTTTACACATAGTCCATCCGAGCAAATCTATTTTCTTTTCTTTTTCTTTTGTCCAGTCGTTTCTACTGAGAAGGTGTCGCAAGAGTCAAAGTTGGTTATTTACGACGAGATGGGAAGCCTGGATTAGAGACTTGTTGTGGGCGTGGATTGTGTCTGAGACTTCCGTCAATCCATTGCCGGCGTAGTTTTCCTCCGATTCTGAAGTCTGCGTACTGCATTGTAGACTTGTAGGGGCAGGTTGGCCGACTGGCATCTGGCTTTGGAGCCTGCTTACTTGGTGTTGTGGTCTTGTGGGTTGGCTGACTGGCATCTGGCTTTGAAGCTTGCTTACTTGGTGTTGTGGGCTTGTAGGGGCAGACTGGTTGACTGGCATCTGGCTTTGAAGCCTGCTTACTTGGTGTTGTGGGCTTGTAGGTTGGCTGACTGGCATCTGGCTTTGAAGCCTGCTTACTTGGTGTTGTGGGCTTGCAGGGGCAGGCTGGTTGACTGGCATCTGGCTTTGAAGCCTGCTTACTTGGTGTTGTGGGCTTGTAGGGCAGGCTGGTTGACTGGCATCTGGCTTTGAAGCCTGCTTACTTGGTGTTGTGGGCTTGCAGGGGCAGGCTGGTTGACTGGCATCTGGCTTTGAAGCCTGCTTACTTGGTGTTGTGGGCTTGCAGGGCAGGCTGGTTGACTGGCATCTGCTTTGAAGCCTGCTTACTTGGTGTTGTGGGCTTGTAGGGGCAGGCTGGTTGACTGGCATCTGGCTCTGAAGACTGCATACTGCATTGTAGACTTGTAGGGCTGGCTGGTTGACTAGCATCTGGCTTTGAAGCCTGTATATTTGTTGCTGTGGGCTTGTAAAGCTGGCTGGTTGACTGGCATCTGGCTTTGAAGTCTGAGTACTTGGTGTTGTCGGCTTGTAGGGCTGGCTGGTCGACTAGCATTACATGAGGTGTCTATATTTAGTGATAATCCTATGTGGGCATGTGCATTTCTACTTTTCATTTTGATATTACACATTCTTTTGCTTAAAACATCTCAAGTCAGTAGCTGTTTTCTTCTTCTTCGTCTTCTCCTTCTCATTATCACTATTACCATCATCATCATGATTACTATTGCTTTTATCATCACCATCATTATCATTATTCGCTACTCTGACATTTCTTCTTTTGCTTTATTAACCCTTTGACTCCCGCAAGCTGTCCATCATTATCCGGCATGGTCAACCATGCTAGCAAAGCAAAAGCTTAACCCTTTGATTCCCGCAGGAAGCTGCAGGAAGCTGGTGGATAAGGTGAGTGAGTCAAAGGGTTAAGTTTTTGCAGTTGGTGGGTAGGGTGCGGGAGTCAAAGGTTTAAAGTAGATTTAGCAATGGGTAGATATGGAAAATTGACCAAACATTGCCACATTGTGTCACTGTCCTTAGCATTCGAAAATAAAGATCGATCAATCAATCAATCAATCATCAAACAATCAATCAATCAATCAATCAATCAATCAGTTTAGGCAGGGTTCATCTATTTAATCTAATTCAATACTTCTTATTTAATCCATATCAATCAATGACTCAATCAGTCACTCAATCAACCAACCAATCAGTTTACAAGGTTCGTATATTCAATTTAATTCAATTTAATTCCTTATTTAATCCACATTTACAGAATGGAATCTGTTAGCCCATTCATGCACTGTTACTGTGTATCAAAGTCGATTCACACAAAGTCCACTGCACAGTTTATCCACGATCACGTCACAGTCCACATACTTTTAGTCAACGTCAAAGTCCCTTCATATTACAGTCCACGTCAAAAGTTCTTCACGTATGGTCAGTGTCACAATTAAGATACTGTCCATGGCACAGGCCGTATACATATCGTACACACCATCGTCCATTAACAGACAGCTCACATCACAGCCCACACACATGTAGTCTGCAGCACTGTCCATTAACAGACAGCTCACATCACAGCCCACACACATGTAGTCTGCAGCATTGTCCATTAACACACAGCTCACAGCACAGTCCATACACATATCGTCCACAGCATTGCCCATACTTACAGCTCACATCACAGTCCATACACATGTAGTCCACAGTACTGTCCATTAACATACAGCTCACATCACAGTCCACACGAACAGTCCACAGCATTGTCCATTAACATACAGCTCACATCACAGTCCATACACATACAGTCCACAGCATTGTCCATTAACATACAGCTCACATCACAGTCCATACACATATCGTCCACAGCAGTGTCCATTAACTTACAGTTCACATCACAGTCCATACACATACAGTCCACAGCATTGTCCATTAACATACAGCTCACATCACAGTCCATACACATACAGTCCACAGCATTGTCCATTAACACACAGCTCACATCACAGTCCATACACATACAGTCCACAGCAGTGTCCATTAACTTACAGCTCACATCACAGTCCACACGAACAGGCCACAGCATTGTCCATTAACATATAGCTCACATCACAGTCCATACACATACAGTCCACAGCACTGTCCATTAACATACAGCTCACATCATAGTCCATACACATGTAGTCCACAGCACTGTCCATTAACATACAGCTCACATCACAGTCCATACACATGTAGTCCACAGCACTGTCCATTAACATAAGCTCACATCACAGTCCATACACATGTAGTCCACAGCACTGTCCATTAACATACAGCTCACATCACAGTTCATACACATACAGTCCACAGCATTGTCCATTAACCTACAGCTCACAGCACAAATCATACACAGTCCACAGCATTGTCCATTAACATACAGCTCACAGCACAATCCATATACATACAGCCCACAGCATTGTCCATTAACATACAGCTCACATCACAGTCCATACACATATCGTCCACAGCAGTGTCCATTAACTTACAGCTCACAGCACAGTCCATACACATACAGTCCACAGCAGTGTCCATTAACTTACAGCTCACATCACAGTCCACACGAACAGTCCACAGCATTGTCCATTTAACATACAGCTCACATCACAGTCCATACACATACAATCCACAGCACTGTCCATTAACATACAGCTCACATCACAGTCCATACACATGTAGTCCACAGCACTGTCCATTAACATACAGCTCACATCACAGTCCATACACATGTAGTCCACAGCACTGTCCATTAACACACAGCTCACATCACAGTCCATACACATGTAGTCCACAGCACTGTCCATTAACATACAGCTCACATCACAGTCCATACATTACAGTCCACAGCACTGTCCATTAATCTACAGCTCACAGCACAATTCATACACAGTCCACAGCATTGTCCATTAACATAAAGCTCACATCATAGTCCATACACATACAGTCCACAGCATTGTCCATTAACATACAGCTCACATCATAGTCCATACACATACAGTCCACAGCATTGTCCATTAACATACAGCTCACAGCACAAATTCATACACAGTCCACAGCATTGTCCATTAACATACAGCTACACATCACAGTCCATACACATACAGTCCACAGCATTGTCCATTAACATACAGGTCACAGCACAATCCATACACATACAGTCCACAGCATTGTCCATTAACATACAGGTCACACCACAGTCCATACACATACAGTCCACAGCATTGTCTATTAACATACAGGTCACATCATAGTCCATACACATACAGTCCACAGCATTGTCCATTAACATACAAGTCACACACAGTCCATACACATACAGTCCACAGCATTGTCCATTAACATACACGTCACACCACAGTCCATATACATACAGTCCACTGCATTGTCCATTTAACATACAGGTCACACCACAGTCCATACACATACAGTCCACTGCATTGTCCATTAACATACAGGTCACACCACAGTCCATACACATACAGTCCACAGCATTGTCCATTAACATACAAGTCACACCACAGTCCATACACATACAGTCCACAGCATTGTCCATTAACATACAAGTCACACCACAGTCCATACACATACAGTCCACTGCATTGTCCATTAACATACAAGACACACCACAGTCCATACACATACAGTCCACTGCATTGTCCATTAACATACAGGACACACCACAGTCCATACACATACAGTCCACTGCATTGTCCATTAACATACAAGACACACCACAGTCCATACACATACAGTCCACAGCATTGTCCATTAACATACAGGACACACCACAGTCCATACACATACAGTCCACAGCATTGTCCATTAACATACAGGTCACACCACAGTCCATATACATACAGTCCACTGCATTGTCCATTAACATAAAGGTCACACCACAGTCCATACACATACAGTCCACTGCATTGTCCATTAACATACAGCTCACATTATAGTCCATACACAGTCCACAGCATTGTCCATTAACCTACAACTCACATCACAGTCCATACACATACAGTCTATAGCAGTTTCCATTAACACATAGCTTACAGCACAGTCCATACATATGTAGTCCACAGCATTGTCCATTAACACAGGTCACATCACAATCCACAGCATTGTCCATTAACACACAGCTTACATCACAGTCCACACACATGCAGTCTACAGCATCGTCAAGTAACATACACCTTACGTCACAGCCCTTACACATGTAGTTCACAGCATTGTCCATTTACGTTTATATACAGCTCACATAACAGTCCAAAGTATTCTGTTCACACACAGTCCATTCTTGCCACAGCAACACTTCACGTATAGTTCCCTCACGCATTGTCCATCATAGTCATCGTCCATCACACAAAGTCCATCACACAAAGTCCATCACGCATAGTCCATCACACAAAGTCCATCACACATAGTCCACTTCCACCTCTCCCAGGGTCTTCAACGCACGCTCGCTGTCAAGATCCGTCGTGGACCCTACCACCACCACCACCATCACCGCCGCCGAGTTCCCCACCACGTCCTTGTAGGTCTGCACTCCTCGCCCCCACTTCAACCCTTTCCTCCTCCCAACGCACGCGCCCAGCGCGCCTCCTAGTCAGCTGAGGACGAACTCCTCGCGCGTGGCGCGTGTGCTCATGGACATGTTGCTGAAACGGAAGCGGTCGATGCGCAGGACACGGCGCAGCTCCTGCCGGAACTTGCCCCGGAGAGGACGTAGATGTAGAAGTTGGTGGCGTAGTTGATCTCGGTGATGGCGGAGAAGAAGTTGGACCAGGGAATGGCCGCGATGAAGAAAGATTTGGAGGCCAGCCCGTGAGTTTTGTACGCCACGAGAACGACCACTGTGAGGACGTTGAGAGGGAGAAGCGTGAACACGAAGACGAAGCCGATGGTCAGTAGGAGTCTGGTTGTCTTGGATCTCTGCGACGATGCATCGTTCAGTCGAGTAGACGCCGAGTTTTCGTCTTCCCGCAACGTGCGTTCCACCTGTGTGAATGTAGCAGTCATGAGTAAAATTCGTTTCAGATCATTTTTCAGAAACATACAGGAATAAATCAGTTTGAGAATGTAAGCATTTCCTTAATATAACGTTTTAGATCTATTTCAGAAACATACAGGGATAGACCAGTTTGAGAATGTAAGCATTTCCTAAATATAACGTTTTAGACCTTTTTCAGAGACATACAGGAATAAATCAGTTTGAAAACGGAATCATCTTAATAAAACATTTTAGATCTTTTTCAGAAACACACAGGAATAAATCAGTTTGAAAACGGAATCATCTCTTTAATATAACGTTTTAGACCTTTTTTCAGAAACGTACATGAATAAATCAGTTTGAAAGAGGAATCATCTCCTTATCATATCTCTTCACAGTGGTCTGCCTTTAAACTGAAGTTACTTCTCGTTATACATGGTCATCAATTAGAAATGGATTAGCAACTATATTATCATTACAATTAGTACCATCCATAGAACTCTATTAGTTTGATTGCATATGGCAGAAGAGGTTAAACAAGAGAAAACGGGTCATGAAATATTTCTAAGCTAGACATGTACAGACACGCAGACACAGACAGATACAGGCACAGACACTGACACACACAGACAGACAGACACAGACACACACACACACGCTATCCATCTATCTGTCCGTCTATCTATCTGTCTATCCATCCATCCATCCATTCATTCATCCATCCATCCATCCGTTCATCCATGCATGTATGCATCCATCCATGCATCTATCTATCTATCGATATATCCATCCATCCATCCATGTATATATATATATATATATATATATATATATATATATATATATATATATATGAAATTATATGTAGATATATAAGGAAAACAGCAAATCTTTCTAAAACTTGGTAGAGAGGTACAAGATC
>JAPXFY010000013.1:38217471-38219971 GCA_030674185.1 Monoplex corrugatus
ACCAACCACACCAAACCAACCAACAACAACAACCAACCAACCAACCAAACAACACCAACCAACCAACCAAAATCAAACCAACATAACCAAACCAACAACAACCAACCAACCAACCAAACAACAAACCAAAACCAAAACCACAACACAAACGAACCACTAACTGACAAACATAACTCAAATCAAACAAAAGAACAAAGCAACGACAACAACAAACCCTAGCAAAAACAAAAGTAATAAAAAAAGTAACCACTTGAAGAGTTATTCAATGCATGCGTATGCACAGTGAATATACTAAATTTTCTTAATAAAAGTAAAGATACGACGTCAGACTGAGGGAGAGGAGGTGGGGAAGAGGGGAGAGAGATATGAACACGAGAAATGATAGGAAATAACAAGAATTATGAGAAACATTTAAAGAGGTTATGCCAAAATTACTGTTTTCATACAACATAATAAAATTAGTTACAATGAAATAAAACAAGAACGTAAAATAACAACTAAAACACAAGTTCACAAATGGAGTTAGCCAAATGAGTGCTTATTTTGGCAATGGTTTTGGAAAAAGAAAAACGAAATCGAACAAATCAGAAGAAATTACATTAAACAAAATGGAACAACATGAAATAAAATAAACAAAAATAAAGGCAGACTATAAAAGAACTCCAATAGCATCAAGGGAAAAAAATCACATCAGTTGATAAATTTTATGCCAACTGCCTTCTTTCCCTTTAAAACTTAACTAGACAAAAAGTTTAACTCTAAAAGAGAAAAAAATCAAAATAAAACAAAGCAAACACAGAACAAAACAAAACTAAACTAAAAGAAAGGAACAAACAAACAAACAAAACAAAACGAACAAAAACAACAACAACAATAAACAGCAAAGCCAAACTCAGACACAAACTTCTTCTCCTTCCAGGACTGTAATAAATTCCAGATTTACGTTAAATAAAGTGGTGGAAAGAAACATCCGAATAAATGTGAAAAAAGAATATCCCTACCTACCCCATCCATTGCCCCACACAAGGGTAAAAAGTCACACTGTATATAAATCACAGATGGTCTAAAAGAACCTTAATTTGTGTTGTCACCAGGGGTGTAGAACTGGTGTTTTTTTTTCCAGTTTACCTTAATTTTGTTTTGTTCGTGTCTTGTTTTGTTTTTGTTTTTGTTTTTTCGTTTGTCACTCCATGCAATGCTTTTCTCGGATGTACACACACACGCACACACACGCAAACGCGCACGCGCGCACATATACACACACACACGCTTGCGCGCACACACACACACTACGCACACACACACAAACACACACCATACACAAAACAGAGAGAGAGAGAGAGAGAGAGAGATGGGGGGGGGGGGGTAGAGAGCGACAGACAGATAGTCAGTCAGCCAACCAGACAGACAGAAACAGGGACACACCCCCCCCTGCTGTCGTTTCCAATTCTCGAAATTTCTTTGATCTCTGAATGACGAAAAAGCCCAAAAACATTCCATTCCATGCCGTAACATCAATAAACAATAAACTATTTTTAAGCTTACAACTACACTGTCCAATTTCTCCATGAGATGAATGAAATGATTGTTGTTGTCTTTAAATGAAATAACAAATGAAATGTGAAATAACAGAAAAAAAACAATAACACACACAAAAAACAACAACAACAACCAACCAACCAACCTACCACAGCAAGCAAGCAAGCGAGCAAGCAAGCAAGCGATCAAGAAAGCAAGCAGCCAACCAACCAACCAACTAATCAACCAAACCAAACCAAACCAAACCAGCCAACAACAACAATCAACCAACCAACAACCAACCAACCAATCAACAACCATCCAACCAACCAACCAACCAATCAACCAACCAAAACCAAGCCAAACCAACCAACCAACCAACCAACCAACCACCAACCAACCAACCAACCAACTAACCCAGTTCATTTCCTTTATGCTCAGATATTTCATGACCGCCTTTCCTGTTGAGGCTTTTTAGCTGCCGCGCACAAGTCAATTTCTTGTTAATGGTATCATGACTGATATACAAACACGTTCTAATATAGATCTGCTGTATACAACTAGCTCAAAATAGTCTGAGGCACTTGGAATACAAGCTCAATCAAATAAAAGTCCCTGACCCAGTTTCGTCCATTCCACACGCCTTGTTTTTGGGACGGTGGAAATAGATATAAAGACCACTCTGAAACGCACGCACACATACAGACAGAGAGAGAGAGACGAACAGACAGACAGAGAAACAAATAGATACACATGCATGCACGCACGCAGCATGCACGCATACATAAAGACACACAGACAAACAGACACACACATAAACACACACACACATACACGTATACACACTCCCCCCCACACACAAACACACGCACACACACATACACACACACAAACACAAGAACACAAAACACACACACAAAAGAACACAAACACAAAGAAACACACACACAGAAAACACAAACACACACACACACAAAGAACG
>JAPXFY010000013.1:38224971-38249971 GCA_030674185.1 Monoplex corrugatus
CAGCAAAATTTTCAGTAAATCTGCAGGGAATCTTAGTGTTTTTCTTGTTGAAACCCTGTCCATGGAAGTTCGTGTTAAGGAAGTTACGAGAAATTCGGTGACGGTCAGAAATTTATTTCACAAAAAATAACTCAATGGTCTCATTTTGTGACTTCATCTTTGGAAGGCAAAAAAAAAGAAAAAAAAAAAGAAAAAAAAAAAAGATAAACTGAAATTACCAAAGTTAATCAAAGGACATAACTCTTGAGAATTATCTCCCATGTTGTACTTCTCAAATCTAACACAGTTTGCGCTACCCATTCCAGCTAGCATAGAAGCAGATACAAAGTACAAAAACAGTAAGCTCAGAACACTCCTTAGCAAAGTTAATCAAATTTTCTAAAATTCTGTTGTTATCTTTTTAACATTTGAGTATTCTACCGTAAGATAGTTTCAAATGAATGTAGATTTGTTTTTCAGTTGAACTAAGTTCTTTTTTGCTTCATGTTATATGATGATCCTGTTGGAGTTTCATTTATTTGCTGTTATTCTCCATGCCCCAACTGGGGTTACAGGACCTAGTAAGTAATATATATATATATATATATATATATATATATATATATATATATATATATATATATATATATGTGTGTGTGTGTGTGTGTGTGTGTGTGCGCGTGCGTCCGTTAATGAGTGTGTATGAGAGAGAGAGAGAGAAAGAGAGAAAGAAAGAGAGAGAGAGAGGGGGATGGACACAGAAAGAGAACAATAGAAAGAGGGGAGAGAGAGAGACAGAGAGAGAGAGAGACAGAGAGAGAGAGACAGAGAAACTGAAACTGAAACTGAAACTGTTTATTGTCATTACCCGAAAAGGTCTTTTGACAAGGGGGATAACAATTTTCCAGTAGTGCGACACATAATCCACTCTTTGTATGTGCGCAAAATTCTTCACACATAATCAAAAAAAATATCGAACATCCATTCCTTGAACAGTCGAACATATTCAAATCATATATAATGAACAATCATCCATTTTACCACTACTACATAATACAAAGAAAACAACAACAAAAAATATCAGAACAGTGTTCCCACATTCAGGCCAATAATTTGTCTAGGTTTAGACAAACCAAAATCTTTTTCACACACCCACACCCACACACACTCACACGCATCCATATACGCTCACACGCGGGCGCGCGCTCGTGCGCACACACACACACATCAAAACTGTAATATAATGAAACATCTGGGCTAGACCACCCAAACCTTACATTTAGTGATAATAATATAATCTTCACATAACTGCCCCAAAATACTCTGTTAACAAGGGACATCACTATGCCTTTTATTTATTTGTTTTTTGGTTTGTTTGTTTTTTTGTTTTTGTTAACATGTATAGTAGACCCTTAAGTGTCTATATACCCTTTCAATATCCACTTCTAACATATTCTACAAATATACCATTATTTTCATATTATTAGCTACTCTTAAATTATCGGCAAACAAAGCAAAATAAAGCAAATGAAAACAGCTCTTTACAAAACAGTCTATAATAAAGCGGCTTCTTTTGGAGTTAACGTGATATAGCCCACATCAGTCAAAAGAGATTAAATTAATCCCAGTATGATATTGTCTAGCACTATTGTCGGGCTTGTAAGTGTTTATGTCTTATTTTTTGTGCTTCCGCAATATATAGTGCCACTGATTTGATTATGACTTCGTCATCAGATGACAAAATAGATACAACATCTTGTCTTTTGGCCATGTCGGATTCAAAAACTTTGCATTTTCCACGTATTTTGTCAAAAATTTGGCATTGGAATAAAAAGTGTTTTTCATTATCGACATTGTTTCCACATAAGGGGCAAGGATATACTGTGGACGTCCCAGGTTGAAACCAATTTTTATTTGCATTGAAACCAAGTGTTCTTAATCTAAATCTTGCGTAATTAGTTCTTTGCCATTTATCCGTAACAACACTGAGATATTTTTCGGTTTGAAAAACATCTTTAAATGAGAAGAACCAACTATATTTTTCTTTGTTTTCCATATCTGAGTGCCAATTTTGTTTAAACGAACAAATAAGCCTGTCTTTAAATTCATTAATAAACTGACACTCATTTCCTACTCCCTGGGACAACCACACGATTCCAAACCCAAGTTCTGATAAAGCCTTTTTTACCTGATAGGCCCAGTTCTGTTTTCCTATTTCCATTTGAGTAACCATCATTTCATATGCCTGTTTACATAACCGAGATTGTGGAAGCCTTAACAATTTCAACCAGTATTTAATACTCTTCACAAAGGTTCTAATGTATAAAGGATATCTTCCAGTTTCTCCATATAAAACAGTATTAGAAGAGTGAATTGGTACAGCCAAAAAACGTTTTATAGCATATGTATGCACTTTTTCCATATGTGGATTTACAGTAAGACCCCATACTTCAGCTGCATATGCAAGTAAAGGTTCTATCTGTGTATCAAACATTTTCCAATATAAATTACAATCAATAGAATTGAGCTTCCGTAAGGATTTTAGAATTTCAATAACACCTTTTTTCCCTTTATTACAAGATTCTTCCCATGCATAATTTAAACTTAATTTTGTCGAAAATATTATTCCTAAGTATTTATAAGAATTAACAACTTTAACCTCGTTAATTCCATAGAACCATTTTTCGTGTTTTGATAAATGTCCACCCTTCCTGAAAATCATAATATTAGTTTTATCCATGTTAACTGTTAAAGCTAGTCGATCCGATTCTTCCTTTAACACATTTAACTGGTTTTGTAAGCCTTTGACTGTACCAGAGAGAAGAATAACATCGTCTGCAAACAGCAATAGGAATATCTCAATAACCCCAGGGATAATTTGAATGCTATGCCTGCCTTTTCTTGACAGTTCCACTGCTAATTCATTAATGAAAAATGAAAACAATTGAGGACTCAATTGACACCCCTGTTTCACTCCTTTAGGGCATTCAAAATAATCTGAATATACACACTTCTCACGCACGCATGCAAACACTGAGTTATAAACTCCTCTTAGGGCCATATATAATTTTCCATTCACACCACTTTTACGTAATATATTCCAAAGATTATTACGATTCACAGAATCGAATGCCTTCCTAAAATCCACAAATGCAACATACAGTTTCTTATTTAAAAGTAAATGCTTCTGCACAAGGGAGTAAAGTGTGAAAATATGATCAATTGTACTGTATTTTGCTCTAAATCCAGCTTGTTCTTCAACTATTTTCTCTTCTTTTTCTGCCCACTTTGTTAATCTCTTATTCAAAATATATGTATACAGACAGAGACAGAGAGAGAATAAGAGAAAGAGGGGACAGAGAGAGAGAGAGGGGGAGGGAGGGAGAGAGCGAGAGAGAGAGAGAGAGAGACAGAGACAGACAGAGAGAGAGAAAGAGAAAGAGAGAGAGAGGTGAGAGAGAGAGAGACAGAGACACAGAGACAGAGAGACAAAGAGAGAGAGAGAGAGAGAGAGAGAGAGAGAGAGAGAGACAGGCCGACAGACAGACAGAGACAGAGCGAGAGAAAGAGAAAGAGAGAGAGAGAGAGAGAGAGAGAGAGAGAGAGAGAGAGAGAGAGAGAGAGAGAGAGAGAGAGAGAGAGTTAACATTACCAGTATGAAAATGCCATCCAAACGTATCTGCACAGTTAGACTTGAAAATGAACTTCACTTTTTGTCTCATTTTTCCCGTTTACTAAGATGAATTAATGAGAGACTTGTCATAGTTTATAAAGGACAGTCACAAATGTACAATTCCATATTTACTAGACGTACGTAATGTGGACTTTTAGAAAGTTGGGGAAAGGAAAGCCATGAACATTACATTCAGAACACATAAATACGAATCTTAAATGGTATATGATAACAGCGCAGTATTTCTGACAAAATTTTGAAAAGTTTTTGCTGAAAGCATCAGTTATGTGTCAACCAATTACCACTTTCGCCATCTACCTCACTCTCCATCCATACTTCCAGACGTGTACTAGCCTGTGGCCTCAGAGTAAACTTTTTTTCAGTGTAAAACAACGTAGGAAATGTAAAAATCACAATGGACTATAAGCTTAAGCAAAAGTGACGCCGCAAAACAAAAATGCATGTTGTTGTCAGTTGGGAGTTTAACCGTTTGACTCCCGCACCCTATCCATCAACCGCAAAAACTTAACCAGGAAGCTGGTGGATAGGGTGAGGGAATCAAAGGGTTCAGTTTTTGCTTTACTAGCATGGGTTGTCAATGCAGGATGCTGGTGGATAGAGTGCGAGAGTTAAAGGGTTAAGTGTTTTGTTTCCTAACTTCAATGTATCAGAGCATCAATTGACGGACCACCAGCAGTCAGAGTATTCTATAGCAGGGGCCTCGCAGTGATGTGATATCGACAGCTCCAGTGGACACACACACACACACACACACATACACACACACACACACACACACACACACACACACACACACACACACACACACACACACACACCACACAAGGTATTGGGGCTGTCACTAACCTTTCCCTCTTCTTCTTGTGTTCACATCTGGAAGAGAGCTTTGGAAGGGATAGTCAAAACAAAAAGCTAAAAATACTAAAATAGTACAGAAACGTTGATTGAAAATTTCCCCAATCCAGCAAGTTCAACATCGATGCAATTTCAAGTCAGTGACTGATGTCGCCAGAAATGGGTGATCTTTACTATGGCTTTACCATTTTAATCTCGTGTCCTATTTTCTCTTGTTTCCTCTTGACCTTGCCTACCCCTCCTGTCTATCAACCAAAGAGTATTCTAGAGAAATCTATCCCCTTACTTCTTTGTGAATCGACAAACAGAGTGGGGAAAATGAAAGCTTCTGCAGTTTGAATCGCATCTTAGGAAGACAGTCTATATAAAGAAAGAAAGAAAGAAAGAAAGAAAGAGAGAGAGAGAGAGAGAGAGAGAGAGAGAGAGAGAGAGAGAGGACGGATATATATATATATATAATAGAGAGAGAGAGAGAGAGAGAGAGAGACAGACAGACAGAGAGAGAAGGGACACAGAGAGAGAATGACAGAGAGAAAGACAGAGAGAGAGAGAGAGAGAAGAGAAGAGAGAGAGAGAGAGAGAGAGAGAGAGAGAGAGAGAGAGAGAGAGAGAGAGAGAGAGAGAGAGAGGAAGAGAGAGAGAGAGAAGAGAGAGAGAGAGAGAGAGAGAAGAGGAGTTTAAGCACGGACATACTTCAGAAAACGCCCTGAGCAATAACATCATGTTAGCTTTTGTAACCTCATGTACAGGTTTCCCGTAAGAACATGAAAAGCTTTGTTGACAAGAACACACTTTGCGAGAAAACCGATTCCGTCTAATAGGAACGCAGATGTATTTTCCAGAAGTTCAAAGAACGGGCCAAAGAGGAGGAATGGGGAGGGGCGGGGGTTGGGAGGGAAGAGAGGGAGGAGATGGAAGAATACGTGAAACTATGGCAGTTTTTTGAAAAGGAAGCCAAAAGAAATGAATTTCAACTTTTACACAGTTCGTTTTTTTTCTGAAGCGTGCTGAAAACTTGAACAGTATTCATACATAACAAAAGATGGCCAACTGCATTAAATTCCTCTCAACTTCCTCATAGAACTTGAAAATGTCAGCTATGAAGCAAGAACAAACTGGTAAAAACTACCTAATTCACCCCACACACATTTCCATTTTATACATGAATCATTCAGGAATATCCACGTTTTGTATCTCTCAAGTTGACTCAGACATTGAAGGAGCTTTAAGTTTGTAATCTTACGCTTGACAAAGGCCAGTTGGCCGAAAATTTGCGCCTGTCTTGTTTTATTGTATTAAATACGCGTTCATATTCTTCTTTCGTGTTTTTTTCCGGTTCCTGTTTGCTTGAACGCGGGCAGTCACACTTGTTTTAGAGCTTTAAGTTGACAACAAACTTGACGTGTGCCAAGGACAATGGTAAACAGTCACAACAGCCGAATCGGATGTAAAATATGGTAAGAAGTTCTGAAGAAAGTGCTGTTTGCACGCCTTCTTCAGTGTTGATTTGGGGAATTCTTTCTGGTCCATGTGACCTTGACCGTTACACTTTGTCCTCCGAACTTAAGCGTTTGAGATTCCTTAATCGTCAGCTGATTTGACCATTTGGTGAAAAACCAACAAGAAACAGCTGACAAAACAAACAAACAAACAAACAAACAAACACACAAACAAACACACAAACAAACAACAAAAACAAAACTTGCTAGCAGAGTTTGGTAACAAAGAAACAGTCAGACAGACTGAAAGAGATAGAAAGCGAGACAGAGAGAGAGAGAGGGAGAGAGAGACAGAGACAGAGACAGAGAGAGACAGTGACACAGAGAGAGAGAGAGAAGCACACATCGACTCTGGGTAAAATGCAATAATTACGCCCCACCCCCAACCCCATTTATTTCAAAAAAGATATTTAATTCAGTTATGACCACTTTTAAAAAGAGAGAGCAAAGACGTGTTTATCTCATGTCTGTACCGCTATTTTATTAAACTATCTTTACAGCAAGTCTGTCACTTCCTGTGCACAATGTAGTACATAAGAGCAACTCATACATGAATACATATCTTCCTTTGCAAGAAATTATTTTCGCCTTTAATAACACCAAATTAGGCAAAGCTGCCATGGTACAGATCCAATTCCTTTAAACATGATGAAACATTCTCCAAAATCTTTCTTACACACACAGTTGAATTTTCATAGCTATGCTAGACTAATAGTTTTTTTTTCTGCTGAATGAACAGAAAAAGACCAGCGATTATTCTTATCCACAAACATGAACATCTAGATATAAAGTGTTCAGTTTTCGATCCACCTCTTTGACACCATATCTCGGAAAATTATTTGAAAGCATAATGAAGTCGAGATTGGAACAACATACCCCCACCCTGTCAAAGTTTGAAAGCATCGATTCATTGAAAAAACCCGGCATTTTCTCATTGTGTCAGTCTGGTTTAAGAAGGAGCAAAAGGGTTAAAATCATTTCGTTCTTATCCATGAAAGGGAAGACATTTAACCTGTCTCCTGGAAGCAAAATTACTCATAAATAATTTCGATTTTTCTTTGTTTTATAAATTTTGCCATTTTTGTGCAAATCTCTGCAAGGCCACCCACCTGAGGTCCTGCCCAGCTGGAATTCTTTTTAAATACTTACTCTGATTAACCTATTCAGGACACTAGTGACTGGTGCGATAACCAGGTTGTTTTGGATATCAGGCTTCTAGTTGGAAGATTGGGCTCGATTTTGCTTAGGTACCACCTAATGGATACAGGATGGATACGTTCTGTCATTTCTTTGCTGATGACTTTCAACTGCATCGCTTTGCTTTCCTGATAGACATCTCAAACACTGCTTGAGAAATTCGAAAACATTACTGAGAACATAGCTGTCTGGTGTCCGGCTCTACCCAGAGTTTCTTACTACTTCAGGACGTGTTTCAATTATATTTAAGATAGACAGTAACAAAAGCCAGTTCAGTGAAACACACTCCAGTGTCGGACCTGTAACGACTGGCACGTGAATCCCCACACTCAACCATCCGAGCTGCTGAGGATCTTTCTGACAGGGGTAGATCTGACAGGGGTAGATCTGACAGGGGTAGATGTGACAGGGGTAGATCTGACAGGGGTAGATGTGACAGGGGTAGATCTGACAGGGGTAGATGTGACAGGGGTAGATCTGACAGGGGTAGATGTGACAGGGGTAGATCTGACAGGGGTAGATGTGACAGGGGTAGATGTGACAGGGGTAGATCTGACAGGGGTAGATGTGACAGGGGTAGATGTGACAGGGGTAGATGTGACAGGGGTAGATCTGACAGGGGTAGATCTGACAGGGGTAGATCTGACAGGGGTAGATCTGACAGGGTAGATGTGACAGGGGTAGATGTGACAGGGGTAGATCCGACAGGGGTAGATCTGACAGGGGTAGATCTGACAGGGATAGATCTGACAGGGGTAGATCTGACGCTCCGAATCTAACCCTAACCGTCTCCCATGCATTTCATTCATGCTGGGAAGTTTTTAACATTATCGTCGGGCCCAATTATTGGCATCAACTTTTACAGTACACTGAAATATGTGCATAGTTGCAAACGAACAACATAGCTTACTGGTATTATTATTGTTCAATGCCCAGCCGACAACACAGCGCCACGTCTCAAAACAAACATAACACCTCTTGGACTCTGATGGGTAAAGGGAAAAGAAAATTAGGTTCACACATCTACGCACTCGTGCATATAATGTAAGGATATTCCCTGGCGTTGACCACTCCGCCCAGTTAATCACCAGCGGGTTTAAAGAAAACAAACATGAATCAGACGTACAAACATAACTACGTACATAAAAATATATATAAAAGTGGCCTAAATTACCTAAATTTGCTTCTGCACATTACTTTCCTCAGAGCCAAAAATGCACTGAACACATGTAGGCTATGCAATCATCAATCTTAACAGAAAAAGTATGTAAGGCATTAAGCATTAAGAACACAGACAGGTGAATGGATCAGCAAGGCAGAAAATGATAGGAAGAGACGACAGAAAACAAAGGAGTAAGGCAGAAAAACAAAGACAGTGACAGAAAAATAGGAAATTTCTAGCACAGGCTTTCAAGAAGGTGGGGATACTGTTTATCCTGAACGAATCCTCGGCATGCTCACCGAGGGATAAAATAGCATTATCTTTTTCAATTCACATGGTCAAGAATCATAACTGGGTGGAACATTGTCCTGATTTCGGCAAGATCTTTCTGTTCAAAAACAGCACTATGATGGAACTGTAAGTGATCTGTGACCATGTACAATGAATATGCGAATGTGTGAGTGTGAGCGTACGCTGCTGGGCAAATGAATCTGATTTTGTAAGCACACTGTGTATGTATGTGTCATATTTACATGAAAACTGAGATCAAAATAAACAAACAAAAAAGCAATCCCATTTAAACCATTGAAAAGCATGTGCGGATCTGAATAACGTTAAGAGGAAAACGATTTCAGTATCACTATGTATCATGTAAAAACTGAATTGACTTTTGTGAAAATGGTGGTTCAAACAATTCATTCTTTTTTCTCACAAACTTTATATTGTATCAACGAAATCAAGGTAGTCATGCACAATTAAAATGAAACAAACTGATCTGAAGTCTGGAACTGAAGTGCAGAATTTAAATCGAAGTGGACAAAGAACGGTGGCGAAGTTGGAAAAGATGAGGTGGCATATTCTCTCTCTCTCTCTCCTCAGGAGGATTTCATTACATTCGGACAACTCCACATGCGCTCTCATCATCATCATCATCAGGTGCCCTGCCGCATGGCGTTGGCGACCATGGACTTCCAACCATCTCTATCTCTCGTTGCTCCTAGCATCTCCCCACCCTCCTCATCCCCAGCCACTCTCAAGTCCGTCCAGCATTCTCTCCCTGGGTCTACCTGGCGCTCTCTTTCCCTCCAGCTTTCCCGTTGTGATCAGATGCTCCAAATCCCCTTCCTCATAAAATGGCCTATAAATGTTGCCTGTCTTTTCCTAATCTTCCTTATGAGTGATCTACTTGTGTCTGCCTCCATCAAGACTGTCTCATTTGTTTCCTTTGCTGTCCATGGAACTCTCAATATTCTTCTGAGAAACCACATCTCGGCTGCCTCAATCTTGCTCTGGCTTTGCTTGCTGACTGTCCACGCCTCGCATCCGTACAACAGTATTGGTTCTATATAACATTCAAGAACTCTCTTTCTTATGTTAATTGATAGGCATTTGTTGGTAAGAATGCTTGTCATCTTCTTGAATGCTGTTTTGGCTTGGCCGATTCTGCCAGCTATTTCCGATGTGCATCTGCCGTCTGATGAAATGACCGTTCCCAGGTATTTGAACTTATTAACCTGTATCAAGGTTGTGCCATTTACTGTTATTTTGCATGAGGGGATTTCATTTTTTTTACTGATCACCATGACTTCAGTCTTCCTGTTGTTTAGTTCCAACCCCTTACCTTTGCTTTCTACATGTGCTCTACCCAGTCCGATTTCAGTTAACTAGCAGACTCCATGAGCATGAGCAAAGTCCTATGTTCTGGTCGGGTTTTAAACGGATGGGAGGGGAAAGGAAGGGAAAAGAAACACTATCCTCACATCACCAGAATGACTGGAGCATTAAGATAGACAGTGAACAGGTCAGCTCTTAGGTTTGTGGCACTGAATTCGAGACGTTAGTTCTTAAGTAAACGTCTCTGTAATAAATTCTTGCCTTTCTGAAGTCTTGGTAAAAAAAGAAAGTGAACATGAATATGAATTTGAAGCAAGGGAGAGGGGATGGGCGCCGCCCTCATAGTGTTGGCCCCGGGAAAAGTTGAGGTCTCTTTCAACTCACTTCCCTACGACCCCAGGAGATATGGAACTATCTAGGCAGGACCTCAGGACCTGGCCAGCTCTTGGCTTCACGTACAGGCTTAAGGCCTGTGCCGTGATCGTTCTGGATTTCTTCCATCACATGGCACCTGTGACGATAGTGCAGATGGAATTCATTCCGAGCGCGGAGACGTTATCTTGAGAAAACGAAACTGAAACTCTGTAACAAAAGCCGTCAAGCTTGCAATAAACTCTGGCTCACCCAGGATTTCAACCCAGATTCCCTACGTTCAAAAAGGGCGGTGTAAACCAACTGGCCAACTGAGGGAATGAGCCACAATATCTACATCTCGTATTAGATACATCGAAAGATGAAAGACAGAAGAAAAAAAACCCCAACAGAGTCGGCAAGAAGAAGACAGTGGGTAAATGACAAGGAGGGACGTTGGAGATATTTAATGGAGTGGACAGGAGGAAAGTTGAGATGGAATGATTATTTTATGTTTTATTTTTTTTTTTCGTTTGAAAAGTGTTGTTGGAAAGTTTTTGACAGAATCCTGGAAACACAAACACACACACACACACACACACACACACACACACACACACACACACACACACACACACACACACATACACACACACACATACACACACAATAATATACACGCACGCACACACACACATGCGCGCTCGTTCACACACAGAAAATAAACAGAAGACACACACACTCACACACACATACACATCTCCCTCTCTCTCTCACGCACAGGCAGACACGACACAGACACAACAGACACACATGCACATGCAGGCAGGCAGACAGACAGACAGACAGACAGACAGACAGACAGACAACAAACAGAGTCAATCAGACGAAAAACATACAGATACCCACACATACACACACTTTCAAGCACACAATCATAGACAGACAAACACACACACATACACAGACAGACAGACAGAGAGACACACACACACACACACACACACACACACACACACACAAGCACGCACACAGACACAACACAAACACATGCACACACACATACACTCACACGCACACAACAAACTCTCTCTCTCTGCCTCTTTCTCTCTGTGTCTGTCTCTCAGTCTCTGTCTCTCTCTCTCTCCTCACCTGACTGATTTTCCTGAGGACACTGATGTTGCAGACGAAGACGATGATGACGGGTAGCAGGGAGACCAGGGTGATCTGATAGATGTATGTGTGGAGCAATATGTACAGCTCAGCGTAGTATTCCGTACTCACACATCCGTTCTCTTCCGATGATACCACCATCACGAAACGGAACACCTGGCCACATCACAGGTAAATGTTCACACTCTCTGTCTGTCTGTTTGTCTGTCTCTTTCTCTGTCTCTGTTTCTTCCCCTTTCTCTCTTTCCCTCTGTCTCTCTTTCCCTCTCTCCCTCTCTTATTCTCTCTTCCTCTATCTTATTATCTCTCCGTATCTCTCCCTGTATAAATATCTCTCTCTCCTCGTTCTCTCCCTCTTTCTCTCTTTCTATCTTTCTCTTCTCTATCTCCCTGTCTCCCCTTCTCTCTCTCCCCCCCCATCTTTCTCTCCTACTCTCTCTCCTTTTCCCTCTCTCTCCCTCTTTCTGTGTCTTTCTCTAGCCAAAAATCGATACAGGAAATCTAATGGCACTGCTTTAGTTTGCCTATTTTGCAAACGTGGGAAAGAAGACGAAGAACTGCGTTTTGTTCTATTCTGTCCTGAGTTTCGTGATAAGTATAAAGGACACTCACATCCCGACAATCCTGACGATGTTCCTATGCAAGAGAGCTAAGGCAAGGGGACACCGGGAACACGGGAGACCATTAGAACAGTACAAGGAATACTCCAGAGGCCAGCCTCACCAGCCGTAGCATTATTGGCCCGATCGGCTGGCTAAGACCTTGCCCTTAACCAAGCTTGGAGTTTGTCAGAGAAGAGTTCACTGTCCTCGCACCAGCTTGTGTACGCTCAAAACCAAGTCTGCCAGAAATTATCTGGCGGATTCCCTGAAGCAGTGTTAAAGTCGGTTCTGCTGACCACAGCACCAGGCGACATGGAAGGAACATCATCAGTCTAATGTTGCTGTGGATGCCGGAAAGACAAGACGTGCAGATGTGGCTGAGTCTATTGAATATTCCACCACCACCACCACCACCATCATCACCATCACCGCAACCACTACCACCACCACCACCACCACCACCACCACCACCACCACCACCATCACCAATGGCACAATACATTCCCATCACCACCACCACCACTACCACTACCAATACGGTACACACACTCCCACACCATCACCACTACCGGCACACATGCACTCGCACACCATCACCACTACACTCATCTCCTCCATATCATCAACACCATCATCACTACCACCATCACACACACACACTCCCACCTCCCCTACTGGCGCATACACACCACACCACCACCACTACCGACACACACACATCCCACCAAGCACCATCACCACCATCTCCTTTATCACTACCATCGTCACCACAACCACCACAACCTCTACCACCACTAACACCACCACCATCACCACCACTACCACCACCACCACGGCTACCTCCACCACCATTACTGTCACCACCACCATCACCACCACCACCAATCACCACCAACAACAACAACAACATCGCCGCCACTACTACCAGCACCACTCTATCACTACCAACGCCATACACCACCACCACCATCACCTCCACCACCACCTCCACCACCACTACTACTACCAGCACCACTCTATCATTACCACCACCACCACTACCACCACCATCGCCACCACCACCACCAGCAACACCGCCACCAGCAACACCGCTACTATCACCAGCACCGCTCTATCACTACCACCACCACCACCACCAATAACAACAACACCGCTACTACTACCAGCACCACTCTATCACTACCACGCCACCACTACCACCACCACCATCAGCAACACCACCACCAGCAACATCGCTACTACCACCAGCACCATTTTATGACTACCACCAACACCACTACCATCCACCACCACCACCACCACCAATAACAACAACAACACCGCTACTACTACCAGCACCACTCTATCACTACCACCACCACCAATACCACCACCACCATTACCATCACCATCACCACACCACCACCACTACCACCAATAAGAACAACAACAACACAACACTCCTACCAGACCACTCTATCACTACCACCACCACCAATACCACCACCACCATTACCATCACCACCACCACCACCACCACCAAAAAACAACAACACCCCTCCTACCACCACACCACTACCTCTATCACCACCACCACCACCACCACCAACAACAACAACACCAATAACCTTACCTGTGTGTATGAAGAGATGACGAAGATGGAGGTGATGATCACCAGAGCTCCTTTCTGGGTACACAGCACGTTTTTCCGGAAAGGTCTGTAGACCACCAGCAGACGCTCCATCGCCATAGCCACCACCAGCCACGAGGACACGAGGCAGCCCACGGTCTCCGAGAAGAGGAAGGCCTTGCAGCCGCCTGTGGAGAAGGACGTGAACAGGCCCGGGTGTTGCAGGTACGTGAGGAGTTCGTCCATGTGGTGTATCTCGCGCGTGATCAGCACGATGGAATCGAATCACTGCCAGGGCGCTGTGGATCGAAAGGTTTATCGGTTTCAGTGAAGAATGAGGTGAAAGAATAGATGTGACATATAATGGGATAACCCAGCAAAAGACAATCGTAGCTACAGGTAAAAATAGCTACATGCGGTCAAAATGATAACTGAGATTTTTGTTTTCATATTTCGAGTCTTTCACATGCAATCTTCAAATTTCCAGCTTTATAGTATAATGCAACCTGAAAAGCTTTTACACAAACAAACAAACAAACAAACAAACAAACAAACAAACAAACAAACAAACAAACATTTTTCTGAAATTTTATGAGGTCATTTTAGGAGCTAAATTTCCTTACCAGAAACACACGTACAGAGTTTTAACGCGTCTAAAAACTATAACAAATGAATCACATTTTTGTATATTTGTTTAGAAAATTGAAATTTTAACACTCAGATATGAAAAGCTTGCACTTTAGCATATTGCGTCACACATAAATGAATAAATAAATAGATGAACTAGTAAGAAAATGAATGAATATGCGATTAAAAGAAGGACGGAAGGAAGACAAAATGGGAGAAAGGAACAATCAAGGAATTGAATGAATGAATGAATTTGTTCTTGTCTTTTTGTAAAGGTGATTACATTTCAAAGATTTTATTGGTAAATGACTGCCTGCCTGCCTGCCTGACTGACTGGCTGATTGACTGACTGACTGACTGATTGACTGACTGAGTGACTGATTGACTAACTGACTGGCTGATTGACTGACTGACTGATTGACTGACTGAGTGACTGAATAGGAAATGGTCGTAGACAACAGACAACAACGTCAGAATATGTTTACCAAATACAGACAAACATACAAATATCCGTAAATTATTCAGTGAAGAAATGGATGAATCAATGAAGGAATGAGAGCACGAACAACTGGATAGACGAGACAACGAATGCAGAAATATATGAATACAAAAAAATAAATCGAACGAACAGACGGCCGGATGAACAGATGAGCGAATGAACGGACGGACAGACGAACGAATGAACGAACAAAGGGTGGTGGAAGGAATGAACAAACGAAGAAACAAAGGAACAGTAAAACAAGTCAAACGATGAATGAATTACTAATGAACGGGGAAAACACACACACATACACACACACACACACACACACACACACAAACACACACACACACACACACACACACACACACACACACACACACACACACACACACACACACACACACACACACACACACACACCAAACCCCGAAGGAATCATTTAAGAAAATTGTCACATGCAAGAATGTCTCAATGAATAAAACAGAACTGAATGAACGAATGAACAAATGGAAGATATTACTGAAAAAAAAAGAAAGGCATGATTTATTTCAGATCTGTGTAAAAATGCTTTAGATGCTTGTGAACGAATGAATGAACAAAAAAATGAACTAAATGAATGGAAGAATGAACTCTTAGACGATTGCTCATCAGTTGTTAATTATCAACCAGTGATGGATGACTAAAACGAATACAGAAAACGACAGAGGAACGAAAGAAAGAACGAATGAATTGATAAATGAAAGAACGGTCGAGCAAACAAACGAGCAAATGGATGAACGAACAAATAAATTAAGTAATGAGGGAGTGAGTGAATGAACGAATGAATAAATAAATGAAGAAAAGATACAAACAGACAAACCGACCTGAAACAGTGACTTGTAGGATGAACGAACAAACGAACACACGAAGGAATAAACGAACGAACGAACGAACAGCAACAACAAAAAGAACAACAAAAACAACAACCACCAAAAAAATGAAAAAAGAGAGGGAGAGAGAGAGAGAGAGAGAGACAGAGACAGAGAGAGAGAGAGACAGACAGACAGAGAGACAGAGAGAGACAGAGAGAGACAGACAGACAGAGAGAGAGACAGAGAGATGCAGATAATACTGATGAAAGTTATAGACTATAGAATGAAAGGAGGAAGGAAAGAACGAACGAATATATAAACGAATGAAGAAAGAAAGAAAGAAAGAAAGAAAGAAAGATACAAAGACATACTGAATGGAAGTAAGGGGTGTATGGCAAATAAATGAACGAACAAAGAAAAAAAAAAAAGACGGAAAGAAAAAGACAAAGACAACAGTTATCAGAGATAGTGGTTGAAGGATGTATGAATTAACACATGAAGAAATGGACAAATAAATAGATTAGTGGTGAGTAAATGAATGAACGCATTAAAGAACGGAAGAAAATAGAAAGAAAGAAAGAAATAAGAGAAAAAAATAGATAGAAAGAAAAGAAGTAAGAGAGAAATAGAGAAAGACACAAAAATAATACAGACCAGAAATAATGGCCGCAGGATGACTGAATAAATAAGCATACAAATGAACAAATGAGGCAATGGACGAATAAGTATATGAATGAACAAACAGAAGAAACAGAGATAAACGGAAACAAAGAAAGAAGGAAAAAGAAAGAGTCAGAACTATTACTGGTGAATGTTAATGGATACATGAATGGTAAACAAATAAATGAATGAATAAACAAACGAATGAACGAAGAAACGATGAATGAATGAATGAACGAATGAATGAATGAATGAATGAATGAATGAATGAATGAATGATAAATGGATAAAAAATGACAAACAAAAAGAAAATAAAGAAAAGAAAAAAAAAACTGATAAGAGGTATGGCACTATGAATGAATGAATATATGAAGAATGAAAGAGAGAGAGAGAGAGAGAGAGAGAGAGACAGACAGAGAGACAGAGAGACGGAGAGAGAGACAGGGACAGAGACAGACAGACAGAGAGAGAGAGACAGAGAGAGACAGAGAGAGAGAGAGACAGACAGACAGAGAGACAGACAAAGACACAGACAGACACAGAGAGAGAGACACACACACACACAGACACAGAGAGAGAGAGAGAGAGAGAGAGAGAGAGAAAGAAAGAGAGAGAGAGAGAGAGAGAGAGAGAGAGAGAGAGAGAAAAGACAAAGACAGAGACAGAGACAGAGACAAATGAAAGGAAAGAAAGAGCGAAAAGAAAACAGTCCAACAATAACACTAACCACAGATAGTGGCTGTAAGACTTTTGACGTAGCGGTTTAGACTTCATGACGATGAATGACAGACAGTTCCCCACAAGGCCAACCAGCACGATAACATGGCCCATACACTGTTTTACAAGGAAGCCCCAGTCCTCTGTTGGTGGTACCTCTGCCGCTGTGGTCGCCATTCCGGATTCTGCAACATGTCAAACAATGATGCCACACACGCGGTAGTCATGCGGGTAAGACGTCAGAATTCCAACTGAAAGGACTGGGTTTAAATCCTTCCTGGTTACGTCCCAACTGGCATATAATGGTGGGTTTTTTTTCTCATGATTTCCCATGTCAATACGTGTTCACAGCTACTAGAACCTAAGTGATGCCAAAACACGCAGTAGTCATGCGGGTAAGACGTCAGAGTTCCAACTGAAAGGTCTGGGTTTAAATCCTGTCTGGTTACCCTCCTAACTGGTAGATAACGGTGATTTTTTTTTCCTGATTTCCCAGGTCATCGTGTATACACAGTTACCAGAACCTAAATCCCTGTACGTGTGTGTATACGTAGGCGTAACATCAAGTACGTACGTTAAAGATCTTGTAATTTATGTCAATGTTCGATGGGCATGTTAAAGATCTTTTAATTCATGTCAATGTACCGTAGCGTGTTAAAGATCTTGTAATTTATGTCAATGTCCGGTGTCACGTTAAAGATCTTGTAATTTATGTCAATGTTCGGTGACACTTTAAAGATCTTGTAATTTACGTCAATGTTCGGTGACATGTCAAAGATCTTGTAATTTATGTCAATGTTTGGTGGCACGTTAGAGATCTTGTAATTTATGTCAATGTTCGGTGGCACTTTAAAGATCTTGTAATTTATGACAATGTTCGGTGACACTTTAAAGATCTTGTAATTTATGTCAATGTTCGGTGACACTTTAAAGATCTTGTAATTTATGTCAATGTTCGGTGACACTTTAAAGATCTTGTAATTTATGTCAATGTTCGGTGACATGTCAAAGATCTTGTAATTTATGTCAATGTTCGGTGACACTTTAAAGATCTTGTAATTTATGTCAATGTTCGGTGACACTTTAAAGATCTTGTAATTTATGTCAATGTTCGGTGACATGTCAAAGATCTTGTAATTTATGTCAATGTTCGGTGACACTTTAAAGATCTTGTAATTTATGTCAATGTTCGGTGACACTTTAAAGATCTTGTAATTTATGTCAATGTTCGGTGACATGTCAAAGATCTTGTAATTTATGTCAATGTTCGGTGACATGTCAAAGATCTTGTAATTTATGTCAATATTCGGTGACACTTTAAAGATCTTGTAATTTATGTCAATGTTCGGTGACACTTTAAAGATCTTGTAATTTATGTCAATGTTCGGTGACATGTCAAAGATCTTGTAATTAATGTCAATGTTTGGTGGCACGTTAGAGATCTTGTAATTTATGTCAATGTTCGGTGGCACTTTAAAGATCTTGTAATTTATGTCAATGTTCTGTGACACTTTGAAGATCTTGTAATTTATGTCAATGTTCGGTGACACTTTAAAGATCTTGTAATTTATGTCAATGTTCGGTGACACTTTAAAGATCTTGTAATTTATGTCAATGTTCGGTGACATGTTAAAGATCTTGTAATTTATGTCAATGTTCGGTGACATTTTAAAGATCTCGTAATTTATGTCAATGTTCACTGGCATGTTAAAGAACTTGTAATTTATGACAATGTTCGGTGACACTTTAAAGATCTTGCAATTTATGTCAATGTTCGGTGACACTTTAAAGATCTTGTAATTTATGTCAATGTTCGGTGACATGTCAAAGATCTTGTAATTAATGTCAATGTTTGGTGGCACGTTAGAGATCTTGTAATTTATGTCAGTGTTCGGTGGCATTTTAAAGATCTTGTAATTTATGTCAGTGTTCGGTGGCATGTTAAAGATCTTGTAATTTATGTCAATGTTCGGTGGCATGTTAAAGATCTTGTAATTTATGTCAGTGTTCGGTGGCATGTCAAAGATCTTGTAATTTATGTCAATGTTCGATGGCAAGTTAAAGATCTTCTAATTTATGTCAATGTTCGGTGACATGTTAAAGATTTTGTAAGTTATGTCAATGTTCGGTGACATGTTAAAGATCTTGTAATTATGTCAATGTTCGGTGGCATTTAAAAGATCTTGTAATTTATGTCAATGTTTGGTGGTATGTTAAAGATCTTGTAATTTATGTCAATGTTCGTGACACTTTAAAGATCTTGCAATTTATGTCAATGTTCGGTGACACTTTAAAGATCTTGTAATTTATGTCAATGTTCGGTGACATGTCAAAGATCTTGTAATTAATGTCAATGTTTGGTGGCACGTTAGAGATGTTGTAATTTATGTCAGTGTTCGGTGGCATTTTAAAGATCTTGTAATTTATGTCAGTGTTCGGTGGCATGTTAAAGATCTTGTAATTTATGTCAATGTTCGGTGGCATGTTAAAGATCTTGTAAGTTATGTCAGTGTTCGGTGGCATGTCAAAGATCTTGTAATTTATGTCAATGTTCGATGGCAAGTTTAAGATCTTGTAATTTATGTCAATGTTCGGTGACATGTTAAAGATTTTGTAAGTTATGTCAATGTTCGGTGACATGTTAAAGATCTTGTAATTATGTCAATGTTCGGTGGCATTTAAAAGATCTTGTAATTTATGTCAATGTTTGGTGGTATGTTAAAGATCTTGTAATTTATGTCAATGTTCGGTGACATGTTAAAGATCTTGTAATTTATGTCAATGTTCAGTGGCACTTTAAAGATCTTGTAATTATGTCAATGTTCGGTGGCACTTTAAAGATCTTGTAAGTTATGTCAATGTTTGGTGGCACTTTAAAGATCTTGTAAGTTATGTCAATGTTTGGTGGCACGTCAAAGATCTTGCAATTCATGTTAAAGATCTTGTAATTCATGTCACTGTTCGGTGGCTTATAGAAACATGAAGACACCCAGCCACGCACACCCATCAGAGTATGAACCAGAAAGATAAAAACACGAAAAACGAATAAGAACGCGAATTTAATACAAAAAGACAATCCCGGCGCAAATGTACGGCCAACCGATCTTAGTCAAGTGTAAGATCACAAATAAACAAGCACCAGATACAAAAATTAGGAGAAAAAGACTGAAACTTCTCTGCTAGCAGCTCCGTCCAGAGTGAAAAAAGGAATCAACAGGGAAATTTCAGTCTTTTTCTCCTATTTTTTTTTATCTGGTGTTTGTTTATATGTGATCTTACGCTTGACAAAGGCCAGTTGGCCACAAATTAGCGCCTGTCTTGTCTGGTTGTATTAAATACGCGTTCTTATTCTTTTTTCGTGTTTTTTTTCTGGTTCCTGTTTGTTTGAACGCAGGCAGTCACACTTGTTTTGAAAGACAGAGTATGCTGATTGTGCAGTAATATACGACATGTACAGTGTGGGCAAAAAACCACATTGATGCATGCATCCCGGAAAATTAGAATACTTTAAGAGAAAAAAGCAGTATTGCACTTAGACTTGAGATTCAGTACACACCTCTATTGAAATGAAAATATACCATTATATTAAACCCAGACTCACGACATAGTCAGTCGTATTGAAATGAAAATGTCCTATTATGCTAATCACAGACTCACGACATGGTTGTATTGAAATGAAAATGTCCTATTATGCTAATCACAGACTCACGACATGGTTGTATTGAAATGAAAATGTCCTATTATGCTAATCACAGACTCACGACATGGTTGTATTGAAATGAAAATGTCCTATTATGCTAATCACAGACTCACGACATGGTTGTATTGAAATGAAAATGTCCTATTATGCTAATCCAGACTCACGACATGGTTGTATTGAATGAATGTCCTATTATGCTATCACAGACTCACAACACAGCTCTATTGAAAAGAAAATGACCCACTATGCTAATCCTTGTAAGGAAAATGTCGCATTGAAGTTACCGGTTGGCCACGTGGTGACCCTTTGGTTATCTTACCAAACGGATGATACATGGTTCAACATTCAGGGCAGACCTACCCAGATTTGGGTACCAAGATTGTGATGTTCAGTGTTTCAGTTCTAATTAACCAATCACCATGATATTTGGCAAGAAGATACCTGAGACAATATTCTTTGGATTGAATATCTTTGTTGGGGTTTGTGAGTTATGAAAAGTTGACAAAAATTAATGAATTAAAAAATGTTCTCGCGAAAATGAAAAAGTATAGTACATACTGTGACATTCATAACTACACATATATTCATGTTAGGAATTTGATATTTCGTGAGCAAACACATCTGTATAGTATGTATGGCACGTAGTAAAATCTTAGCTCTACTATCATTATTTTCTGTACAATCATCACACCAATGTTTAGAATAATTTTAATAAAAAAATTATAATACAACTTTTGATAAAAATGTTTCTTTCAAGCAGAACTGCAAGATGTTACTACCGGCTATAGGTACCTGTCCCTGCTATATGTGTGCCAAATATCAAGGAAATCGGATGAAAACTTCTGAACATATTATGTCTGATGTATACAATCTCGCGAAAAATCGCAAAACTTTCGCGGACTAAAAAATAAACTCAATTTCCTACTCACAGACCCCAACAAAGATATTCAATCCAAAGAATACTGTCTGAGGTATCTTCTTGCCAAATATCATGGTGATTGGTTAATTAGAACTGAAACACTGAACATCACAATCTTGGTACCCAAATCTGGGTAGGTCTGCCCCCTTAAACACTATCCAACATTTCATGAGGAAATGTAAGAGCATACCACCAACTTAGCAACGTTAGCAACGACACAATGTTTCCGTTAGTCTACACACACACACACACACACACACACACACACACACACACACACACACACACACACACACACACACACACACACACACACACACGCGCGCGCATTAGGTTGTCCTGCATGTTGTCTTCTACTTTTTACCGTCCTTTTTTTTTCTTTTCAGGCATACCCAATATCTAATATCACTTATAGTGAAAAGACGTTAAATCAAGCAACAACGAAGACACGCATACGCACACACACACGCACAGACACACAGACAGACAGACATACACACACTGATAAGTGTGTGTTGTATGTACGTATATAGTATCTGTAGATGAACATATACATGCATGTATGTAGTATGGTTGTCTGTCTATCTGCTTGCCTGCTTGTACGTACGTACGTACATATATGTACGTACGCACGCATGTATGTATGTATATATGTACGTATGTATGTATATATGTACGTATGTATATATTACGTACGTATGTATGTACTACGGTGATGTCTATTTGTATTATGTAGGTATATGTCCATGTATGCGAGTGCACATTTTCACCCCCAATGTTTCGATATGGTTAGAAACAAGTTTAGGAAAAAAAAGTTCCCTTTCTTAAATTTCTCATAATCAGCATCAACGATGTTTTTATATTAATTAGGCACATGAAAAACACATCATCATCATCATCATCATCATCATCATCAATATCAACATGATCAACAACAAAACAACACAAAGAAATGACTTTCCTTTTCAAACTCATGTATTTTACAACATTCTCCAAGTACTATGCCTTGCACCTAATTCAGTATGAAAACATGCTGTGAATAACGCTGTAACACCCTTCAATACAGTTTTCTTACTCTTCCGAAGAAAGAAAAAAAAAAGAAAAAGAAAAAAGGACGGTAAAAAGTAGAAGACAACATGCAGGACAACCCAATTTTCCACTTCAGCCGGATCACATCCACACGGGAAGAGTCGGCTGGCTGGTATAATATGCAAATGAGCCTCCAGCGAGACAGCCGTTTGATTGGTTGGTAACGCAACTGTATTGGGAAGCGTAAACGATACGGTAGGAGGCAGTGCGATCGATGGAACAGGCGTGAAAAATGACGCCAAGGCCACGTAGACTATACTTTTGAACTTCTGTGAGCTTGAGAACATGACATCATGCGCATTGCGGTTTGTTTGTTTGTATTTTTGTTTATTTGCTTGTCTATGTTTGTTTGTTTTCAGTGGCCTTAAACAATATAGAACCAATACTGTTGTATAGGTGTGAGGCGTGGACAGTCATCAAGCAAAGCCAGAGCAAGATTGAGACAGCCGAGATGTGGTTTCTAAGAAGAATGTTGGAGAGTTCCATGGACAGCAAAGAAAACAAACGAGACAGTCTTGACGGAGGCAGACACAAGTAGATCACTCATAAGGAAGATTAGGAAAAAAACAGGCAACATTTATAGGCCATTTTATGAGGAAGGGGGATTTGGAGCACCTGGTCACAACGGGAAAGCTGGAGGGAAAGAGAGCACCAGGTAGACCCAGGGAGAAAATGCTAGACGGACTTGAGGAGTGGCTGAAGACGAGGAGGGTGGAAAAGATGCTTGGGGCAACAAGAGATAGAGACAGATGGAAGTCCATGATCGCCAACGCCATGCGGCAAGGCACCTGATGATGATGATGATTAAAGGCTCAATGGGTTAAAGGACCATCCTGATTACGCTCAGCTTCTGAAACTCTTTCGCTTCAGGTTCCTAGATTTAAACTATCAATTATCGGCATCCAAAAGACTACCAGATTCCAAGATTTAAACTATCAACTGTCGGCCAGTGTTCTTTTGCTGTTTCAAGACCATCTGCCTGTACAAAACTTCCATTCTCCCTTCGTCTATCATCCTTCCTTTCTGCTTTTAAATCCAATTTAAAAACCCACCTCTTTTCCCGACAATGAATTCTGCAACTGCCTCTTTCCATTAGTTTTCGTGTGTGTGTATGCGCGCGCGCGCGCGCGTGTGTGTGTGTGTGTGTGTGTGTGTGTATGTGTGTGTGTGTGTGTGTGTGTGTGTGTGTGTGTGTGTGTGTGTGTGTGTGTGTGTTTTCTCGTGTGTTGTGGTCTGTGTTGATCGCATGGGTATGTCTGGAGCACGGGTGCGCCTTGATTTGAATTGTCAAGATTTGGCGCATCATAAGTACTGTAAATATTATTATTATCATCATTGTTATTAATATTATTATTGTTGTTGTTGTTTTTATTGTTATAACGCAGGGGGTCTCGTTTGATCCTCAGGTGGGCCATAGTTGGGTTTTTTTGTTTGTTCAAGTGGCCCATTAGCTTATTGGGTTAGAACGCCACTCTGATCATGTATGAACTGTGGGTTCGAGCCTTTGTTTGAGCCACAAGTTTGTATGTGGGGCTCCGTTAGCTTGGCTGGATCCCCTGTGAGGATGCAGAGGGCTCTTTAAGTATAAACAGTAGTTTACCTTTCTAAAAATTCTGTGCTGGAAATTTCTTCTTATCTGTCACTCTCTTTGCTTCTTTGCTGCGGTTTGGTCGGTTCATTTGATACAACCGTGGACTCAGGATCTGATATCTCGAGTTCAATCCCAGCCCGCAACATTAAACACTGACCTGTTTGCTGCCCATCTTAATGTTTCCATCATTGTAATGGTGTCAGCTTAGTGTTTCAAAGGTCTTTCCGCCTCCTCTCCCTCCTTTCTGCTCCCAGTTCAAGACCTTGCCAGCACATCGGCTGGGGATTAACCCTTTGACTTCTGCACCCTATCTACCGACTGCAAATACTTAACTCTTTTACTCCCTCACCCTATCCACCAGCTTAAGCTGGTGAACAGGGTGAGGGAGTCAAAAGGCCTGAAGGAAGCTGGTGGATAGGGTGAGGGAGTCAAAGGGTTAAGGTTTTGCTTTGCAAGCATGGTTGACAATGCAGGATGCTGGTGGACAGGGTGCAGGAGTCAAAGGGTTAAACAGAAGAATAAACATAAAATAATAAGTTTTGTGCTTCGCAAGAATGGTTGACAATGCAGAATGCTGGTGAACAGGGTGCAGGAGTCAAAGGGTTTTAAGCATAGGAATAAAAATGA
>JAPXFY010000013.1:38254971-38257471 GCA_030674185.1 Monoplex corrugatus
AACCAACTAAACAAAAGGAACAAACAAAAGCTATAATAAATAAACGAACATCAACTACATAAAAAAGCTGCACAAAATAGACACAAAGAACAAACAAACAAACAAACAAACTACTCTACAGATATATACAAACAAAAGCTACGTGGAAACAAACAAACAGAAGCTACGCAAAATCACACAAAGCTGCATAAAACAAACAGGAAGGTTATATAAAAACAACAAAAAGCTACGTAAAACCAACCAGAAAAAAACCGACACAAAACCAAACAAAACTACATAAAAACAAATTAAAAGCTACATGAAAAGAACAACAACAACAACAAAACTACATAAAAGCAGAGAAACAAAACTACATTAAAACAAACAAGTTGTATAGAAAACAAACAAAACCCACTTACGAACAAACAGGAAGCTACATGAAAACAGAAGGTACACAAAAACGAAGAAACAAAAGCACAATAAAACTAACAAAAACTTAATAAAAACAAAGGCTGCATATCAGCATACAAACAACAGCAACATAGAAAGTAAAATCTACATGAACACAAACAAAGGCGACCTAAAAACGACCGGTAAACAAAAACACACAAACAAACTTTAAGAATAAGAATATACAACAAATTTCGTTTCCAAACTTACGCACATATCAGTTCTCTCAACTAACTTTTCTCCCAACTGGAAAGGAAAACATTCCTTGTAATCCTGGTACGTTAAACGTTAAAAAAAAAGAATTTACAGTTCTCGAAAAAACGGCACCACAAAGAACAAACCTCTTTTCCCCATCAGCCAATTTACATTCAAGCAGTGAAGACTCAGTTGACAGGTATATGCAAATGAGTCTCAAGCGAGACAGCTGTTTGATTGGTTGATATCACAACGGTTTTGGGAACCAGACACGATACGGCAGGAGGCAGAACAATCGATGGAAGGGGTGGAATCGAGGTCAAGACCACACACGTTTTGAACTGAACAGTTGTTTTTGTGAAGTCTCTGTTGCTGTTGTTCTGACTGATGGATCGACGGAGAGTGTAAAAATAACATATTCAGATTACCTAAGCAAAGCCAGTGGTATGCTTTAAAAAAAAAAGGCGCCTACTCGGACACACACACACACACACACACACACACACACAGACCCAGGAAGAGAGAGACATAGAGAGAGAGACCCGGGGAGAGAGAGAGACCCGGGGAGATAGAAAGAGAGAGAGAGAGAGAGAGAGAGAGAGAGAGAGAGAGAGAGAGAGAAGACAAGTATAAACGCACACGCGCACACACACACACATATATAGCATTACACAAAGAAACACCGTCTACTATCACTGATAGTGAAAAGACGTTAAATTAAAGAACGAACGAACAAAGAAACACATACTAAGACATACACACGCAACACACCCACCTACCTACCGAACCCACACCCACACCCACACGCACACAAAGCCACCTGCAAACAACACTACGTGAAAAATGAAACTTCTGTGGACATTTGAGATGATACTGATATATATATCTAATACAAGAAGAGATGATTAAACTACCTACATTATTAGCACATTTTTATAGCTAATACGACCCACCCATCATCCACCCCCTCCCAGAATTAAAGCAGTTATATATATATATATATATATATATATATATATATATATATATATATATATATATATATATATTTAAAGATATGTCTTATTTTGTAAGTAAAAGATAACCAAGCAAGAATATAAATATACAGAAAAAAAACTCCAAAACGACCAGAGAGGACAAAATGAGAACCGTCAACATAGATCTTAATGATGTTGATTTAAGAAAGGAAATTTGTATTAGTTATCAGAAAACTTTGAATGCAGCTATATAACCAGAAGCTGGAACTGTACCAAAGGTAAGAAATTCTTAACTGTAGTATTTTTTTTTCTTTATTTTTCCTTAATGGGGTGCATGTCCCAAGAACACTGCAATATGACACTACTGGGCTTTTACGTGTCTGTCCTTAATTTTCCCCTGCCATTAAGGCATTCATATTTCATGTCCAGGGATGCATACTGGCTGTGTCCATGCTCCCATAAACAACCAGAACACCGACATAACTTCCATGATCTTTAACGCTCTGCGCGTGTTACACTCAAATGGGACTCAGGCATCAGCATCTCTGCATATTCTGTTTACCAAGGAGACCAGAATCATCTCCATCCTTTATCCACTAGCTGGTATCAAAACAGGTTCGAACTCAAACCTTCCAAATGCAACAGTAGTGTGTTCCTAAACATACGACCATCGCAATGGTTTGTGATAGATTGCATGGAGTTGCAATTTGTTTTGCAAAGCGGATACTACACGGTGGGAGATTGAGCGATCGATAGAAGGCGTAGAAATGAGGGTTGTCATGTATTTTTTGGAACTGTACAATTGCTTCTGCTGATGTCTGTTGCTCTTCTGATGGAAGAAACAAGAAACAGGAGCCTGAGCAAACATCAAGCAAACACGTAGGCGGGCACACAAACCC
>JAPXFY010000013.1:38264971-38274971 GCA_030674185.1 Monoplex corrugatus
TACACACGACACGCACGCACACACATGCACAAACACACACACACACACACACACGTACACACTTACACACACACATGCACACACTCACACACATACATGTACACACTCACACACACATGCACAAACACACACACACACATACATACATGCACAAACACACACACACACATACATACATACAGAAACACACACACATATGCACGCACGCACAAACACACACAGACACACTGATATTTACCAGATATGTTGTTAGTCATATTCATTGTAATGTCGATGTCACTCGCCATGTCATTCAGCACCTGCAATCAGAAACGTCATCACCATCAATGTCGTCGTCGTCGTCATCATCACCATCATCACTATCATCATCATCGTCATCATCATTATCACCATCATCATTACAATCGACATCATCAACATCCTTTTCACCATCCTCGTCATCGCCGTCTTCGTCGTCGTCATCATCATCATCATCATCAAGTGTCGTCTTCATCGTCACCATCAGTAGCATCATATCCTCCTCCTCCTCCTCCCCATCATCATCATCATCATCATCATCATCTTTTTCTTCTTCTGCTTCTTACTCATCACCGTCATCACCACCATCAAAACCACCACCATCATCATCGTCGTCGTCATTGTTTTCATCATCATCAAAAGCTTGTGTTTTACATGAAAGAGTTAATTTTTATTTTAATCATTTACAAAACAAAGGTGTGTTTTCTTATAAAAAAACTGTATTGATGGGTAATAAGAGACGAAATGCTTATGAGCTGGTGCACAAAAAATGTGGCATTTCGTTTGCATGCTGATACACGAATCGAATAACAAGGACTGCATGTTGCTGAAAGGTGTAAGACAGATCCAGTGGGCGTGTGTGTGTGTGTGTGAGTATGTGTGTAAGTATGCGTTTATATATTTATATATATATATATATATACATATATATCTTTTATATCTATATGTATGTAAGTATGCATGCATGTATGTATGTATGTATGTATGTATGTATGTATGTATGTATGTATGTATGTATGTATATATGTATGTATGTTTGTATGGTAGTCACTGGTTTAATGTCTATTCATGTGTGTGTGTGTGTGTGTGTGTGTGTGTGTGTGTGTGTGTGTGTGTGTGTGTGTGTGTGTGTGTGCGTGCGTGTGTGTGCGTGCGTGCGTGCGTGCTTGCGTGTGTGTCTACGTCAGCGCTTAGATTTGATTTTATCAAGATTTTGCGCTATATCAATATTGTAATTATTAATTATTATTATTATGACTGCCAGAAGAGCCGCGGACCACAGAAGAACCAGACATTGAAATCCACACCACTGCCCTCCTATGTCACCTCAGCGGAAGCAGAAGATGACACAGCATCCGGGCTCTCATGTTGGCCGTGACAGAAGAGCGTTTCCTATGGGATGCAAGGGATTTCCCTCCTTACCTTCCCTGTTTAAAGTTTTATTCTGTTTATGGGCATGTCTGTTTTACCTCTTTAAGTTTAAGAGAAGTTTTAGACAAAATTTTGCAGTTTCGAAAATTCGACTCGCGACTATTCGTTTTCTTGTCTCTCAGAGACTGAGGTAATTGGTGCAGAACAACTAATGTAATTAACTCCTACATTGTTTTGTGATCAGCAAAACAAGACAGAGTTGACTGGTGTAGCGTAATTAATCTAATTAACACCCACATTGTTTTGTGACCAGTAAAACAAAGTAGTGATTGACAGGTCCTAGCTGCTTTCACGTTGAGAGCGGCATTCTTCGGGATGTGTGTGAGTCTGTTAGAGATGTTTGTCCAAATTCTTGTGTTTGTGTGGGACTGTGCTAATTAATACGTTGTCCTACTTTTTGTTGTTGTTGCAACGTCTGTAATGAACAAAATGTCACTAAGTAATGAACCTGTAAAGTTTTGTTTCACTTTCATTATCTGACGTAAAATTCAACGGGCTCATTAGTCAAGAGGGTAGGATATCACAGTCCCAAGTGGAAGGTCTGGGATCGATCCTGCCTGGGTACTTCCTAGGTACTTTCTGCCTGGTGGGAAAAGAGTGGAGATTTATTAGACCTCCTGAATTAATTGAGTGCAGAACTTGTAGTGGCCAAATCCCTTACGCATGCTGAACATCAAATGTGCACGTTAAAGATCCTTTAAATCCTGTCAATGTCTGGTGTCTTATGGAAACATGAAAACACCCGATGACGGAGTATGTAGACTATACATCAACATACAACCTGCACAGTGTGGGCAAAACAACGTGCATCAGAGAAAGATTTGGAATACTTAAAAAGGGACATGCGACAAATATGTAATGCTTTAGAGAAATTACAAAAAGAAACCAATTTTACAAATGTAACATGTTTTAGTTCATACTTCTATTCGTGCAAAACAGACCGACACAAATGTTCAATTGATTATCCGGTTGCAAACAACAAAATTATACAAAACAGTTCGAAATGGAGAAAAATCCACTAATCAGTTTCTCAGGTTTTTAGGAGACATTATCAAACGAAGACCCAGTGTCACAGAATCGTGTTTCTCCATTCACCGGATCTGTTCTTCATGTCTTTATGCCTGCAGGCTAACTGAATTGCATTTGAAATCAGCACAGGATGTGGAGTTCTAATTAGAAGACGTCAGTATAAAACAGGTTCAGAGAAAAGAATTTATGTCAAGTTTAATTAAATTTGATTGTAATGACCACAGAAAACCACAATGTAAAGACAAACCATTTCAGTTTGGTTTGTTTAACGGGTGTTGATAATTTCAGCGAGGTCACAGCTGTGACGACATTGTTTGATAGCACTATTGTTTTGACAGGGGATTGTACATCAGGTTTCGCTCATATGAAAAGCTCTTCAACCTGTGGAAACTCCAAGCCAAAAGCAAAGAGCACAAAGCTGTATTGTGGGAATTTCTTTTGGCAGATGACTCTGCACTGGCCTCACAATTGCACAAGGACATGCAGCGCATCACAGACCTTTTTACCATTTTAATGCGGCCTGTAAATGATTCAGCCTTACAAGTAGTCTAATCAAGACAGAGGCTATGTTTTGGTCATCATAATTCTTAGCTTGAAGTGCTTTACTACCTGCGATTGTCATCAGCAATCAGGAGGTGAGTGTAGACAGACAAATTCTGATACTTTGGTATTACAGGGAACACTAAAGGATTTCTCAATGAGGTAGCGCAGCACATCTCCAAGGCTAGCTCAGCCTTTGGAAAGGTGACCATGAGGATGTGACAAAAGCAGTAGTCTTGGGCACCCTGCTGTATTGCTGCCAGACCCGACAACTTACTGATAGCACTTCAATAACTGGAACGTTCTCACCAAAGATGTCTGCGCGGGATGTGTCATATCACGTGACAAGATCAAGTGTCCAAACTTCAAGTTCTGAAAAACTGTGGCTTGCCAATCATATAGTTTCTGTTCATCAAATGCCAGCTTCGGTGGAAAGAATAATATTGTCAGTATTGAAAACAGCTGCATCCCAAAATGCTTCTGTACGAAGAGCTGAAGCAAGAATACCGACTCCGGGGAAGACTGCTAAAATGAAACAAAGACACTTTGAAGGCCAACGTCATAAGCTGTGGCAATAACATCTGACTGCAACAGAGTATGTTAAAGAACATGTGCCTTCAGGATAGGTCTTGTCCCACATGAAGATCCGTAACAAGGTAATAAAGAATCAGTATGCCTACCCAGCCGTCCGATCGACAGAAGATTAATTCATCATCATCATTAGGTGCCCTGCCGCATGGCGTTGGCGACCATGGACTTCCAACCATCTCTATCTCTCGTTGCCCCCAGCATCTCCCCCACCCTTCTCATTCCCAGCCATCTGCAAGTCCGTCCAGCATTCTCTCCCTGGGTCTACCTGGCCTAGAAGATTAATTACCATAGATATTTCGTATGTTAAATCAATTCCATGTGTTTTGAGATGGTTATAGCTCTAATATACGGAAATCACAGATGGGATGTATAGTGAGGCACGACGTTGATGAGTCACACGAAGGGAAAGACAAAACAGAAAAATACAGTCACATACTGTAGCTTTACAGGTTTAAAATGTCTTTTCATTTTGAAACCGTAAAACTACATAATAATCTTTATTGTCAGATTAATCTGTGTTGTACTGACAAAACCAGTCCTTACTTTAAGGTTACTATCAGCCTGTGCCAGGAGAGGTTGCAAAGAGATGAAGCTGTTGGTCTGCAGCTGGATAGGATGTTTGGTACAAGGTCATGATGTGGACGTGTGTGTGTGTGTGTGTGTGCGTGCGTGCGTGCGTGCGTGTGGTGTGTGTGTGTGTGTGTGTGTGTGTGTGTGTGTGTGTGTGTGCGTGTGCGTGTGCGTCTCTCTCTCTCTGTCTGTGTAAAACAAATCAGTGTAGCTGAGCCCTAATTTTGCGAACCCTCATATGTTCTGACAGATAACTACACAAAGAGTGGTCATCCTGGAGTTCCGATAGACAACGCCAAAAGAAGCAGTTTTTTGTTTGCCAAAGTAAACCCGTCACTACTTGTACTATTACCTTCTCATTGATAGTTGATTGGCATGAAGCAGCTGATGTTATTACCGTCCACAAATTTAAGTGATGAAAAGCAAACAAAACCAACCAACCAATCAAACAACCAACCTACCAACCAACCAACCATCCAACCAACCTACCAACCAACCAACCATCCAACCAACCAACCAACCAACCATCCAACAAACACCAATGATTTTCAGATGACTTCATATTCTAAGTAACATACTTTTGGGACTGGACTAATTGTTTTGTTCGTGTGTGCATGTGAAAATGTAATGCCATGTTTTTCCTGCGACTTTTTTAAAATCCAAAACGTGCGTCAGCTCTTAAGCATTTCAGCTCTGTTTAATTATAAGAAGACACACTTTGTTTTGTAAATGACAAAATAAAAATTAATTTTTAAGATAAAACGCAAGCTTTTGTAATCCTATACCGCAGACTACGACACAAATTTCATGGTTGCAACTTGGCTGCAAGCAACGATGTTTCAGAATTAAGTGAAAATTGAGAACAAAATGTTCCATTTTGTTTTGTGCTTAAAACGAATTCAAAACCCCGAGATTGAATTTAACACGAACATGTTCCCCATTCACCAGGTTTGTATTTCACATCAGAATGCCTGTGGAGCCATTTGAAATCAACACCGACGAAATATAATCAGAAGATGCTAGCAAGAGTCAGGTTCCAAGAGAAAAAGACCATGTGTCAAGTTTAATTAATTCTGATTCGAATGTTTGCAGAAAACGACAGTATCTGTGCAAATCTTTTTAGTTTGATTCGTCAAGTGGTATTCATGATTTCAGCCAAGCCACAACTTTGACAACGTTGTCTGATGAGTGGTACTTTTTCGTGCTTTAAATAAAATTCCACTATGATTTTCGATTGAGTGTCACGGATGGGATTGATAGTGAGATACGACGCTGAAGAGTCACACGAGTGGAAAGATAAAATAGAGAACTAGAGTCACATAATGTAGTTTGAAGTTTATAAAATGTATTCTCTTTTCAATTCAATAACCCTGTATTGTCAGATTAACCTTTGATGCACTGACAAAACCAGTCCTTACGTTGAAATTTTCATCAGCTTGCACAGGGAAGCATTGCAAAGACATGAAGTTGCTGGTCTGAACAGAAAGTTCAGCCCAAAGTCATTGTGTGGATGTGGTGTGTGTATAAAAATCTTCAGCTTCTTCTTCTTTTTCTTCTTCTACTACTACAACTACTACAACTACTACCACCACTACTACTACTACTACTTCTGTATGCATGAGAGAGATGACAAAGACAGAGAGAGAGAGACAGAAACTGAAACTGAAACTGAAACTGTTTATTGTCATTACCCGAAAAGGTCTTTTGACAAGGGGGATAACAATTTTCCAGTAGTGCGACACATAATCCACTCTTTGTATGTGCGCAAATTCTTCACGCATAATCAAAAAAAAAAAAAAAAAAATATTAAACATCCATTCCTTGAACAGTCGAACATATTCAAATCATATATAATGAACAATCATCCATTTTATCAGTACTACATAATGCAAAAAAAAAAAAAAAAAAATCAGAACAGTGTTCCTACATTCAGGCCAATAATTTGTCTAGGTTTAGGCAAACCAAAATCTTTTTCACACACCCACACTCACACACACACACACACGCACCCATATACACTCACACGCGGGCGCGCGCGTGCGCACGCACACATCAAAAAACTAATATGATGAAACATCTGGGCTAGACCACCCAAACCTTGCATTTAGTGATAATAATGTAATCTTCACATAACCGCCCCATAATACTCTGTTAACAAGGGACATAACTATGCCTTTTATTTATTTGTTTTTGGTTTGTTTTTTTGTTTTTTGTTTTTTTGTTAACATGTATAGTAGACCCTTAAGTGTCTATATACCCTTTCAATATCCACTTCTAACATATTCAACAAATATACCATTATTTTCATATTATTAGCTACTCTTAAATTACCGGCAAACAAAGCAAAATAAAGCAAATGAAAACAGCTCTTTACAAAACAGAGTCTATAATAAAGCGGCTTCTTTTGGAGTTAACGTGATATAGCCCACGTCAGTCAAAAGAGATTAAATTAATCCCAGTATGATAGTGTCTAGCACTATTGTCGGGCTTGTATGTGTTTATGTCTTATTTTTTGTGCTTCTGCAATGTATAGTGCCGCTGATTTGATTATGACTTCGTCATCAGACGACAACATAGATACAACATCTTGTCTTTTGGCCATGTCGGATTAAAAAACTTTGCATTTTCCACGTATTGTGTCAAAAATTTGGCATTGGAATAAAAAGTGTTTTTCATTATCGACATTGTTTCCACATAAGGAGCAAGGAGAGAGAGAGAGAGAGAGAGAGAGAGAGAGAGAGAGAGAGAGAGAGAGAGAGAGAGAGAGACGAGGGTAAGGAGAGACAGAGACAGACAAAATGAGAGACAAAGAGAAAGATAGATAGATAGAAGATATATATATATATATATATATATATATATATATATATATAGAGAGAGAGAGATAGATAGATATATAGATAGATAGAGAGAGAGAGAGAGAGAAAGATAGATAGATAGATAGATAGAGAGAGTGATAGATGGAGAGAGAAATACAATGTGTGTGCATGTGTGTGTGTGTGTGTGTGTTTGTGTGTGTGTGTGTGTGTGTGTGTGAGAGAGAGAGAGAGAGAGAGAGAGAGAAAGAGGGAGAGAGTGTGTGTGTGTGTGTGTGTGTGTAAATGTGTGTGTGTGTGTGTGTTTGTGTGTGGGTGTGTGTGTGTGCGCGCGCGGGCGTGTGTGTGTGTGTGTGCATGCATGTGTGTGTGTGTGCAGAACATGTAAACATTTGCACAATCAATATGCGTAAAAATCTGTGATTACTTATGTATACACGACTGAATATTTACCAAGTGCTGTGAATGATCTAGCGGAAAAGAAAAATCACAAATAATATATGACAACAATCTTGTGCTGAATAATACATAAAATAATTATTGTTCCGGCCTCTGCCATCGGAAATGTGTAAAAAACAAACCATCAATTTTACCTCGGATTCAATGAAATCTGAGTTATCATTATTATCATTTTATTATTGTTTAAAACCCAGCTGACTTCACATATCAGGGTTATAACCATCTCAAAAAACACACAATACCTCTTGACCCTGATTAAAAAACGAACAAACAAAATTAAGTACACATATCAACGCATTCGGGTACATAATCTATGGATATGTCCCAGGCGTTGACCATTCCGCCCAATTTATCATCAGGGAGCTGAAAAAATGAATATAAATATAAATATAGTGAAGAACACTAAAACATAAATGCTGTCCTACATAAATTTCTTCTCCACATCACATTTCTTTAGGGACAAAATGTACTTCGTTACACGTACCCAATCATGAATCCTAAAAGAAAATATGTGTGGCTTTATGGAATACATACAGGCGAATGAACCAACAAGGCAGAAAATGATAGGAAGAGATGACAAAAAGCAAAGAAGCAAGGCGCAAACAAAACAAAACCAAGCCAAAAATAAAGAATAGAGGACATTTCTGGAACAGAATTTCCAGAAATCTGGTCTTAGACAAGATCGGTAAGTCCACACGTGATTTCAAAAGTTTAGTTTCACTTTGTTTCAGTTTCCTTTTTTTCTCTCAAGACATCATATCAGCGTTCGGAATAAATTTGCAAGTACCGACTTCGCAGATGCCATGTGACAGAAAAAAAGATCCAAAATGATCGAGACATGAGCCATAAGCTTGCGCGTAAACCAAACCCAACGGCAAACTGTTGAGTACATTGTGGTGTAGCTGAGGGTCGAATCCATGACCTGGCTTTATGAAAATGTTCACACGGTAATCTATTTGCCTTTTCTTTTAATTTCAGCAGCATCTTAACTTCGACTGATCTTGTCTCATATCGTTTATTGTACCTCTCTGCTCTCTTGTTTTCCTGCTTTTTCTGCTACATGCCTCCAATGTATTCAGAATTCCGCGGCCCTTCTTGCCCCTTATAAAAAGGCGTGATACTATCACTCCCTTGCTTCATTTTCTACACTGTCTGCCTGTTTCTCAAAGCATTTCATACAAAATCAACACAGTCTGCTACAAGTGTTAAATGGTGCTGTACTAAGTCATCTTTGTGACCATTTTCAAACATACATCTCTACCCGATCTTTCCATTCCGCTTCTGATATACCACTTGCATACAAATTAGTCGCCCACAGATGTTCCACAATCGGTCGCCAATCATTTTCTGTGTCTGGTCCATACAACTGGAACGATCTTCCTCTGTGTATGCGACAGTCACAAGCTCTGCTTTCTTTCAAGACTAACTTGAACATACATGTATACCTTTTTGTCCAGCAGTGATTTCCCCTCTGTGTGCTTAGTTTTTTCTTCCCTGTCCTCCACCTCGAGGTCTGCCTATGCTTTATATCCTAGAGTTTCGGTTATTGTGAGTGAAAGCTTTGGTAAACGATAAGAGAGAGAGAGAGAGAAAGAGAGAGAGAGAGAGAGAGAGAGAGAAGAAAGAGAGAGAGAGAGAGAAAGAGCGTCACACACACACACACACACACACACACACACACACACACACACACAACAACACACTCTCTCTCTCTCTCACACACACATTGTCTCTCTCTCTCTCTCCATCTATCTCTGTCTCTCTCTTTATCTTTATATAATCTATATATCTTTCTCTCTCTCTCTCTATCTCTCTCTTTTTTCTCTTTGTCTCCCATTTTGACTCTCTCTGTCTCTCCTTACCCTCGTAAATGTCATTACTATTATTATAATCATATTTATCTACATCACACAAGAATGACGCTCAGCCATCGAGGTCAGTTTTTGGGGGAAGCAGCGCCGGCTTCTGAGCTTCGACAGGATTCACACTCGCTACCACCAAGTTCAAACAACCTCCTTCACCAACCTGCCCAGTGGTCAAATGTACCAAAACGGCTGAACACATCCTGCAGCAATGTCACTTCTGTCAAATGGGGCGACAAAAAAGACATGACCGACTACAGCTCCTCTGACCACCAAACTCCATAGTAACCACCAGAAACTGACAAAAATGAACACATCGAATGCCAGATGTGGTCTTACTATCATCATCATCATCATCATCAGGTGCCTTGCCGCATGGCGTTGGCGATCATGGACTTCCATCTGTCTTTATCTCTTGTTGCCCCAAGCTTCTCCTCCACCCTCGTCGTCTTCAGCCATTCCGCAAGTCCGTCTAGCATTTTCTCCCTGGGTCTACCTGGTGCTCTCTTTCCCTCCAGCTTTCCCGTTGTGACCAGGTGTTCCAAATCCCCCTTCCTCATAAAATGGCCTATAAATGTTGCCTGTCTTTTCCTAATCTTCCTTATGAGTGATCTACTTGTGTCTGCCTCAATCAAGACTGTCTCGTTTGTCTTCTTTGCTGTCCATGGAACTCTCAACATTCTT
>JAPXFY010000013.1:38277471-38294971 GCA_030674185.1 Monoplex corrugatus
ATGTGGGTGTGTGTATGTGTGTTTGTTTGTGTGTTCGGGGTGCTCGGGTGTGTGTGTGTGTGTGTATGTGTGTGTGTGTGTGTGTGTGTGTGTGTGAGTGGTGTGTGAGTGTGAGTGTGTATGTGTGTGTGGGTGTGTGCGTATGTGTTGTGTGTGAGTGGGTGTGTGTGTGTGAGTGTGTATGTGTGTGTGGTGTGTGCGTATGTGTGGTGTGTGCAGATGCGTGTGTATGTGTGCGTGCGTTCGTGTGTGTGGTGTGTGCGTGTGTGTGTGTGTGTGATGTGGTGTGTTGTGTGGTGTGTGTGTTGTGTGTGTGTGTGTGGGTGATGTGTTTGTGTGTTTATGTGTGTGTTCGCGTGTGTATATGTGTATGCATTATGTATATATGCGTATGTCTGTGTGTGTGTGTGTGTGTGCTGTTTGTGTGGTGTGCGGGTGTGTGTGTGTGTGTGTTTGTGTGGGGCTTTAGGCACTAACAGATTTTCACACCTGTTGTTGACTGGGAGATCGGAACAATAAATCTCAACTTTTTATCCAGGAAGGATTGATCCCAGACATCCCGACTGGAAGTCCGACTTGCCCACTAACAAATGGTGCCCTCTCCGTGGGAGGCAAATAAGCAGGGAACAGGCTTCCACATTTGGAGGTTTTACATATGAAACATAATCTTCTAATAAAATAAATATGATATTCGATACTTTTCCCCCCAGCTCCCCTTCGTGAAGAAAATGGAATAATTATTCTCTCTGTGTCTTAATCTCTCCCTGTCTCTTTGTCTCTCTGTCTCTGTCTGTCTGTCTGTCTCCCCCCCCCCCCTCTCTCTCTGTGTGCAAGTTGCCAGTTCAATCATTTAGCTTATATAGACTCTTGTCTGCCTAGGACAGTGAAGAAAATGCAATAATTATTTTTTTTGTAACAGACAAGAATTTCTCTGTCTCTCTTTTTCTTTGTCTGTGTCCATCTGCCTGAACGTCTGTCTGTCTATCTGCTTGCCTGCCTGCCTGTCTGTCTGCTGGTCTGCTGTCTGCCTGTCTGCTTGCCTGTATGTCTGTCTGTCTCTGTCTGTCGGTCTGTCTGTCTGTCTCTTTCTTATTTGTGTTCGAATTGTTTTTTCTGACAAGCGTGTCTTTTTGTATATCACTTAGAACAGTTGATGTGTTGTCTACTCCTTAAAAACAATCAACTTTCAACAACACACAGACCATGGCCTTTTTTAAATTTTATTTTACAGAGTCTGGAATCTGGAGTCAGCAGTTTGTTTAAGAAGGATTCTTTCTACTCGGACATATTCCATATGCACTGTATCCAAATCTGCCAACAATTCATCTTATAGACACCTTGAACCTGCGTGAAAAAAAAAGTGAAGAGTTTGCTTATTATAAATTAGGACGGTCACACACACACCACACACACACACACACACACACACACACACACACACACACACACACACACACACACACACACCACCACACACACACACACATACACACACACACACACGTGCACGCGCGCACGCACACACAAACGCACCACACACACACACACGCACACACACACACGCACACTGTGTAATGTTTCCGTAAGATTTAAGATTAAAGATAAAGACTTTCCTTCGTCATCTGAGAAAGCTGAAGAATTTGTACAGTTCTTTTCAAGAACAAGTAATTCCAGTAGCTTGTCTACTCCATTAAGGGAGGAAAGACGGAAAATTGAAGAGTCCGTCGCATACTCAGATCCTGCCCCTGATAATCACATGTACATAAATTCAAAAATTACATTAAAAGAACTTAAAGATGCCCTCTTCGTTGAACAACAAAACATCGGCTGTAGGACTGGATGGGGTTTCATATACTCATTTTAAATCATTTACCAGAGAAATGGATTGAATACTTACACAATATCATACTAAAATGCTGGGAAAGTGGTCGTTTACCTGACATTTGGAAGACTTCGATTGTATTACCAATACCAAAACCTAATAAATCCCTTTCAGATCAGGTAGTTACAGACCTATCTCGCTTACATCCCATGTTTCAAAACTAATGGAAAAATTATAGTGAATAGACTGAGTTACTTTTGTGAGAAAAATAATATAATACCTATCAATCAATCTGGGTTTCGAAAAGGTAGATCACCATCAGACCATTTAGTTAAGTTAACAACTCAAATAAAAATCAGTTTGCTAAAAGGAAATGTCTAGCTACCTTCTTTGATCTTAAAAAAGCATACGATCAAGTCTGGCATGCGAGACTTTTGTTGAAATTTAAACATATTGGTCTCAACGGTAATCTTTATAATTTTATCAAAACATTTATAAGTGACCGAAGTATAATCGCTAAAATAGGTAATACATACTCTGAAAAACGATCTGTAAACATGGGAATTCCTCAGGGTTCCGTAATATCTCCTCTATTATTTAATATTTTGATCTATGACCTACCAACTCAAGTCTCAAACAATGTAAACGTTGCTCAGTACGCTGATGATATAGCGATCTGGATGAATATTTCGTTAAAAAGGAAGACTTCCTTGAGAGAAATAAAATACATTAAAAAGGTCTATCAACATGAAATTAATAATATTTCCACTTACTTGACAGTTAACGGTCTGGAAATATCCAATGAAAAAACACACATGATGGTTTTTAATAATGGTCTCAGTTCGAAAGAAGTACCGTTGTTTAAAATTGGTGATGAGGAACTGAAATATACTACTCACGTGAAATTTCTGGGAGTACAATTGACTTCTAGTTTACAGTGGAAAGAACATATTGATGCCTTGTTATGTAAAGCTATGAAAAGCTATAATTTAATAAGAATTATTAGTAAACAGTCCTGGGGACAGGACACTAAAACATTGTTACATCTTGTCACAGCTTTAGTCAGATCTAAGTTGGCTTTTGGTCAAGAGGTCTATTTTTCAGCTCCAAAATGCTATTTGAAAAAAACTTCAAAGCTTACATAGTAAAGCTATTAAATGTGCTCTTGGGGTAACCGGTGTATACAAAAACACAAGAAGTATATAAAACAGCCGGCATCCTTCCCTTGGAAGATTGGAGGAAGTTATCAACTGCTAAATATATAGTTAGAGCAAATGCAGTAGCTAATTATGCCAGTGCGGAACTTAAAATTCGGTCTGACATCCATTTCCCCAAGAGAGCAAGAACAATAAAGTCACAAGAAATAATATCCACTTACACAAATGAGCTCTTCAAACTTTCTCACGTATTACCTAACAAAGTTTCACATAAAATGATATGTTGTCCTCTACCCCCCTGGGAACTGTCCAATGCTATTTTTGATATCAACTACACTGATACTGACCTGACAAAAGATATTAATCCACATTTGTTAGCAATGATGTTCTGTCACATCTACACAAAATATATTCACATTACTTAAAAATCTTTACAGATGGCTCTGTTCTAGATGATGGTAAAGCAGGTGCTGGCTTTCTAATTCCTAAATTTAAAGTAGAAAAGGCTTACTCTTTAGGACAGGGACATTCAATCTTCACTTCTGAATTAGTTGCCATCCTAATGGCACTGAAATATATATCTAAAATTTTAAAATGTTTGCGAACATAAAGTAAATAGTTCGTTAATATTTGAGATAAAATTTCTAATTCATTGTTTAATAACAAATAATACACAGGTTACTTTTTGTTGGATCCCATCACACTGTGGTATCCTTTTTAACGATCGGGTCGACAGAATAGCAAAAAATGCAGCAATGAATAGGGCTGGCAGTACTAAACTTGATTTACCACTCTCTGAACATGAAATGAATGCTATATTAGAAAACAAAGTAAAAGCGCAATGTGACCTTCGCCCCTTCTCGGTAAATTACCAGGGTTTTACAAGACAAGAGATAACTTTAGCTTACAGATTAACTCTCAATTCACTTCGAACTAAATTTAGTAAAACCATCAAATGTATCTGTGGTGATTTTATAACAGTTGATCACCTTTTGTGTTGTCAGCGAATGCGACCTTATTTCCCTGCGTCATTTACAAACTTAAAACAGAAACATACTGATTTCACTCTGTATTTACACATTGCTAGACGTTTACTGCACAGTCCTGTAGGTCGTTTCCTTTGATTCAGCCCAATTGTTTTATACCTGTAACTCCCACACAGCCCCGAGAAATCCGATGAAGCCTGACTGATATAATGTTTTGTCTTTGTTCGTTAATTTGTTTGATGTTACATTAATTGTTACCTTAATTGATACAATGCCTTCATGATTACATAGATTCATTCATTCCTTACGCACCTTTTTTTTTTTTTTTTTCCCCGTCTAAAAGCACAATGTGAATAGACGTTAAAAGAAATAACGAACGAACACGCACACACACGCACACACCACACACACACGACACGCCCCGCGCGCGCACACACACACGAGCGCACACACACACCGCACACACACACACACATACACACACACACACACACACGCGCGCGCGCGCACACACACATACACACACACGCACACACACACACGCAAACACACTCACACACACAGAAGCCTTAAGCCTGCACATAAGCCCATGAGCTGGCAAGACCTTGGTGACAGCACCAAAAGTATTGAAGCTTTATGACGAGCAGCGAACAGGCCACGTTTTATGAGGCGAGATGGAATAGAACCGATACTGTTGTACGGTTGTGAGCGTGGACAGCCAACACGCAAAGTCAGAACAAGATTGAGACAACTGAAATATGGTTTCTAAGAAGCATGTTGAGAGTTCCATGGACAGTAAAAAAACAAACAAACACTAAAACAACAAAAAAACAAAAAACAAAACAAAAGAAAAACAAAAACAAAAACCCAAACAAACAACAACAAACAAAAACAAACAAAAAATACAACCAACCAAAACAAAACGAAACAAAACAATCAAACAAACAAACAACCCCGCAAAACAACAACAACAGCAACCAAACCAAACCAAAGAACCAAACCAAACCAAACAAACCAAACCAAACCAAACATAAACCAAACAAAACAAAAATCAAGCAAAAAACAATCAAACAAGACAATTTTGAAGGAGGCAGACACAAGAAGAACATTAATAAAGAAACTAAAAAAGACGAGCAACATTTACAGGGCATTTTATGAGGCAAGAGAAATTAGAGCACCTGGTCACAACAGGAAAGTGGATGGAAATAAAGCACTAGGTAGACTCAGGAAAAATATTGGACGGACTTGCAGAGTGGTTGAGGACAGAGAGGTGGGAGATGTACTTGCAGCGACAAGGGATAGATTCGTATGGGAGGCCATGATCGCCAACGCCATGCGGCACTGCACATGATGATGATGACGATGAGATCGGATTGAACTCACGACATGAAAGCTTAGTCTTTGGCACCGTTAAAATAAACCAGCCAGCCTGCGTGGTCCGTTAGCTTAGTTGGTTAGAGTGCCTTTCTGATAACACGTACTCAGACACTATCCAATGCGCTCCATCTAAATCTGCAAGTAATTATCTGGCAGACTCCCTAAGCCTGCGCAAAACCCTATGCGCTGGTAAGGTCTTGAAGTGTGTGGGAAGGGGTGATGGACCTTCAAAGCACTGAGCTTATGCTACCGGAATGAATGGAAACCTTAAGATAGGCAACGAAGAGGTCAGGTTTTAATGTTTACAGGCTGAGGTCAAACTTGAGATATCAGATCTTGAGTTCGCGGCTCTATCAAAAGAATCAACCACCTCACATAAAAATGTGGCCCGCCAGAAGGCTGAACCTACACCTTCTGGGGTATGAGAACATGGCGTTCAAACAGTTGAGATAATGGACCCATACAACACAACACAAAACAACCCAACCCAATCCGACATAACACAACACAGTTTCATTTTTTCACGATGACGTCTCCGCGCTCAGAACGAGTTTCATATGTACTAGCGCACAGGTGCCGTGTGATGGCAATCATGACACAAGCCTTAAGCCTGCACATAAACCCATGAGCCGGCCAGATCCTGAGGCCCTACCTAGCCCATGTTTTACTTGGTCTACATTTTTATACTAGTATTGTATCAGTCTGTCATTGGAACAATCTTGGCTAGATGGAAATGACATGTATAGCTGTGTATCATATCTTTGAAGGAAAGAATAGATAAATAAAATCACTAAATATTTAAAGTAACATAACTCTTGAGAGTCACGGAGTTATCTCCCATGTAGAATTTCTCAAACCCAACACAGTTTGCGCTACCCATTCAGCTAGCATAGACGCAGCCAAGGAATGTTCTGAGCTTACCTCTTTATGCTTTGTGGCTGCGTCTATGCTAGCTGAATGGGAAGCGCAAAATGTGTTGGGTTTGAGAAATTCTACATGGGAGATAACTCCGTGACTCTCAAGAGTTATGTTACTTAGTTGATATTTAAAATTCTCCCTGCTTCCCTCTTATTTCCTTTGATATTAAATATTTAAAGGTCTGAATCAACCCAAGCAAAGCCAAGCCAAGCAAAACCAACCAAACCAAGCCAAGGCAGCAAGGCAAGCAAGGCAAGGCAAGGCAAGCAAGCAAGGCAAGCAACTCAACCCAACCAACCCAACTCAACAGAATACAACGCAACATAGTACAATACAACAAAATACGCAACAGCACAACACAATGTAACACAACACAACACGATACAAAACAACCCAAACTGAAACAACACAGTACGATATTATACGATACTATGCAACACAATAAAAACGACAATACGGTTCATGCTTCTAAGTGTTTCTTTGACATAAGATACACAGGACATTTCTCAGTGGCCGTGTGGTCAAAACGCTCACCAGAGCAGCAAGAGATCCTGGGTTTCAATCCGTGTTAGGAATAGATTCTCTCTCTTTTTCTCTCTCACTCTCTCTCTCGCTCTCTTTCTCTCTCTTTTTTTTTCTCTGCACACCTCTCGACCATCACACTTTGACAAAAGAAGCTGTCACTGGTGAAATTATATATGAACAAAATCCACCTAAATAGGTAATTAAATCACACGCACGTACACATGCCCACACGCACGCACGCAAGGAAACAAACAAGCATGTGCAAACGCATACGTATATACACAGGCACGCATGGACTCACGCACACATACAACCACGCACAAATAAACACACACACACACATACATATTAATAGACACAAATGCATGTGCACACAGACACACAAACACAGACAATCAAACACACAGACACAGACATACACAGAAACAGACTCACACATAAAAACACGACACACCCACCCACAGACACCCACCCACCCCACAATCCACCCACCCACATCGAATCAAGGAAATTGCTACTTATATTCCTTGAAGACAACATTTCATGCGTGAAAAAAAAATGTTGTAAGTAAGAAATGTGATCGCTACTTCCGCTCATTTTGTCCACTCGAGCACATCCAGGCAAAAAAGATCCATAATTTTTAGTTACAGTCTGTTTTCTATTTTGTTTGTTTGGATTTTTCTGGTTTTTGTTTGTGTTCTGCTTCGAGTGTTTGGGGGAGTGTGGGGTGAGAGGTAGGCGGCTGTGCCACGGCCACACGTACGAGTGTCCATGACAGACAGGACCGCAATCTCAAGAGCACGTGCATCAGTTCTGGCCACTGTTCAGAAATGAAAGAAGTGAGCAATGGCCGAATGAAGAAAGCCCGAAAACTAGCTCTAAGGCAACAAAGAAAAGTTGATGAAAACTGCATCCTTCAGCTAGACCATCTGTGGCGTAATCATGCTCGAAGGCCCATGAATAAACAAAACGACGACGACGACGACAACAGCAGCAGCAACAACAGCAACAACAGCAGCAGCAGCAGCAGAAGCAGCAACAACAACAAAGCAACAAAGCCTGGAATTCAATCTAGTTAGCCCCTTTTTGAAGACGTAAAAACAAAATGCAGCATAATGCAATGCACTACACTCAACACGATGCATTGTACACCCGTCTATGATCGTTATATGCACAATAGAGACTGTGTAAATAAACAGGAATGTTTAATTTTGTTTGTTTGTTCCTTTGATTGCTTGTTTTTTTTAATGTTTTTTTCCGGTTGATTGTTGTTCACTTTTGTTCGTTTGTTCGTTTGATTGTCCGCTTGCTTTTAAATGTTTTTTTCTGGTTGTTTTGTTTTTGTTTTTAATTTTTTAAGCTCATGTACTTATATTCATAAACTGGTTATTCATCACGCTATTTTGTTTGGCGACAAACATTAAACTAAAGGATGAAATAGCAACAAAGGAAATTATGAACTTATGCACGTAGAAATTTGCCATATTGGCACACAAAACTGTATACGTAAATTCATATAAAAATACTTGAAATAGTGATAAAATTCATTGTAAACATTTAAATTCAGTACAAGCCACTGCATTCACATTCATATGCTCACTCACATCTTCACACGTGACATGGCAACTCCCCCGACCACACCATTCTCCCTCCAACGATCTCTCACTATAACACGCTCATTAAAATCACTAAAATAAAATTACATATATACACACATTCACGCATACATATGCATATATATAATATATATATAAAGATTTATTTTAGCCCAGATACAAGGAAAATGTTTTGGCTATGCATACAATCACACTCACGCCTCACAACAATTACAATATTCAACATCATAAAAGACAAATTCGTCGGTCATCCACGGAATCGAAGAAACACACGCACACAACACACACTCTCACGCCAAGGCGCCCAAATCCGAGCCACCTTAGCTGGCCACTAATTGTTGGTTCTACCCTGCCAGCTAATTAACAGCGCGCATCTGTCCTTCCCCTTCCACTCTCCACACTACCCTCACATGCGTATATGTATATATGTATCAATTAGTTGTCATTATTGGTCGTATTAGTCAGACTATAAGGCAGAAATTGCACCTCATCGCCAACCAGAAAATAACACGATATAGTATAATGCCCTTTACTGCAGAACCATCATCAGAAACCTAGAAGAATGCCCTGGGGTAAAGGCTGGAGGAAAAATGATAGACTTCGTTAGGTACATGACACCGTTCAGAAAATGAAGATAGACCTGCAAAATATTGAGAATATAATAGAAATAGAAAGCAAAAATAAAGGGCTGGAGCTAAATAGCAAGAAGACTGACGTCAAGGTAATCAATAGAAAACAAACAAACAAACAAACAAAACAAACAAACAAACACCCCCCCCCTCAAAAAAAAAAAACCCCTCATGCAAAGTAACAGCAAATGGCACAAAATTGAGACGAGTTGATAAGGTTAAATATCTGGGAACGGTCATCTCAACAGACGGCAGGTGCACATCAGAAATAGCCAGTAGAACCGGCCAAGCTAAAACAGCATTCAAGTAAATGAAAAGCATTCTTACCAACAAATGCCTATCAATTAACATCAGGAAGAGAGTTCTTCAAGTGTTATGTAGAACGAGTACTGTTGTAGGGTTGTGAGACGTGGAAAGTCAACACGCAAAATCAGAATAAAACTGAGGCAACTGAAATGTGGTTTCTAAGAAGAATGTTGAGAGTTCCATGACAGCAAACGAACGAGACAGCCTTGAAGAAGGCAGACACAAGAAGATCATTAATAAAGAAGATTAGGAAAATGTAAGCAACATTTGTAAGACACATAGTGATGAAAGAGAAATTAGAGCACCTTGTCACGACAGGAAAGCTGGAGGGAAAGAGAACACCAGGTAGACCCAGGGAGAAAATATTGGACGAACTTTCAGGTGGCTGAGGACAAAGAGGGTTGGAGATGTACTTGCAACGACAAGGGATAGATTCGTATGGAGGGCCACGATCGCGAACGCCATGAGGAAGAGCACATGATGATGATGATAAATATGATAATGCCATGATAGCAAATGCCATGGGGTAGGGCATATGATGATGATGACGATGATTATGATGATGATCGCCAATGCCATGCGGCAGGGCACATGATCATGATGACGATGATGATGATACATATAATGCAACATGATCCACTCTATGTAATGAACACACCATCGTAACAGATGATATGGGTTGTACCGAGGAGCCCATAATGATAGTGGCGGAACAGTGCTGCTGACAATCATCAGGATATGACAGCATGAGACGTCCATCGTTATCTTCAAATTTACGCCACTGAGTTATCCAATAGCCGTTATTTTTCTCTCTTTCTCTCTATTTCGCCCAGAACAGTTCCATACTATACACATTTACAGTTCCCTGACTCATACACTGATCTGTAATTCTGCTCCGTAATGAGTATCTTTTGTTCCCCCAAACGCAAATTGTTCTCCTCGTTGGGTTCTGAAAGTGGTCTAAATGATAGACGAATAATGAACATCATTCTTCTTAATAGCTTCTAGTTTTTTTCAAGTGCATCCACTTGGAGTTTTTAAGGTTGCAATGAAGGCTGCAATTTTACTGCCCCCATATCTCTCCTCTCCTCTGCCACATCAATCGATTCATCGACCAGGCTCATCGTTATGCCTGAACTTTTTTTCTGGATGGACCATACTTGGTGATGAATGTGGTTGTTTTTTTCAGTTTTTGCTGCCTGCCATGGAGGACAGCAGGGGCAAACTGGTGCAATAGGCGAACACCATCCTTGTCTGTTTCAGTTTCAATTTCTCAAGGTGACGTCTCCGCGTTCGGAATCAATTCCATATGCACTAACGTCACAGATGCCATGTGATGGGGAGAAGATCTAGAATGATCACGGCACACGCCTTAAGCCTGCACATAAGCCCATGAACCAGATCCTGAGGTCCTACCTAGATACTTCCATAACCCTGGGGTCGTGGGGGAGTGAGGTGGCAGAGATCTCGACCTTTCCCAGGGCCGCACCACGAGGGCGGCGCCCATTCCCTCTCACCCGCTTCAAATTCATGTTCATATTTACTTTTTTTAAAACAAAACTTCAGAAAGGCAAGAAACCTAATTGGTCTTCAAGGGGTGGGACCTGGGAAGCCAACCTACCTCTCCAATGTTTTTTTTTTCTACCAAGCAGCCAGGCTTAGGGAGATGAGTGGAAGAATGGTGCAGACGTTCGCCTGCCAATGACAACTCGAGATTACAGGGTTCGCTGCCAGTAAAGGCCTCGACTTTTTTTTTATCAGTTTGACCAGAAACTCGAACTGAACGTCTAGTCCTTCGGGAGTGGACGAAGAACGAGTTGGACCCGTGTGCCTTCTGGCTGCGCACGCTAAAGATCCCACGGCAGTTGAAAATCGTAAAGAGCAGGGCATTTTCGTCTGATGTAGATGGTCGTGTAGATTTTTGTCTAACACTGCATGATGCCAAGGTTTGTCAAAAAGCTCCTCCATCCTGGTACCTCTGACGTCGGTCCTCTAAGTGTTATGTAAGGGTAACCCTGTCCCCAGCTCATGGCCAGAAGATCTACCCTGTGAGCACAAAGACGATTGGCTTTTAAGCGGCCCATATCTGCCTGATCGCTCTATCGTAACACGTATTATGGTCAACTAAGTAACATAACTCTTGAGAGTCACGGAGTTATCTCCCATGTAGAATTTCTCAAACCCAACACAGCTTGTGCTACCCATTCAGCTAGCGTAGACGCAGCCACAAAGCATAAAGTGGTAAGCTCAGAACGTATTCAGGTATTTTCTAGGGATGGCTTTGCCGACAACTATCTAACCACATAATGCTTATTCGTTCAGTCGAAGTCTGGATTGATTATTTCGCAGAAATCCTCAAAAATTATCTTAACCCTTTCGGGTCCCACACCCTCCTCATCAACATCCTGCATCGTCAACCATGCTAGCAAAGCAAAACACTTAACCCTTTGATTCGCTCACCCTATCCACCAGCTTCCCGCTGGAAGCTGGTGGATAGGGTGAGGAAGTCAAAGGGTTAAGTTTTTGCAGTTGGTGGATAGGGTGAGTGCGGGAGTCAAAGGGTTAAGGCCAACCGCCATCTGCCACCAGCGACCCACCAGGTTGGGGGATGGTAGCTCCACAATCAAGTCAGAGACAGTGTTGTATCGTAATAATGGGTTCCAGTCGCAAAACGGGAATGTAAGTTGGCGTCTTTCTTAATTTTATAACTGCTGGAAGAATGTAAATCCATCCATCCATCCATCCTTCTTTTTTCTTTTCCTCCCTCCCCCTCCCCTCTTCCTTCCCCCTCTGTTCCTTCCTTCTCTTCCCTCCCTCCTTCTTCTCTCCCTTCCCTTCTTCCTCCCTCCCTTCTTCCTCCTCTTCTTCCTCCCTCCTCTTCCTTCCCTTCTCCTCCCTTCCTTCTTCCCTCCCTCCCTTCTTCCTCCCTCCTTCTTCCATCCCTCCTTCTTCCTTCCTCCCCTTTCCTTCCTTCCTTCCCTTCCTTCTTCCCTCCTTTCCTTCCTTCTTCCCTTCCTCCCCTCCTTTTTCCTTCACTCTCTTCTTCCTCCCTTCTTGCCTCCCTCCCTTCCTTCTTCCCTTCCTCCCCTCCTTCCTTCCCTCTCTTCCTTCCTCCCTTCTTCCTCCCTCCCTTCTTTCCTCCCTCCCTTCCTCCCCTTCCTTTTTCCATCCCTCTCTTCCTTCCTCCCTTCTTCCGTCCCTCCCTTCTTTCCTCCCTTCCTTTCTGCCTCTCTTCCTCCCTTTCTTCTTTCTTTCCTTCCTTCCTTCCTCCAACCTACAGAGCATCTGAAATACGGTTTCGTACAGAAAACGCTGTAAACATATCAGAACATCTCAGCTACAAAATGACTACAGCTAGTAACCTCCTTACCAGGGCGTCGCTTAACCAGTTTGGTTTTCCGCCGCAGAGCAAGCGCTGTCGTTAGTTAGGAGCTTAGTAGATAGTGGTCTTAGAACATTGGATCAGAACAGGCATACTGAGCCCCACCAACGTAACTCGGCAACAGTGCAGAGTCTCATATGGTGGGTGACCCAACGACGACTTGACATCGCTGGTTCTGGCACTAGGACTTGGGCGGCATGATGATGTCTGATGATGTGTTGAGAAGGCGGCAAGAACAGTGTGGGATTTACGTCTTATTCTTATTGTTATTGTTGCTTAAAGCCCAGCCGACTACGTATAGCCATATCAGGTTTATAACTATTTCATTATACACACAGTACTTCAACAGGAAAATTAAAAAAGGAACAGAAAATACAGTACAAACATCAATGCAATCGTATACACAACCTACTGAGACGCCCCTGACGTTGACCACTCAGTTCAATTTATCACTCTGGGGTTAAGTACAATATCAATGCAATCGCGCACACAATCTAATGAGATACCCCTGGCGCTGACCACTCCGTCCAATTTATCATACAGGAGAATTAGAAAAACATACCTGAATACAAATTTAAATATCACTAAGAACTTTAAAACATATATAAAAACGGACCTAAATTACCTAAAACTGCTTCCGCCATCTCATGGGACAGAAAAAAAAAGCCAGAACAAGAAACGTCTGCTCCTGTCATTAGTTTGTTGCCTTTCCTCTCAATGTGTCGGTCACATCGTGCTTGATTTCACAGTTTCTCACCAGCTCCAGACTTTATGACATGGTTCTGTATCTCAATCTGCAGCTGTCAGTTCTGTCTGGTAGCTCAGTGACTGAACTCTTTCGTTAGTTCCTTTGATAGAAACCAGAAATAATAATATAATAATAAATAACAATATAATATAATAATAATATAATAACAACAACAACAACAACAACAACAACAACAACAACAATAATAAAAAAAAATGACGATGATGATGATGATGATGATGATGATAATGATAATAAATATTACTACTACTATTTCTATTATTACTACAAATAGAACCACCACTACTATTACTACTGCTAATTATTATTATCATTATATTATTATTATTGTTATCATTGTATCATTATTTTTCTCATCATCATCATCATCACCGCCATCATCATTTCATTATTATGTTATTATTATACCATTATATTCATTATTATATTATCATTATTATGTGCTGATTCTTTTACTTATAAATCAAATCAGAGCGCACGAAACACTCAAAAATAGAATGAGGTTGCAAATTTAATAGACAAAACAAAAACAGGCGCGAATTTTCGGCCAACTGGCTTTTGTCAAACTTACAAAAAGACAACAAAGAACATATACACAAAATTAACGAAAAACCCCCACAAAAAAAACAACAGCAAGACTTTGCTTATGTTTTGTTAAGCAGGAGTCCTCTGCTCAACAAAACACAAGAGAAGTCTTGCTGCTGTTATTTCCTGTATGTTTTGTATTATTGTTCTTTGTTGTCTTTTGTTTGCGCTTGACAAAGGCCAGATGGCCGAAAAAAATTGAGGCTGAGGCTGTTCTGGTTTGTTTCATTAAGTACGACACCGTCTGATTCTATTTTGGCATGTTTTTGGTTTGTATTTGCTGGAATGCTCGCAGTCACTTTGGTTTAGATTTCTTTGAGAGATCCGATATCTTCCAGCCCACGACATTAAAAACTGGTCCATTTGATGCTCATCTGCATGTTTCTATCATTCTGGTGGTGTTAGCGTAATGTTTTATAGGTCCCCCCTCTCTCTCCCCTTTCCATTTTAAGACGTTGCCAGTGTGTAGAGTTTTGCGGATGGACAAGGAGTCTGCTAGATAACTACAGGCAGATTTGAGTGGAGGACATACGCAGGGAGAAGAGCGGCAGAATGGTTCAGACGTTCACCTGCCAATAATTAAACTCGAGGTTCCAGGGTTCGCTCCCCGTAGAGGCCTCGACTTTTCTCCTCAGTTTGATCGGAAAATCAAACTGAACATCCCACGGCAGTTGAAAATCACGAAGAGCAGGGCACTGCCCGGCTCGCTTGGTAAAAGACATTGGGGAGATAGGTTGATTTCCCATGTCTCATCCCTTGAAGACCAATTAGCCTTCTTGCCTTTCTGAAGTCTTGGTTAAAAAACTGAATATAAATATGAATTTGAAGCGAAAGAGAGGGGATGGGCGCCGCCCTCGTGGTGCTGGCCTCGGAAAAAGTTGAGGTCTCTGCCACCTCACTCCCCTAAGACCCCAGGGTAATGGAACTATCTAGGTAAGGCTTCAGGACCTGGCTAGCTCATGGGTTTATGTGCAGGCTAAAGGTTTGTGCCGTGATCATTCTGGATCTTCTCCCCATCACATGGCACCTGAGATGTCAATGCATATGGAATTCATTCCGAGCGCAGAGACGTCATCTTGAGAAACTGAAACTGAAACTGGTACTTGCTGCAATGCTGGCAGTCCTTTTCGTTTAGATTTCTTTGAGAGATCCGATATCTTCCAGCCCACAACATTAAAAACTGGTCCGTTTGCTGCTCTTCTGCATGTTTCTATCATTCTGTGGTGCCAGCTTAACGTTTCATAGGTCTCCCCCCTCCGCCCCACATTCCATTTCAAGACGTTGCCAGCGTTTAGAGTTTTGCGCAGGCACAAGGAATCTCATAGATAACTACGGGCAGATTTGAATGGAGCGTATACGGATTTGTCCGAGTGCGATAAAACCCATTTGAACAAGCTACAGACTCCAATGCTAGAAACGTGTCATTTCTTTCGCCATGTCCGGAGCAATGCAGGTTTCATTTGTCATATGTCTGGCAAATTCGTCTAGACAAATATGAAGGAAATCTGGGGTGAGGTATGAATGACCCTTTAAATTAACGTCACTTTGCTCAAAACGGCGCCATGAAGCACGGTTGATCTCACATGCTATACGCCATGGGAATGCACTTAAGTGGAGGGACTGTGTGGCCTAGTGAGTAAAAGCGCCTGCCTAGTAGGAAGAAAACACGGGTTCGAATCACGGATCGTGCAGGGATATGTCTTATTGTTATTGTTATGTTATTGTTGTTTATTAATCCTTTGACTCTCGCACTCCATCTACCAACCGCAAAAACCTAACCCTTTAACTCCCTCATTCTATTACTGCAGGAAGCTGGTGGATAGGTTGAGGGAGTCAAAGGGTTAAGTTTTTGCTTTGGCTAGCATGGTTGACAATGCAGCATGCTGGTGAACAGGATGCGGGAGTCAAAGGGTTAAAGACCAGCCGACTGCGTAGAGTCATATCAGGGCTATAACCGTTTCAGAACATACATAATACTTCAACAGGAAAAAAAACGGAAATAAAATCAAGTACACATATCAATGCATTTGCACACATAATCTAAGGAGATGCCCCTGGCGTTGACCACTCCGTCCAATTTATCACACATGGGATTTATAAAAAAACCCATATCTGAATACAAATTTCAACATAACTGAAGACACTAAAATATATAAAAACGGGCATAACTTGCCTAAAGTTGCTGCCGCACAAGCCTACCCCCTCCACCAGATCTTAAGTGGTAGTCTTAATGCCAATCTTCCCGTGAAACGATCAACCGAGATCGAGAGTGCAGTATGCACCCAGCGCACATTAAAGATCTCACGGCAACAGAAAAGTTGTTCCTGGCAAAACTCTCTGTAAAAATCTACTTTCATACGTAAAGAGAAGTACACACGTACAGGAAAGAGAGTCATGGCGAAAGAAATAGGTGGCACTGCATTATGGCGACGTACTCTTCCAAATGGAGAGAAACCCTATTTTTACATATTAAATGAATTTCCAAAAATAGAAATAAAAACAAAATAAAAAATATGAAAATAAAACAGCGGTTGTCGTTAACTAGTGTTTGAATTTCACAACGAATTTGCCCAATTTTCGTAACGAAAATCCCATACTAACCAACCCTAGATTGTAACCCAAGTTTCCGCGGTCACGAAGCAAAGTGTTAATCTGTGGGAATGTCATAAATCATTAGGAGAGGCAATTACACATTCCTATGACTTTGAAGGTGAAACAAGTCCTCAAGAAGTTGAAATATAACCTTCATAACAAGCCCAGCACCCCATCATCTCATCGATCACCTTAACAAGAGGAGAAGAAGGGAGGAAGTTGTGAGTCTACGTTGAAGGGCACGTTAGACCAATCGTAAATCAAGCAACTATTGAAAATCAATCGGCTCAGTTTGCTCAAGAAGGCAAGATTGCAACTGTATGACCCTATGTGGATTATGTCACATCTCTTTCTGCTTTTTCTTTTTGTTTGTCCCATTTCTGTGTCATTTCACTGGTCCCAGAATTTGGGACAGTTATCAGTATGCTGTATGAAAATGTAACATGCAGTCAGTGCTGCTGTATGGTGCTGTATGGCGTTCTTTTCTTCCCCACTCCCTCTCCTCCACACACACAAAACACACATAAATTACGGCATTCTCTTCTTTCCTGCCCTCCTCCCTCCCCCCACCCCCCCCCCGCAAGGAGGATGACAAAAACTACCATCAACAGAGTGCTGACTTTCATTAACAGCTGTCTGAAAAGGATCACAAGCCAGATAAGAACAGCACCATTGATCCGTGAAAGAGAAAACATCAAATGCCAGAAGAAATCAAAATTCCCGCAGGCTAGTTGGTAGAGCCATGGACTCAAGATCTAGTATCTTGAGTTCAATCTTAGCCCGCAGCATTAAAACGTGGCCTGTTTGCTCTCCATCTTAAATGTTTCCATCATTCT
>JAPXFY010000013.1:38304971-38329971 GCA_030674185.1 Monoplex corrugatus
AAAGGCATTTTTCTTGCTTTGTTTGGTATCCAACAGTAGAGTTCATTGGCTAAAGCTATCCTCATTGGCACCCGTCAGAAACTTTCTCAGCTGCCTCCTCTTTCTCTCCCATTATGTAACACATCAGTCCCAATTTCTGATTCAGCTAAAAACCTTGGTGTCTGCATTGACTCTACCCTCTCCATGAACAACTTTGTTTCTCAAACTGCCAGATCTTGCTACTATCATCTCCATCGTATAAGGCTGATCAGGAAGTATCTCTCTGTGGAAACAACTGCAAAACTCGTTCTCTCCTTCATAATGTCTCGCATTGACTATTGCAATTCACTCCTGTCTGGTCTTCCTGCCTCCACCATTCACATCCTACAGCGCATTCAAAACAATGCTGTACGCCTTGTACTCAAAAAGAAAAAAGCTGACCACATATCTCCTCTCCTGGCACAACTTCACTGGCTCCCTGTATCAAAGCGCATACAATACAAACTAGACACCATGTGCTACAAAAGCCTCAATAACGCAGCCCCCGATTACCTGTCAAGCCTATTTGAGATCTATGTTCCCTCACGTACCCTCCGCTCTGCCTCTGATCCTCTGACTTTTCGCTTTCCACGCACTAAGCTCAATACCTATGGTCCACGAGCCTTCTCTGTTTCTGGTCCACTCTCCTGGAACAAACTTCCTCTCTCAGTCCGTCAGCAACCTACTTTTGTCTCCTTCAAGTCCGTTCTCAAAACCCACCTTTTCTCCTCTGCATAAAATCCTAACTTCACTCAACCCCCCCCTCCCCCCTCTGCAGCCTGTCTCCGCTCGGAGGGAATCACATGGTTATAATATATAATTGTATATGCTATGCTCTCTATAATTTTCCATTGCTTTTATTCTTGCTTTTATTGCTTTTATTCTTTCTCCCCACTTATAGCCATGCGTGTGTGTGTGTGTGTGTGTGTGTGTGTGTGTGTGTGTGTGTGCGTGTGTGTGCGTGCGTGCGTGCGTGCGTGCGTGCGTGTGTGTCTGCTTCAGCGCTTAGATTTGATTTTATCAAGATTTTGCGCTATATAAATATTGTAATTATTATTATTATTATTTGCTAAAGGCATTTGTCTTGCTTTGTTTGGTATCCAACAGTAGAGTTTATTGGCTAAATGCATTTTTCTTGCTTTGTCTGGTATCCAACAGTAGAGTTTATTGGCTAAAGGCATTTTTCTTGCTTTGTTTAGTATCCAACAGTAGAGTTTATTGGCTAAATGCATTTTTCTTGCTTTGTCTGGTATCCAACAATAGAGTTTATTGGCTAAATGCATTTTTCTTGCTTTGTTTGGTATCCAACAGTAGAGTTTATTGGCTAAATGCATTTTTCTTGCTTTGTTTGGTATCCAACAGTAGAGTTTATTGGCTAAAGGCATTTTTCTTGCTTTGTCTGGTATCCAACAGTAGAGTTTATTGGCTAAAGGCATTTTTCTTGCTTTGTCTGGTATCCAACAGTAGAGTTTATTGGCTAAAGGCATTTTTCTTGCTTTGTTTGGTATCCAACAGTAGAGTTTATTGGCTAAATGCATTTTTCTTGCTTTGTCTGGTATCCAACAATAGAGTTTATTGGCTAAATGCATTTTTCTTGCTTTGTTTGGTATCCAACAGTAGAGTTTATTGGCTAAAGGCATTTTTCTTGCTTTGTTTGGTATCCAACAGTAGAGTTTATTGGCTAAAGGCATTTTTCTTGCTTTGTTTGGTATCCAACAGTAGAGTTTATTGGCTAAAGGCATTTTTCTTGCTTTGTTTGGTATCCAACAGTAGAGTTTATTGGCTAAAGGCATTTTTCTTGCTTTGTTTAGTATCCAACAGTAGAGTTTATTGGCTAAAGGCATTTTTCTTGCTTTGTTTGGTATCCAACAGTAGAGTTTATTGGCTAAAGGCATTTTTCTTGCTTTGTTTGGTATCCAACAATAGAGTTTATTGGCTAAAGGCATTTTTCTTGCTTTGTTTGGTATCCAACAGTAGAGTTTATTGGCTAAAGGCATTTTTCTTGCTTTGTTTGGTATCCAACAGTAGAGTTTATTGGCTAAAGGCATTTTTCTTGCTTTGTTTGGTATCCAACAATAGAGTTTATTGGCTAAAGGCATTTTTCTTGCTTTGTTTGGTATCCAACAGTAGAGTTTATTGGCTAAAGGCATTTTTCTTGCTTTGTTTAGTATCCAACAGTAGAGTTTATTGGCTAAAGGCATTTTTTCTTTGTTGGTTCCAACAGTAGAGTTTATTAATTAAAGGCATTTTTTTTGGTTTTTCTGGTGTCCAACAGTAGCTAAATGCATTTGTCTTTCTTTGTTTTCCAACAGTAAAGCTTATTTAGCTGAAGGCCTTTGTTTCTTGCTTTGGTTTCCAACAGTGCAGCTCATTAGCTACATGCCTTTTTTCTTTTTTTCGTTTCCAACAGTACAGCTTTATCAGCTAATGGCGTTTTTTTTTTTCCTTTCAGACTTGTCGTTGCTTGCTTGCTGAGTGTGTTCATGCTTGTATAAGCCCGCCATTAACAAGATTTACAGGATCTTTAACGTGCATATTTGATATTCTGTATACGTAGACACACGATAGGGATTTAAGCCGTGGCATATCTGCAAACACGTTGACAAGGGTTCCCGGGGGAACAAATCTCCATCCAGTACCCACCGGACGGAGGTGTCAAGGCAGATTGTACCCAGGTGCTTCCAAATGGAAATCCGACAGTTACCACGTGACTACCACGCTCGTGAAGGAAAAACAGACAGACAGATAGATGGATAGACGGATAGATAGATAAATAGATAAATTGATAGATAGATAGATAGACAGACAGACAGACAGACAGATAGATAGATAGATAGACAGATAGATAGATAGACAGAGAGAGAGAGAGAGAGAGAGAGAGAGAGAGAGAGAGAGAGAGAGCGCTAGATAGATAAGTAGATAAGAGGATAGAAATGTGAACTGACAGGCAGGCAGGAAGACAGACAAAAACAGATAAATAGACAGACAGATAGCTAGCTAGCTAGCTAGGTAGGTAGGTAGGTAGGTAGGTAGGGTTAGGGATACAGCCTTCATTTCACATGGCACATCCATTGTGTCCAAAAAAATTAAAACAAACATGCGAACAAGCAAACAAAGAAACGAACGAACAAACAACAAACGAACGAACAACAAACGAACGGACGAACGAACGAACGAACAAAAAACAACAACAACAAAAAACAAAAAACAAACGAAAAAACACTACAAACGAAATGAAACCAAACGAAACACACACACACACACACCACACACACACACACACACACACACACACACACACACACACACACACACACACAAACAAAACAAACAACAACAACAAAACAAACAAAAAAGCACCAAAAACAAAAACAAACAAACCAAACCAAACCAAACCAAACCAAACCAAACCAAAAGAAACCAAAAGAAACCAAACCAAACTACAAGAATTGTCAGTAGACTTTAATAAATCACTTGTATCGACCCAACGCTAAAAAAATTAACAAAAAATAATGATGATGATAATAATAATAATAATAATATAATTGTTATTATTATAATTATATTAACGATAATGATGAAGATAATGACAATGATGATGATGTTGAAAAAAATGATGACAATGCACAAAAAAATGATATGTACTTGAAATCCAAATCATGTCAGTCACTCTGAGATTTGTTTTTTTATTTTTTGGTCAACATGACATATTTAGATATACATTTCATTACAATATAGCGTTGATTATTCCAGTGCCATACTGATACAAACATAAGAATGAATCATAATTTACAAGCTAGGGAGGACCTCAAACCTTGCTGACGCATCGGGCTCATGTGCAAGCTTAAGGCTCGTGCCATGATCATTCGATCTTCTCTACCATAGGGCATCAGTGGCGTCTGTATATATGGAATTTATTCCAGGCGTGGGGACATTGTCTTGAGAAACTGAAACCGAAACTTTTGAAACAGATTTGACGGAAGAAACTGTTTGTTTTATCGAAGAGACAGGGAAAGGTTATTCTAACTGCATGGACTAGACACAGAAGATGATGAACGGGGACCGGCTGTGAGACATCTGTATCGAGGAGTTTGTAGACAAATACTGTCTGAAGCATAACGGAGAGGCATAGCGTGGAAAAACAACAACAAAAGAAACAAAACAAACAACAAAGAAAGAAAGAAAGAAAGAAAGAAACAAACAAACAAAAGAAAAACCCAAACAAACAATATGCATTCACGCGTCTGAAAAAAATCGGAACACTTTAAGAAAAAAAAATGCTATGGCCACCATCACAGCTCAATTAACGCTAATTGTCTCTCTCTCCTACCAACCAACCCCAGCTCTATATGCGTGCGACTGTGTGGCTGTGATAGTTTGCGAATATGTCAATGTACAATGCCATTACATGAACACGTTTTACAGTTATACAGATGTGATATATCCATTCGAACAAACACAAATTTTCAGTTCACTAGAACGCTTATAGTGAAAGAAATGGACATCGCCCTCTAATCTTCGAACACCAAAATCAAACAAGCCGGGAAGTGACCAAAACTGGTTCGATATGAGGGGGATCTGCGGATGGACGGGAGCGTAAGCAGCAAGAGCATTGATCGTGGAGGATAGACCCGCAGTCACAGTGAATCTGTGTCCATCCGACCAAGGGCGACAATGCGTGTGGGCATTCCAATCAGTTACCAACCTTTGCATCCCAAGACACCATTGGATTCTTCCTGTATCTCTCACCTTCACCCCCACCTCTTTCCCCGACGTCAATGCAAATTTATTGCAGCCACCAAACCTTGCATCACTGGATTACTTTGTTGTCTCCATCTTCCCCACACATATGCAAATGTCTTTCAGTCACCGATCCCCCGTGGGTTTGCCCGGGGGCTCTTTCAGTATAAATAGTATCCCCCCCCCCACCTTCTGGGAATTCAGTGCTAGAAATTTCCTCTTTTCTGTCACTCTCTTTGTTCCTTTGCTTTTTGTCATTTCTTCCTATCACTTTATGCCTTGCTGGTCCATTCATCTGTATGTGTTCAATAAAGTCTTACAAACTTTCTCTTAGGATTGATTATCTGGTACATAATTTATTTAGTGCAATTTTGGCTCTAGAGAAATTAGATATGTGGAAGGAATTTTAGATAACTTAGGCCCGTTTTCATATATGTTTTAGTGTCCTTAGTTATGTTTGAATTTGTATTCAGGTATGTTTTGCTTAAAATCGCTTGTGTGATAAACTTGACGGAGTGGTCAACGCCAAGGGTATCTCCTTAGAATATGTGCGCAAATGCATTGATATGAGTACTTACTTTTCTGTTCCTTTTTTTTCTTCCTGTTTAAGTACTGTGTGTGTATGGAAACGGTTACAGTCCTGACATGGCTCTACGCAGTCGGCTGGGCTTCAGTCAACAATGATCCTAAGAATAAGCCACCGACCTTTAACCTGGCATACCAGGATGGTTGGTTGGGCTGATTAAAGCTTTGTGACTTCAGCATCTGACACCTCCAGTTCAATCCAAGCCCATAAAGGAGAAACTGGCGTATTTGCATTGCATTTTATTTCACAACGCCAGTCATTACGTTGGTGTCAGCTCAGCTCTTCATCGGTCATGTTCATTTCCGCACCCCTGTTCTCTGTCTGTCTGTCTGTCTCGATCCTTTGTCTGTCTGTCTGTCTGTCTGTCTCCTCCCTCCCTCTGTCTGTCTGTCTGTCTCCCTCCCTCCCTCTGTCTGTCTGTCTGTTTGTCTGTCTCCCTCTCTCTCTCTCTCATTTCGAGACCTTGTTAGCACACAGGGTATTGCAAAGGCTTCAGCAGTTTTCCAATTAATTAATTGCTGGCAGATTTAGGTGGAGCACATAAGGAGCTGCCCGAGTTCGACAAATCCCTCTAAATAAAAGTCCATTCCAATTGGTTAACTCTCTGGGGAGCCCAAGGGCTGACTGATGTGTGGGCAGTGAGATCATCGATTTTGGTGGACAGACCTGGAGTCACTGTGGATCCTTGTCCTTACCCCCTGTCCAAACTCTCCTCCCCTTCCCCCTCCCCTGCCCCTCTTCCCCCCCCCCCCCGATCAAGTGCAGCAGTGTGTGTGTGGATATTCGAATCAACCACCAACCTTTACACTTCAAGACCATTGGATTTCTGTTTGTAAGTCTCTTTCTCTCTCTCTCTTTTCTTTCGCTCTCTCCTCTCTCTCTCTCCCTCTTCTCTCTCTCTCTCTTCTCCTCTCTCTTTTCTCTCTCTCTCTTCTCTCTCTTCTCTCTCTCTCATATCAATGCAATTTTTTTCAGCCACCAGGTTTTGCAATACAAGGCGAGTGGGTTTCTTCTTTTCTCTCTCTCTCTCTCTCACATCTTCTCCTGTTCCCTCTTCCCCACTCCCCCCCCCCACCCTCGATCAAGCGCAGCAGTGTGTGAGTGGACATTCGGATCAGCCACCAACCTTTACAACACATGACCACTGGATTTCTGTTGGTAAGTTTCTCTCTCTCTCTCTCTCTCCCCCCTCTCTTTCTCTCTCTTTCTCTGTCTGTCTGTCTCTCTCTCATCAATGCATTTTTTCAGCTACCAACCTTTGCAGTACAAAGCGAATGGGTTTATTCTTTTCTCCCTCTCTCCCACCCATATCCCCCCTTCCCTCTTCCCCATTCCCCCGATCAAATGCAGCAGTGTATGTGTGGACATTCGGATCAGCCACCAACCTTTACAACACATGACCGCTCTCTCTCTCTCTCCCTCTCTCTCATATATTAGCCTTGATCTGGATATTGATTTGAAAAAACAACAAAACAAATTGCAAAATTTAGACTTGGTTTATCAACTTTGAAAGCCCATCAACTGAGATACAAGCAACACAGAGAGTCTGATTTGCTCTGTCCCTCATGTATGCAAGCTGAAGAAGACGAAATACGTTTTGTCTTGTGTTGTATATATTAAATAATTACAATATTTATATAGCGCAAAATCTTGATAAAATCAAATCTAAGCGCTGAAGCACACTTTTGCTGCCTGTTGGCGCGACATACACACACATACACCAGCTTTAGATGAAATCCGCTCAAGGTTTATCCCTCAAAAATATCATAGATGCCCAAATATGTTTAAATTGTGTTTTTTAATGTGTTCAACTCGTTTCGATTACATTAAGAATTTTGGTTTGTTCCCGCTCAAAGCAGCTAAAATCAGAGAAATTGCTTTATCGTAATATGTTTATTTTGTTGTTGATTGTTAATCCTATGATATGCTGATTATTTTATTGTACTTATAAGAACCCTTTCAATAGGGGCTATGGCCTTTCTTGAATACAAATTCTGGTCTGAAGTCTCTCTGTCTGCCTGTCTGTCTGTCTGTCTCTCTGTGCCTGTCTGTCTCTCTGTCTTTCTCTGTCTGTCTGTCTGTCTCTCTCTCTCACTGTCTCTCAGTGTGAGTCTCTTTCTAGTTGTTTGTGCATAGCCACGTACGTAAGTGTGTAAGTCTTCAATGTCAATCACTACCAGTCCAGAAAAACCGGAATCTAACACAACCAGGAAGACAAAAGATTTGCTTAACATTTTGTGTAAAAAATGAGAGAAGACAGGGTCCCTGATGGTCAGTCCAAACTCTCCTCCTCTCCCACCCCCCATCCCCCACCTCTATCACGTGCAGCAGTGTGTGTGGACATTCGAATCAACCACCAACCGTTACACCTCAAGACCACTGGGTTTCTCTGTCTGTCTATCTGTCTGTCTGTCTGTCTCTGTCTGTCTGTCTGTCTGTCTCTCTCTCTCTGTCTGTCTCTCCTCTCTCTTTCTCTGTCTGTCTGTCTCTGTCTGTCTGTCTCTCTATCTGTCTATGTCTCTCTCTTACATCTCAAGACCACTGGCTTTCTATTTGTCAATTTCTCCCTCTCTGTCTGTCTGTCTGTCTGTCTCTCTCTGTCTCTGTTTCCCTCTTTCTCTCCTTTCTCTGTCTGTCTCTGTCTTTGTCTCTGTCTGTCTCTCTCTGTGACACACACACACACACACACACACACACACACACACACACACACGCGCGCGCGCGCGCACACACACACACATCAACGCAACATTTTTTTCAGCCACCAACGTTTGCAGTACAGGGCAAGTTCGTTTCTTCTTTTCTCCCTCCCTCCCACACATCACTACCAATTTATTCCTGTCAACTGTTGCACCAGCGGCCTAGTTGGCGCAGAGGTAGAGGTCTTCTCTGACAAAATGACTGCATGACCCCAACCTGGCTCATGAACGTCTTTGTGCGTGCGGTCCTTGTTTTTTTATTTATTTATTTGTTTACTTACTTATATATATATATATATATATATATATATATATATATATATATATATATATATATATATTCATTTATTTCCCCCACAATAGATTTGCCAATTAAAATTCAGTCTCTTCTTCATGGGGAGAATTCGTCGCTGCAATGCAGATCACCCTTTTTTTCTTCTTCTTCTTGTTTTCCGGTATGCGTGTATTTTTCTTTACTAATAAAAGTGGAAGTTCTTTTTTTGTACAAAACTGTGTCAGGGACAACTCTTTTGTTGCCATAGGGTCTTTAAAGTGCATGGACTGCATGTTTCGTACTGTACCTCGGCTCAAAGCCTCATCTGCAAGACTAGCACGTAAACCACAACGTAAGATCTAATGGAGTGAGAGAGAGAGAAACTGAAACTGAAACTGAAACTGTTTATTGTCATTACCCGAAAAGGTCTTTTGACAAGGGGATAACAATTTTCCAGTAGTGCGACACATAATCCACTCTTTGTATGTGCGCAAATTCTTCACGCATAATCAAAAAAAATATCGAACATCCATTCCTTGAATAGTCGAACATATTCAAATCATATATAATGAACAATCATCCATTTTATCAGTACTACATAATGCAAACAAACAAACAAAAATATCAGAACAGTGTTCCTACATTCAGGCCAATAATTTGTCTAGGTTTAGGCAAACCAAAATCTTTTTCACACACCCACACAAGCACCCATATACACTCACGCGCGGGCGCGCGCTCGTGCGCACGCACACACACACATCAAAATTGTAATATGATGAAACATCTGGGCTAGACCACCCAAACCTTACATTTAGTGATAATAATATAATCTTCACATAACTGCCCCATAATACTCTGTTAACAAGGGACATCATATGCCTTTTATTTATTTGTTTTTTGTTTTTTGTTTTTTGTTTTTTTGTTAACATGTATAGTAGACCCTTAAGTGTCTATATACCCTTTCAATATCCACTTCTAACATATTCTACAAATATACCATTATTTTCATATTATTAGCTACTCTTAAATTATCGGCAAACAAAGCAAAATAAAGCAAATGAAAAAAGTGAGAGAGAGAGAGAGAGAGAGAGAGGGAGAGAGAGGGAGAGGGAGAGAGAGGGAGGAGAGGGAGAGAGAGAATGAGAGAGAGAGAGAGATAGAAAGAAAGAGAGATTGAGAGAGAGAGAGAACGAGAGAGAGAGAGAGAAAGAAAGAAAGAAAGAGAGAGAGAGAGAGAGAGAGAGAGAGAGAGAGAGAGAGTACATATGTGTGTGTTTATGTGTGTTAGCTCGAATGCTCACGTGTAAATGAAAGCGCGTACAGACAACATGATGACAATTTTCATATGCTTTTCTTCTTGTTTTTCTTTTCTTTTTTGTTTGTTTAAATAAGAAACATTGAATTATTTTTTTTTAGTAATTTTAATTTGAGTTTGTCTTAATGAACATATTAACAGAAAGAAACTTAGGGAAGAAAAGTGACACATGTTATATATACACACAAACACACTTACACACACACACACAACCTACCCACTCACACACACACACTCCACACACACACACACACAACACACACACACACACACACACACACACACACACACACACACACACACACACACATACACACACACATACGCCTTCACAAAGTTCTTTTCCAGGTTATGTTTTTTTGGGTTTTTTTTTTTGCTTTTTGCTTCAAAGTCTATTTTACATTTTCTTTTGTTTCTCACTTTCAATATATTTTCCACAGACGCTTAACTAAGTAATCTGATTGGAATAAATGGCGTATTTTTTTCATTAGCGTCTCCTCCCCTCCTCACTCCCCCCTCCAACTCCCGTCTCCGCCACTTCATTTCACGGCGAAGGTTAACGTAAAAAACGCATTTCTCACTCGCAGTACAACCTTCAAAAAAAAGAAAGAAAAAAAAAAAGAACTTTCTCTTTGTCTCGTCCTTTCACAGCTACCGTCCTTCTTCCACCCCAACAGACACACACACACACACACACACACACACACACACACACACACACACACACACACACACACACACACACACACACACACACACACCGCACGCGCACACACACACACACACAACACACCCACCCACCCACACACACACACACACACACCGCTCACTAACTTTTGAAACTTGCAGAAATCCCCAAGCTGGGGGGGGGGGGGGGGTTCTCCATCATACATCACGTCCAACAGCTTCCATCCAGTTGAAGCGTACTGAGGTCACCCACGGTGAGAAAAGAAAATCTGGAAGGCACGTCCGTTGATCGATAGATATGTGATTACTGGGCGAATCGTTGATCTTTTACGCCGTGTCAAGCACATAAAAGGAGGGTAGAGGGGGGTGGGGGGGATCTGGGGATTTCATGGTGAGAAGCTATCGATAAATGACATCCGCGAAGACTAAAGCCATCCATTAAAAGGGACACTGCTGTGAGAGAGAGAGAGAGAGAGAGAGAGAGAGAGAGAGAGAGAGAGAGGGGGGGGCAAGAGGAAGGGAGGAAGAGGGAGAGAGAGAGTGGGGGGGGGGAGAAAGGAGAGAGAAAGAGAGTGAGTGAGAGAGACAGAGACAGAGAGAGAAAGAGAGAGACAGAGAGGATGAGAGACAGAGAGTGCGCGCGCGAGAGAAAGAGAGAATGCGAGAGAGAGAGAGGAGAGGGAGGGGGAGAGAGAGAAAGAGAGAGAGAGAGAGAGAGAGAGAGAAAACGAGAGAGAGAGAGAAAGAGAGAGAGAGAGAAAGAGAGAGAGACAGAGACAGAGACAGAGAAACATATATATATATATATATATATATATATATATATATATATATATATATATATATATAGAGTCATTGTTTCTTTCGCTCGCTGTCCATACATCCATAGTGGGATACTGCAGAGTCAAATTAAGATCCACTCCTGTTTTGGGACCTACTTTGACTTCAGGTAGTTAGGGATTCATCTTTACTGTCATTCTCTCTATCCCTCACAAGACTCATTTTCATTTCAGCTTTCGAATTCATCACCTGTATTTCTTCCAACCTCTGTCCTTAGCTTCCCGAAGACGAGTGTGTCTGTGTTTAGGGCAGGATAAAGAACTGTCGTAAACGAAAAATTCGGTCCGTCTATAAGGAAGGTAGGGTTGTATGAATTTATATACTTAGACTGGAAGTGCTCGCAGGAACTGTAACCTGTGTAAGAAGACAAAGCTGTCCAAAGGTGCGGACACATCCGGATGGCGGTGCACCTGGTCGTCTGTCACATGTTGTGACCTTTGAGTGAAATAAAATCGATCGCCTCCCATACTACAGACACTCTCTAAACATGAAATACTTCCACAGAGAGTTAAGCAGAAAAAATAAACCAATACCAAAGAAACAAACAAAACGAAACAAAATTATTCCACATTTACTCACGCACACACGCACAGACATACAGACAGACGCAGACAGACACACACACAACACGCACGCAAGCACACACAAACACGCACAAGCGAACACAGACACAGACACACACACACATATGACACACACACACACACACACACATACACACACACACAGACACAACACACAGACACACAGACACACACAATAATATTTGGGATTCACATATACCAATAAACAACCGCATCTTAAAGGCTAGCGCCCTATCTTGATCTCACGCAATTAAAAATTAACATAACATCAACTTACAATATATATATATATATATATATATATATATATATATATACATATCTCAGACAGACAGACAGACAGACGATAGACAGGCAGACAGATGTAGATAATAGACAGACAGACAGACAGACAGATAGATAGATAGATAGATAGATAGATAGATAGATAGATAGGTAGATAGATAGACAATAAAGAGATAGATGTATAGGGAGATAGACAGATAGAGAAATAAATAAATAGATACAGACAGACAGATAGACAGATAGATAGATGGATGGATGAATGGGTGGATGGATGGATGGATGGATAGATAGATAGATAGATAGATAGATAGATAGATAGACAGACAGATAGATAGATAGATAGAAAGATACATACATACATATATGCATACATACATACATAGACAAATCGATAGATCGACCGATAGATCGATACACGGATAAAACACACACCCTCACACACACACAAAAAAAGAAACAACAACAACAATCCAAAGCCACAATCAACCTTACACTACTATTAGCTGACATACACGCACAAGGCAGAGTCCATCAATTTAGGGCATAGGCTATGTTGCTTTTCAAAGTAGCTGTCACGTTTTCAGGGTAGGATCTTTCATATCGCGGCTGGGGATCTCTGTATTGCACACACACAGACACACACGCATACACACATACACACAGGCGCACACAAACAAACAAACAAACAAACAAACAAACAAAACACACATGCACACACACATATATACACACTCACATACGCATACACACACAGACATACACATACACACAGACATACACATATACACACGCACTCTCTCTTTCTCTCTCTCTCTCTCTCTTTCTTTTTCTTTCTCTCCCTCCCTCCCTCCCTCTCTCTCTCTCTCTCTTCCTTACAAATCAGGTGAAGGTGGTATCGACAACGCCAACGCATATATGGATTGACGTGACCATCTGTTCACTTCAGCACACCCACGATGTGACACAGGAGGCAGATGTGGGAGGAAAGACTCCCCTCACAGTATTAGCACCTCTGCCTCCTCCGTATCCTTGTCTGGCACACAGGAGCTCCCATGGAGTTCCATGGAATGACCCTCAGCCCTGCGCTGTCGAAGGAAGGTGACATGCAGGCGTCAAATTTTATATCTAATGAGCAAAGGGGAATTAGAACACCTGGTCACAACAGGGAAGCTGGAGGGAAAGAGAACACCAGGTACACCCAGGGAGAAAATATTAGACGGACTTGCAGGGTGACTGAAAACAGAGAGGGTGGGAGATATACTTGCAGCGACAGGGGATAGATTCATGAGGAGGGCCATGATCATCAACACTATGCAGCAGGGCACATGATGATGATGAACGAGCACGTCAGAAATCGATCCGGAAAATCCATTAGATTTCTAGGTATTTAAAACATCACTTATCGACGTATATAAATATTTTTCTGGTTAAATCCTTTGATTTTATATCGAAAGCTAATAGTCTCTACAAAAATACATAATATCAAACCCGCACAAATCCTCTGAGAATGCGCGTCGAGCCAATAACGCTTGACAATACACAAATACAATTTATTTAATAATACCAAGTTGTAATGACGGAAAATTAAAAGCAATAACAATCAGAAAAAAAAGAAAACAATTATCAACAATAGTACTCACAGCAAAAATGTGTCTAGAATACCCAAACACAATAACGCCATTCATACAAGTCAAACTCTGTTCCTATAAATAGCCCGTTATTCATTTACGCACAAACCACAGACCAACGAATAAAACATAATCAACACATCATCATCATCATCATCATCAGGTGCCCTGCCGCATGGCGTTGGCGATCATGGACTTCCATCTGTCTCTATCTCTCGTTGCCCCTAGCATCTCCCCCACCATCCTCGTCCCCAGCCACTCTGCAAGTCCGTCCAGCATTTCCTCCCTGGGTCTACCTGGTGCTCTCTTTCCCTCCAGCTGTCCCGTTGTGACCAGGTGCTCCAAATCCCACTTCCTCATAAAATGGCCTATAAATGTTGCCTGTCTTTTCCTAATCTTCCTTATGAGTGATCTACTTGTGTCTGCCTCCATCAAGACTGTCTCGTTTGTTTTCTTTGCTGTCCATGGAACTCTCAACATTCTTCTTAGAAACCACATCTCGGCTGCCTCAAATTTGCTCTTGCTTTGCTCGCTGACTGTCCACGCCTCACATCTGTATAACAGTATTGGTTCTATATAACATTCAAGGACTCTTTTCCTGATGTTAATTGACAGGCATTTGTTGGTAAGAATGCTTGTCATCTTCTTGAATGCTGTTTTGGCTTGGCCGATTCTGCCGGCTATTTCTGATGTGCATCTGCCGTCTGATGAAATGACCGTTCCCAGGTATTTGAATTTATTAACCTGTGTCAAGGTTATGCCATTTGCTGTTATTTTGCATGAGGGGATTTCATGTTTTTTCCTGATCACCATGACTTCAGTCTTCCTGCTGTTTTGTTCCAACCCCCTTACCTTTGCTGTTGTCCTGTGTTGATTTTTTTCTATTTCTAGTGAATATACTAGAAATAGAAAAAAATCAACACAGGACAACAGTAAATCAATCTACAAACCTCCATAAAACACGAGACAATACATACAAACATTCACCAATGGAAAAATACAACCCGTATCACACACTTTTATAAAAAACAACACAATACATACAAACATTCACCAATGGAAAAAAACAACCAACAGACATTCTTACATACACACACGCGCACAGCAACGCCATAAACTTCCATAAAATACAACACAATAGATAAAAACATTCACCAATGGAAAAAGACAACCAACAGTCTTTTTATATGCACACGCGCACAGCAACGCACACGCACGCACACACACACACGTACACACACACACACACACGTACGCACGCACACACACGCAGCAATATATAAACACAGTATGCCTCTTTATTCATATGAAATATCTGTTAATCTTTTTTCATTACATAAGTCAGTGTTTAAATTTCAATATTCTGTGGTTTCTTCTGTGTCTTCTTACTTGTATAGCTTTAATGTTTGTTTTTATCTTATTGTGTATGTAATTGTGAACATTTTTATCACCATTTGCCTTTTTTGCGAAATGTAAAGCGCTGGTGAGCATGTTTTTATATGGAATATGCGCTATACAAATAAACATTATTATTATTATTATTAATAATATTATTATTATATCCATCAATGCCTTAAATACCGTGTGATCGAAAATAATCCAAAATGACCATGGTATGAGCCATAAGCCCAAGCATAACCCCTACATGTTGGCAAGGTTCTGAGGTTCCACCAGATTTATGTCCCTATCCCTGCGAAAACATCATGAAGCTTCAAACCTAGCCTAACAAGACAAAACAAAACAAAACAAAACAAAAAACAAACAAAACAACAAACAAACAAACAAACAAACAATCCCCCCCCCCCCCCCCAAAAAAAGTCAGTTTCCTGAAAACAGTATCAATAAATTACCTCCCCGTAACAAATATCGTATTTTTATGCTACGCCTCTCGCCACAAAGCATTATCATCTTGGATTTAACCCTTTAACTCCAGCACCCTGTCCACCACCAGCACTTGCATTGTCAACCACGCTAGCAAAGCAAACATCTTAACCCTTTGACTTCCTCACCCTATCCACCAACTTCCTGCAGGAAGCTGGCGGATAGGGTGAGGGACTTCCTCACCCTATCCACCAACTTCCTGCAGGAAGCTGGCGGATAGGGTGAGGGAGTCAAAGGCTTAAACCTACCTGAGAATTTTCTGCCTGGTGGGTAAAGGGTGAAGTAAACAAGAAACAAGAAACACCCGAGAGTGCTGGATGGGACCAGGAGCAACAATGCTTTACCACTGGCCAAATGTGGGCCACTCTGACTAAAGGTACAATAAGTCGGGTAAGGCCTTCTGCTGCTGTGGGCTGAAAACTCTGAACAGGAACAATAAGTCGATTTTGAGTTTTCTGCATTTTCATGCTTTACGACCACTTTTACACCATGTCCTAACACAATAAAGTCAAATTCAATCGACAAGTATCATTTTTTTGTGTTTTAATGTTTTCTTCTCCTTTCAAAATATTCACACGTTCCGTAATATTTTGGTGATTAAAGTACGCTTTTCTTAAATTTATTTTTCTTTTTGTTATTTTGGATGGATGGACAATTAAGGGAAGTATGGAATTTCAGCTGATTTGGTTGATATTTAATGCTTGTTGCTAAGGAGTTTCTGACAATACCTTTTCAATTCAGGCCTATTCTCTTCAACAGTTTTTCTCAAAATGGCTGACTTGACCCATCTCATCTTTGAAAGCCCATAACATTTTTGTTTTTGTAGCCTGAAACTCAACTGTAGTACCATTTGAAAGCTGAGATTCTAAATTTTACAGAGATACCAAAACCTAAAAATGCCTAAACTGAGACTTATTATGCCTTTTGTGAGAATGGGTCACAAATAATCTCCTTTAACGCCACACGGTAACCATTTCACCGAGCGAAAGCGGGGGGTGGGGGGGGGGGGGGGGGAGACGCTGTCCACGCGCTACATGATCCATCTAGATCCATGCATCAGTTGGCTTGTTTGCAAGCTGAATGGCAAAACTTTATTGTTACTTTTATTTTTGTTTAAAGCCCAGCCGATTGTGCAGAGTCATATCAGGGCTATAACCGTTCCAAAACAAACACAATATTTCAACAGGAAAAAAAAAGGGAAACGAAAATTAAGTACACACATCATTGTTTTCGTGCACATAATCTAAAGAGATGCCCCTGGCGCTGACCACTCCGTCCAATTTATCACACAGGGGATTTAAAAACATACCTGAATACAAACTACACCATAACTAAGGACACTAAAACATATGTAATGGCAAGGTGGGGAGATGACAAACTTCGGGACATAGCCACACAACACTCACCAGCCAGGTCCAGCTTAGCTACCAAACCCAGAAAGAATCAAGGAGCCCTATACTTTGCCTATACTCCGGGCCTTCATCTCTCCGTTGGGCAGGCCACTAACCGCTAGTTCGCACTGCTACTACCAGCTCCTTTCTCCTGACTGCAGCCTCTATCTCCCGACGTTGTTTTACCACAACCGCAGGGGCTGTTAGTACGATGATAAAAGCGGCCAGACAAGACGCACTAACCACAGCCTATTTTGCTTTCAACTAGGTCTGTCAGACCCCCAAGGGACCCCAAGACTTTTGCCATCTTCTAGGTCAGCATGGGTGCAGACTTGTTAGGGTGTAAAAGCCCCATTGTGTGAATACGCATTCAGAGCATTGAATATTCATGGCTTATGAGAACATGAAAACAATCAGCTTGCACGCCCGCCTAAGACGGAATAATCAGATTGTGCAGCAATATAGCGCCTGCATAGTGTGCCAAAAAAGTGTGCACACACGCAAGCGAGAAAACCCGAAACGCTTAATAAACGATCACCCACCACTTCCATCACTCATGAAAGATGCACACTAAATATAATCAATTTCCAAACTAGGAATAATGATTAACCACAAATGGTCAGACCTTTAGCCATAGTCGGTCAGAACCGAACACACAACACACACACACACACACACACACACACACACACACACACACACACACACACACACACACACACACACACACACACAACACAACAACCCCCCCCAAAACAACGCGTATCTAATACAACCAAACAAGACAGGCACACATTTTGTCAAGCGTATACGTAAGATCACAAACGAACAAACACCAAATACAAAAATTAGGAGAAAAAGACAAACTTCCCTGCTGCTTCGTCCAGTGGGAGAAAAAGGACTATTGTCTTTGTCTGGTTGTATTGAATACTCCGTTCTGATTTGTGTGTGTGTGTGTGTGTGTGTGTGTGTGTGTGTGTGTGTGTGTGTGTGTGTGTGTGTGTGTGTGTGTCTATGTGTGTGTGTGTGTGTGTGTGTGTGTGTGGTGTGTGTGTGTGTGTGTGTGTGTGTGTGTGTGTGTGTGTGTGTGTGTGTGTGTGTGTGTGTGTGTGTGTGTTTGGTTTCTGTTTGCTTGAACACGGGGCAGTCACACTTGTTTTGGGATTCATACTCAGTCAGTTCTATATGTGTTTCTTTCCGAATCTCCCAGCACTTACCTCAGTTAATGCTGAACTGCCTGCTAAACAATACGTGAGCGAGTGGGAGTGTACTGCTGTGAGGCACCAGCCCATCGGGGGACATATAACTAACTGCTGGATCTTGAGGCTACAAGGGAATGACTCTGGAATCTAAATAACACATTAAGCTGATGCCACACAGACTGACTGACGTATCAGGCAGGTCAGTCTCACTGCACAGATTGGAACCGTACTTAGAAAATGGCTCATTCGTGAAGACGTGAAAGAGATATAATGCAACCTGCAATAAACAGACCTAAAGTGTTTTTCTGGAAGTTCTTATTTCGTCGGAGAGAGAAAGAGAGTGGTCTCACAGGACAGAAATAAACACTTTCCTTCTTGGAAATTCTCTCTCTCTCTCTCTCTCTCTCTCTCTCTCTCTCTCTCTCTCTCTCTCTCTCTCTCTCTCTCTCTCTCTCTGTGTTCGTTCGTTCTTTAATTTAACGTCTTTTCCCTATATGTTATATTAGACGGTGTGTGTGTGTGTGTGTGTGTGTGTGTGTGTGTGTGTGTGTGTGTGTGTGTGTGTGTGTGTGTGTGTGTGTATGTGTGTGTGTGTATGTGTGTGTGTGTGTGTGTGTGTGTGTGTGTGTGTGTGTGTGTGTCTGTCTGTCTCTGTCTCTCTCTGCCTCTGTCTCTGTCTCTGACTCTATGTCTCTGTCCCTATCTCTCCCTTTGTCTCTGTCTCTTTGTGTCTGTCTCTTTATTTCTCTCTCTCTTTCTCTCTCTCTCTTTCTCTCTCTGTCTGTCTGTCTCTCTGCCTCTGTCTCTCCCTCTTTCTTTCTATCTCTCTCTTTCTCTCTCAGTCTGTCTGTCCGTCTCTCCTTGTGTATCTGTCTCTGTCTCTCTGTCTGTTTCTTCTCTCTGTCTCTATTTCTGTTCTTCTCTCTCTCGTTGTCTCCGTCTCTTTTTCTCTCTTTCTATCTCTCTCTTTCTCTCTCCCTTAGTCTGTCTGTCTGTCTGTCTGTCTCTCTCTGTGTCTGTCTCTGTCTCTATCTCTGTCCTTCTCTCTCTCTTTGTCTCCGTCTCTCTCTCTTTCTATCTCTCTTTCTCTTTCTCTCAGTCTGTCTCTCTGTCTGTCTCTTTCTGTCTGTCTGTCTCTTTCTTTCTTTCTATCTATCTCTTCCTCTCTCTCTCAGTCTGTCTGTCCGTCTATCTCTCTGTCTCTGTCTCTCTGTGTGTCTGTCTCTGTCTCTAGCCTCTATCTCCGTCCTTCTCTCTCTTTGTCTCCGTCTCTCTCTCTCTCTCTTTCTATCTCTCTCTTTCTCTCTCTCAGTCTGTCTGTCTCTCTGTCTCTTTCTTTCTTTCTATCTCTCTCTTTCTCTCTCTCAGTCTGTCTGTCTCTCTGTCTCTTTCTTTCTTTCTTTCTATCTCTCTCTTTCTCTCTCTCTCAGTCTGTCTGTCCGTCTCTCTCTCTCTCTCTGTCCCTCTCTCTCTTTGTCTCTATCTCTCTCTCTCTTTCTTTCTATCTCTCTCTTTCTCTCTCAATCTGTCTGTCTGTCTCTTTCTCTTTCTCATATTTACTCAGTCTCCCTTCCAAGCCAGTATTGGATTCTGTTGCAAATGGCAGGAAAACATAGAACTCCTATTTCAGTCAGGCAGGCCAATACTACACGTGCAAAATGGAAGCAATATAACCAACTGGCAAACATATAGCCTACGGTTTGCTAGCGAGCTACCCACACAACCTGGAAGACAGACGGAAGGACATACAGACAGATGAGCAAACAGATAAATAATACATACATACATACATACATACATACGTACATACATACATACATACGTACATACATACATACATACGTACATACATACATACATACATACGTACGAACGTACGTACATACATACATGCATACATACATACGTACATACATACGTACATATATACATACATACATGCATACAAACATGCATACATACATACATACATACACACATACATACATATGTACATACATACATACGTACGTACGTACGTGCATACATACATACATACATGCATACAAATATGCATGCATACATACATACATGCATGCATACATTCATGCATGCATGCATACATACGTACATGCACACGTACACACATACATACACATACATACATACAAACATACACACATATATACAAAAATACATACATACACACACACATACATACATACATGCCTACATAAATACATGCATACATACATACATACATACATACGTACGTACGTGCATACATACATACATACATACATACATACATTCATGCATGCATACATACGTACATGCACACATACATACACATACATATATACATACAAACATACACACATATATACAAAAATACATACACACATGCATACACGCCTACATAAATACATGCATACATTCATACATACATACATACATACGTACGTACGTACGTACATACATACATGCATACATACATACATACATACATACATACATACATACATACATACATACATACATACATACATACATACATACATACATACATTGTCACTGATATTTTTGTTTAAAGCCCAGCCGAATGCGTAGGCATATCAGGGCTATAACAGCTTCAAAACATACAGAACTTTAACAGGAAAAATAAGAAAAGAAAATTAAGTACACATATCAATGCATTCTTGCATATAATCCAAGGACACGATCCTGGCGCCGACCACCCCGTCCAATTCATCAAACAGGGGATCCAAAAAACACAACTGAATACAAATCCAAGCATACCCAAGGACACCAAAACATATATAAAAAAACAGGCATAAATTACCTAAAATTGCTTCCGCATATCTCACATCCCCGAGCCAAAAAAATGTACTCAACACATGTACCCAATTATCAATCCTAAGAGAAAGTACATAAGACTTTATCGAACACATACAGGGGAATGAACCAGCAAGGCAGATTTGATTTTATCAAGATTTTGCGATTTATAAATATTGTAATTATTATTATTGTAATTATAAAATGACAGCAAGAAATGACAGAGAGCAAAAGAGGAAGATAGAATCAAAGAGTGACAGAAAAGAGGAAATTTCTAGCACAGAATTTCCAGGAGGGGATACTATTTATACTGAAAGAGCCCCCCGGCATCCCCACGGGGGGACATACATAATACATAATACATACATACATACATACGTACATATGTACATACATACATACATACATACATACATACGTACATACATACATATATACGTAGTAGTAGGCCTCCTTCGGTCATGACTGACCATGGACAAAGTACATCCGTTCTAATGTCTAGATGGACTGTCTGCTTGGTCCAAGCAGCGTCGCCTGTGACTGTACAGACCAATGCGAGAGAGGCAGTCTCTGTCGCAGCGGTCGCATGTGTATGCTGATGCTGGTCTGTTGGCTGTCATCCCTTTTCTGCGAACTCGCTTTTCTGCTGCAGCAGCTGACAGTTTGTCCTCACCAATCCGCAGCTGTTTCTTGAGAGTAGTTCTCCAGCTGTTGCGGTCGTCTGCGAGGTCCTCCCAGAACTCAGTGTTGATCTCAAGCGCCTTCATGTCACGCTTGCAAACGTCTTTGTATCTCAGCTGTGGGCGGCCAATGTTTCTCTGCCCTGTGGCAAGCTCATCATAAAGGATGTCTTTTGGGATGCGACCATCTTCCATGCGGCGAACGTGGCCCAACCAGCGCAGCCGACGCTGTCTCAGCATGGTATGCATGGTTGGGAGGCCAGCGCAGGTTAGGACTTCGGTGTTGGTCACCTTGTCTTGCCAGGAAATGCCAAGTATGCGCCGTAGGCTTCTCAGGTGGAAGGTATTGAGCCTTTTCTCCTGATGAGCATGCGTGGTCCACGCCTCGCTGCCATACAGCAAGGTACTGAGGACACAGGCGTTGTATACAGCCATCTTTGTCTTTGTGGTCAGCTTGGGATTTGTCCACACCCTTTGTATGAGGCGGGTAGTGTTGTGGCTGCCTTCCCGATCCTCTTGTCGACCTCTGTGTCAAGGGAGAGGTTATCGGTGATGGTGGACCCAAGATATGTGAATTGATGGATGGCTTCAAGCTCGTAGTCATCAATGGTATTGGCTGGTGGAGTGGCGTGTCTTGGCCCAGGACGTTTGTCTTCTTAAGACTGATGATCAGACCAAAACCTTTGCAGGCCTGGGAGAAGCGGTCCATTAGTGACTGCAAGTCCCGATGAGTATGGGTCACAACTGCGGCATCGTCGGCAAATAGCATGTCTCTGATGAGGGCTTCACGGACCTTTGTCCTTGCTCTGAGGCGGGCGAGGTTGAAGAGCCTGCCATCTGATCTGGTCCGCAGGTGGATCCCTTCTTGCGCTGTGCTGAACGCATGCCTCAGGAGGAGAGCGAAGAAGGTTCCAAAGAGGGTTGGGGCCAGGACGCAGCCTTGTTTCACACCGCTGCGTACGTCGAAGGGCTTGGAGAGGTTTCCGTTGAACTGCACCATCCCTTTCATGTTTGAGTGGAAGGACTCAATTAAGCTGTGCAGTTTGGGGGGGGCAGCCGATTTTTCGGAGAGGCCTGAAAAGGCCATCTCTGCTGACTAGGTCAAAGGCCTTGGTGAGGTCAATGAATGCCACATACAGGGGCATCCGCTGCTCTCTGCACTTCTCCTGGATTTGGCGAAGGGAGAAGACCATGTCTACCGTGGATCTCTCTGCTCGAAAACCACACTGTGATTCCGGGTAGACGCGTTCAGCCAGTTTCTGCAGGCGGATTAGGAGGACCCGAGCATAGACTTTGCCAACAATGCTGAGGAGCGAGATACCTCTGTAGTTGTTGCAGTCGCTCCTTTCGCCCTTGTTTTTTCTACAGGGTGACGATCTTGACGTCCCTCATGTCCTGTGGTACAGCTCCCTCATTCCAACACTGACAGAGAACTGCGTGCAAAGGGTGCAGAAGAGAAGTCTTGCAGTGCTTGATGAGGTCTGGGGGAATTCCGTCGTTGCCAGGTGCCTTCCCTGATGCCAGGCTATCAATGGCCTTCTGAGTTCGTCCGCAGTTGGCTCTGCGTCAAGTTCTTCCATTACCGGCATGCACTTGATGGCATCGAGGGCTAAGGGGGACACCATGTTCTGTGTGGAGTAGAGGTCGGAGTAGTGTTCCGCCCATCTTTCCATCTGTTGGCTAGGATTGCTGATTACTTCCCCAGTGGAGGATTTGAGGGGGGTGATCTTGCTCTGTGTTGGTCCCAGTGCCTTCTTGATGCCATCATACATTCCTCGGATGTTGCCTCTTTCAGCAGCACTCTGTATCTCTTCGCTGAGCTCTGTCCAGTACTCGTTTGCGCAGCGCCTGGCGTTAAGCTGAACCTTACTTCTGGCAGCCCTGAGGATTTGCAGGTTCTTCTCACTGGGTGACCGCTTATACTTGGTGAGTGCGGCATGCTTGGCCTCAACAGTGGGAGTCATCTGTGATGATTTGGCCTCAAACCAGTCGTGGGACTTCACAGTTTTCTTCCCAAAGGTGGCCATAGCAATGCGGTGCATGGTGTCTCGTAGCGTTTCCCATCTCTCAGTGGCAGAGTCTCTGGGCTGCAATGCATCGCATTCTCTCTGAAAGGCCTCTGCGAACTGTTCTACAAGATCTGGCTGAGACATCTTGCTGACGTCAATGCGAGGGTTCCCTTGTTTCTTTGAGCAGTGGAACTTCTTTGGTTGTAGCCTGATCTTGCAACATACCAGAGAGTGGTCTGTGTCGCAGTCTGCGCTGTGATAAGAGCGAGTGTGGAGAACGTTTTTGATAGCGGCACGTCTTACTAGGATCAAATCCAGTTGGTGCCAATGTTTTGAGCGGGGATGCCTCCAGGAGACTTTGTGCTGAGGCTTCGTCTTGAAGAAGGAGTTGGCGATGCACAGTTCATGGCAGGCGCAAAACTCAAGCAGTCGCTGTCCATTCTCATTCATTTTCCCCACTCCAAAGGAACCGAGGCAGAAGGGCCATGAGTCATTGTCTGCACCCACTCTGGCGTTGAAGTCGCCCAGGAGAACAAGTTGTTCTGTCCTGGGGATGTTCCTTATGGTTGATGCAAGATTTTCGTACAACTCATCCTTGGTGTCTGGAGAGGCGGACAGAGTTGGGGCAAAAACGCTGATGAGAGTGACATAGCCTTCGGTGGTGTTGAGGCGGAGAGTCAAGAGTCGTTCTGAACCGCCGCTGCCTGGTTCAATCATGTCCAGCAGGCTGTTCCTTACTGCAAAGCCTACTCCGTGCTCTCTTGGGGCATCAGAACTCTTTCCTTGCCAGAAGAAGGTGTAGTCCCTTTCCTTACGTACATACATACATACATACACACATGCATACATACATAAGTACACACACACATAAATACATACATACATACATACATACATACATACATACTTTAATTAGAATCGATCTCACTGCAAATAGAAATGAGAGGCGATTTTCTTAATGTGAACATAATGAAGGTAATGACTTGGAAAGTGTCATCTGAGATGATCTAACGGCACTATAGTTTCACATTTATTCATATGATTCGATGCGAGCTGGACACTCTGAAAGGACAAACAATAGATGAAGGCAATTGTAAAGTGTTTTTCATCTCTCCAGTGGCACTATCGTTTTACATTTAGGCAAACAATTTCTACAGACTATGAGAGGTTAGGATTGGTGTTGGACATCTCAAAGACACTTTGGCTGGCTCTCGAGTTTCAAAGTCATTTCCTCCCTAAAACCCTTGTCGATTCCGGAAACTGCCGAGACGGGTAACTGACAGCATAAAATTGGCGCCCAAATGAGCATAAATATAGAAACCAGGGGATTGGTGTGTGTGTGTGTGTTGTGTGTGTGGTGTGTGGGG
>JAPXFY010000013.1:38337471-38342471 GCA_030674185.1 Monoplex corrugatus
TAACACAGAGATGTTTCTCCAACACACCCCTCTTCCACTATAACACAGAGATGTTTCTCCAACACACATTCTCTTCCACTATAGCACAGAGATGTTTCTCCAGACACACACCCTCTTCCACTATAGCACAGAGATGTTTCTCCAGACACATACCCTCTTCTACTATAACACAGAGATGTTACTCCAACACACACCTTCTTCCATTATAGCACAGAGATGTTTCTCCAACACACACAATCTTCCACTATAGCACAGAGATGTTTCTCCAACACACACCCTCTTCCACTATAGCACAGAGATGTTTCTCCAACACACACCCTCTTCCACTATAGCACAGAGATGTTTCTCCAACACACACCCTCTTCCACTATAGCACAGAGATGTTTCTCCAACACACACCCTCTTCTACTATAACACAGAGATGTTTCTCCAACACACACAATCTTCCACTATAGCACAGAGATGTTTCTCCAACCACACCCTCTTCCACTATAGCACAGAGATGTTTCTCCAACACACACCCTCTTCCATTATAGCACAGAGATGTTTCTCCAACACACACCCTCTTCCACTATAGCACAGAGATGTTTCTCCAACACACACCCTCTTCTACTATAACACAGAGATGTTTCTCCAACACACACAATCTTCCACTATAGCACAGAGATGTTTCTCCAACACACACCCTCTTCCACTATAGCACAGAGATGTTTCTCCAACACACACCCTCTTCCACTATAGCACAGATATGTTTCTCCAACACACACCCTCTTCACTATAGCACAGAGATGTTTCTCCAACACACACCCTCTTCCACTAAAACACAGAGATGTTTCTCCAACACACACCCTCTTCCACTAAAACACAGAGATGTTTCTCCAACACACACCCTCTTCCACTATAACACAGAGATGTTTCTCCAACACACACCCTCTTCCACTATAGCACAGAGATGTTTCTCCAACACACACCTTCTTCCATTATAGCACAGAGATGTTTCTCCAACACACACCCTCTTCCACTATAGCACAGAGATGTTTCTCCAACACACACCCTCTTCCACTATAGCACAGAGATGTTTCTCCAGACATACATCCTCTTCCACTATAACAAGAGATGTTACTCCAACACACACCCTCTTCCACTGTAGCACAGAGATGTTTCTCCAACACACACCCTCTTTCACTATAGCACAGAGATGTTTTCCAACACACACCCTCTTCCATTGTAGCACAGAGATATTTCTTCAGACACACCTTCTTCTACTAGACCATGAGAGTTAGTCTGGGAGCCAGTCTTTTGCGTCAGATGATAAACCGTAGTCCCATTGTCCATGGTAAACAAAAACACAACTATGCATGGGAAAAAGACAGAAAATGGGAACGTTGCATCAGAGCAAAGTGTTTCCCTTGGAGAAAACAACCCGCATTTCTACACACATACATACACATACAAACACACACAAACACATACACACACATACACACACACACACACACACACACACAACACACACACACGCACACACAAACACATACACACACACACACACACACGCGCGCGCGCGCGCGCACACAACAGGTAGACAAAACGACAGACAGACACGCACACGCACACACACACACAACCCACACACCACACACAAACACACAAACAAATAAACACACAACATACACACACACACACACACAACAAACAACACATAACACACACACACACACACACACACACAACACACACACACACACAACATACACACATACACAAACACAACACACACACACACACACACACACACACACACACACACACACACACACACAATGTTGCGAGGACACGATCAATGAATCAATTCCACTTCAATTCAGTTTTATACTCCAGAGTGGAAATGAACTCGATTGAATTCACCTACCAGTGCATGGTTGAATCCACTACCCACCTTAAAATGTGAAAAATTACTTACAATCTGTTTAATCAAGAAAAGCTGTGAATAGTCAAGCGGAACTGTTTATTCAATAGAAAAAGGAAATGGTATTACCAGGGAAAGCAAAATACTTATTTTATCACTCCTAGAATATCTCTCTCTCTCTCTCTCTCTCTCTCTCCTCTCTCTCGTTCTCTCTCTCTCTCTTTCTATTTTTCTGTTCTAACCCCTCCCCTCCTCTCTCTCTCGGGTTAATTTATTCTCACTTCCGAGGCTATATTGGATTTTCTGGCAGATATCATGTGCAGGAAATACACAACTTCCATGTCAGGTAAAAGGCCAGCAGACATGTTGAAAATGGAAATAATAAAACCAGGCAACAAGCACAGACAAACAAATGGAGAGATTGGCAAACAAATCGACAGACAGACAGACAGACAGATAGACAGACAGACAGCAAATTTGATGGATACACAGGCACGTACATAGATCGAGAGATAGATCGACCGATCGATAAATAGGTAGACAGACAGACAGATAGACGGACAGACAGATAGGTAGGTAGGTAGGTAGATAGACAGACAGACAGACAGACAGGCAGGCAGGCAGGCAGGCAGGCAGACAGACAGGAAGATAGATAGATCAATAGACAGATTAAAAGAAATATACATACATATTTATATTATATATATTTAGATAGATATATGTATATAGATATAGCTAGACAGATAAACAGATAAATAGATCACATCAGTACAGGGCAACTAAAGAATGAAACTGAAATAGTCTAAAACATAAAGCGATTAGAAAAATTTAAATGAATGAAACACATGTTTTAATTAATTTAAACGAAAGATAGGCAATAAGCGTAAGCTTTTGAATCATGACATTAAAAATTATCTTCCAATAATATCGTTTTCACATCCATCTTTATGACTGAAATGTCAAGAGACAGGAAGACCATGAGACTGGTATACTGACATCCTATGGCATTCTGGCAGTCCAATGTCCTATTCCAGAGACACGTGTCCGGCTCGAGAACAGAAAAGGCATTTCCTCTCCTAAAGTAATATTCTGATCGAGGAAACTGCCGAGACGGGTAACTGACAGCATAAAGTGGTTGCACAAAATGAGCATAAAAATAGAAGCCAGGACTGATGTGTGTGTGTATATGTGTGTATGTGTGTGTGTATGTGTGTGTATGTGAGTGTGTGTGTGTGTTTGTGTGTGCATGCGTGTGTTTGTGTGTGTTGTGTGTGTGTGTTTGTGTGTGTGTTTGTTTGTGTGTGTCTGTGTGTTTGTGTGTGTGTGTGTGTGTATGTGTGTGTGCATGCATGTGTGTGTACTTGTGTATGTGAATGAGTCAGTGATTTTATGTGTGTGTGTATGTTTGTGTGTGTGTGTGTGAATGAGTGTGTGTGTGTGCGTGTGTGTGTTCGTTTGTATGTGTGTGTGTGCGTGTCTCTGTGTGTGTGCGTGTGCGTGTGTGTGTGTGTGTGTGTGTGTGTGTGTGTGTGTGTGTGTGTGTGTGTGCACGCGCGCGTGCGTGTGCATAGTGGGTGCTCGATTGGGTATATGTGAGGAAGCATATGGACAATGCAGGAATGGAAAGTTGATAACGTGAAGTCATAATGATCTTTCATTTTTCCTTCATTGGTAGACTTTACTAAAAAAAAGGAATGTGGATTACTGAACCGTTTGTAAAATCTAGTGAGCTGAGCATGAATACAGGTTGCAATATATGCACTACAGTATTGTCCACATCAAAAAGAAGCTTTACACGCACACAGGATTTCATAGTTTCTGGTATTACGAAAAAAGAACCATACTCATCAAACTGTATGGGTATCTCTTTGATTAAATCAGTTCATTCAAGAAGCCAAACCAAACCAAGCCAAGCCGAACTGAACCAAATCGAACCGAACAGAACCGAACGAAATGAAATGAAATGAAACGAAACGAAACGAAGCGAAAATCAAACCAAATCAAACCAAATACCAAACCAAATTCAAATCCAAATCAAAAACCAAACCAAACCAAAAACCAAACCAAACCAAACCAAACCAAAACCAAAATCAAAATCCAAACCAAAACCAATCCAAAACAAAAGGAGCTGACTAATTCTCAATTATGTAGGACTCTGGATTTCTTGCTGAATCAGATCACAAAATTTATACAATTGTCCTTCTCGTGAGAGGCCAAAACAGACAAAAGCTTGTCTAGAGGGACTGTGGTGAAGTTTTGACAGGCCTAGCGAGCCCACAGTGGTTTTTATACAAGCACTCACGAAACACAAAGAGAACATAATCACAGTGGTTTGAACGTCTGACCAGACTGGAATCCCATCAGACGGGCTGAAAAAGCATACAACAAAAAGATATGTAAATTTCAAGTGAGGGGGCAGACAAAAACAAAACAAAACAAATTAAACAAAAAAAAAAAAAAAAAAAAAAAAACAACGTTGGATCGATGGTGAGAAGGAGACTTTAACCCTTGGACCCCTACACCTATCCACCAGCTGCAAAAACTTTACCCTTTGGCTCTCTCACCCTATCCACCACTTTTATGCAGGAAGTTGGTGGATAGGGTGAAGGAGTCAAAGGGTTAAGATTTTGCTTTGCTTGCATGGTTGACAATGCAGGATGCTAGTGGACAGGGTGTGGGAGTCAAAGGGTTAAGTTTTTGCTTTGCTAGCATGGTTGACAATGCAGGATGCTGGTGGACAGGGTGAGGGAGTCAAAGGGTTAAGGTTTTGCTTTGCTAGCATGGTTGACAATGCAGGATGCTAGTGGACAGGGTGTGGGAGTCAAAGGGTTAAGTTTTTGCTTGGCTAGCGTGGTTGACAATGCAGGTTGATGGTGGACAGGGTGTGGCATTTTTCCTGTACAGGCCCTCTAGGTCCTTGCTGGTCGCCGGGTCTATCTCTCCAGTACACCCAAGATGGTATGAATGTACGTTAAATTTTTTAAAAAATCAGTTTATTATATGTGTATTACTCAAGGATAGTAGCAGTAGGTCCCATGTAACTTTTCCTACATGTAGTCGCTGTTACTCTGCACGAAAGCATATTTAAAAA
>JAPXFY010000013.1:38347471-38354971 GCA_030674185.1 Monoplex corrugatus
TCCTGACATCCCATTGTATTCTGACATCCCATTGTATTCTGACATCCCATCCCCAATCTGACATCCCATGTATTCTGACATCCTATAGGATTCTAACATCCTATAGTATCTAACATCCCATTGTATTCTGACATCCCATCGCAATCCTGTACATCCCATGGTATTCTGACCTCCCACTGTATTCTGACATCCCAGGTATTCTGACATCCCATTGTATTCTGACATCCCAGGGTATTCTGACATCCCATTATATTCTGACATCCCATGATATTCTGACATCCCATTGTATTCTGACATCCCATTGTATTCTGACATCCCATGGTATTCTGACATCCCATGGTATTCTGACATCCATGGTATTCTGACATCCCATGTATTCTGATCCCTGTATTTGAATCCATATCTGAATCTGTATTTGACATTACGTTCTATTCTGACATCCCATGGTGTTCTGACATCCCATTTTATTCTGACCTCTCATCATATTCTGACAATCCATGGTACTGTGACATCCCCTATTATTCTGACATCCTATGGTATTCTGACATCCTATGGTATTCTGACATAATATGGTATTTTGACATCCCTTGGTATTCTGACATAGTATGGTATTCTGACACCCCATGGTATTCTGACATAATATGGTATTTTGACGCCCCATGGTATTCTGACATAGTATGGTATTCTGACACCCTTTGGTATTCTGAAATAGTATGGTATTTTGACACCCATTAGTATTCTGACATAGTATGATATTTTGACACCTCATGGTATTCTGACATAGAATGGTATTCTGACACCCATTAGTATTCTGACATAGTATGGTATTCTGACACCCTTGGTATTCTGACATTCCAATATACCAAGGACACTGATAAAGTTCAAGTGCTATAAAGTCACATTCCCTTGGCTAAAACCCAGTTTTGACTGCCGAAACTCCTGCAGTAGAATCCCCCAAACCTTGCCAGTGTGTACAGGCTTATAAGCAAGTACAGGGCTTAAGCCATCCTCATTTTGAATCTCATCCATCACATGGCATCAGTTGAGTCAGTGCATGTAGAATTTATACCGAGTGCGGAGACGTCATTTTGAGAAAATGAAACGTAAAGTTACACTCACTCAAATCAACTGAATCACCACTGTGCACGCAAAGAGATAAATTCTTTTCAGCTCTCCAGTTGCCCCTAGATTCACTTAATAATAAAAAATAAAAAAATCACCGCAATGTCTGTTTCCAAGGTTTCGGTTTTGTTTGTGTCTTTTTAGTCCAGACGGTTAATCTTTTTTGTTTGATTTCTTTGTTTGTTTTTTATTTTGTTTTCCTGTTTTGTTTGCTCTTACTGCTAAAAGAGAGACAACCTTGTTTACCCTTTCTTGGGACTGAGGTCAAGTACCTGCATTTACTGTCCTTGAAAAGGCGTGTCACTAGTGATCGTTTTGAAACTGTGTATAACGTCTCTTGTACACCAGGAATTTTCAAACAGACTGGTTTACTTCCAGAAATATCCTGCTATAATGACCGGTAAGAGTCATCCCACGTAGAAAGGCCATATATAGAAAATACCCGATGTATTCTACAACAAAGCCATCACGTGAATAAGGACCGCTAAAGCCCTAGCCCTTGTCATCATAAAATTTTGGCCATGAGCTAGTAGGCAGTATAGGCAGGTTAACTACCTACAGAAAACATACAGGGGCAAAGTCAGAGGCAACAGGCTTGTATGTGAAGTTCCAAAAACATCGATATAATGTAAGGCAAATGTCTACGCTGTCGTCTACATTGAAGAGAATGGCGGTCGCCCGTGTGTGTGTGTGTGTGTGTGTGTGTGTGTGTGTGTGTGTGTGTGTGTGTGTGTGTGTGTGTGTGTGTTGTGTGTGTGTGTGTGTGTGCGTGCGTGGGTTCCTTCCAGGGTGGAGCAGCACCAGTGCTCGTGTGTCAGCAGGATCGAACCCTCAACGTCACTCTCTTTGTTTCTGCCTTGCTCCTTTGCTTTCTGTTACTTCTGTTACTTCTTCCTACCATTTTCTGCCTTGCTGGTCTATTCACATGTATATGTTCTATAAAACCTTAAATGCATTTTATTAGGATTGATGATAGGATACATGTATTAACTGCGATTTTGGCTCTTAGGAAAGTTGACGTGCAGAAGCAATTTAAGGAAATTTAGGCCTGTTTTCATAATGTTTTTGTGTCCTTAGTTGTATTCATATTTGTATTCAGCTTTGTATTCTTTTTTATCCCTTGGTGAGAAACTGGACGGAGTGGTCGACGCCAGAGGAACATCCTTAGATTATGTGCGCGAATATATTGATATGTGTACTAAATTTTCTTTTCCAGGTGTTTTTTTTTCTTCAATGAAATATGGTGCACATTTTGAGATGGTGATAGCCCTGATATGGCTCTGCGAAGTCGGCTGGGCTTTAACACTTTCACTCCTGTACCCTAGCCACCAATTGCAAAAACGACCTAAACTTAACCCTTTGACAACCTTACCTTATCCACCAGCTTCCCGCAGGGAGCTGGTATATAGGGTGGAGGAGTCAAAGGGTTACGCTTTTGCTTTGCTAGCATGGTTGACAATGCATGATGCTGATGGATAGGATGCGGGAGTCAAAGGGTTAAATAAAAATAACAGTAACCATCAGTGATGTCGCCTCTGTCAAGTAGAGCGACTGGAGGCCTCGCCATCTACAACTTTTCTGACCACCAAACTTCTTTTGAAGCCGGCAGGAGCAAGGAAAAATAACAGACCTGGTCACATTCATCGCCACATGTGAGCTGATCATTTAGACTGTAAACGAAAAACGAACCCCCCCGCATACAGAAACTCTTTTCAAAGAGCTTACTGACACTTATTTTCCCCCAATGCCTCGGCAAGGTCTCGACACAAAATGGTGTCGGTGGTTAGACCAGTACCACCGAGCTTCTGTGATTGATTGGCACTAAGATGTACATTGGCACGTTCAGATGAGCGAGAAACAGGAAAGCGTTCGTGCTGCTGTGATTGAAGCTGAACACAAGACATTAGTCCGCGAGTCTATCAACTGAGAAGCATGCCCGTTGTGAAGGAGAAGACAAAACAAGGTGGGAAATAATGAGAGAGAGAGAGAGAGAGAGAGAGAGAGAGAGAGAGAGAGAGAGAGAGAGACAATAAAAGAGAGAGAGACAAAGAAGATCTGGAAAGGGAAAGAAAGAAGGAGAGAAATGAAATGTTTGTTTCCCTTGATATGGATGTTAGCATATATATGCCAACGTTCATTCATATCTGCTGTTGCTAATCTACTTGTATAAAATGACAGAAAACTAATAATTAAAAAAAAAGTGCATGATAGACGAATTAAATAAAAAAACAAGTGAAGCAAGACATTTGATGAGAAGAAGAGATAGATAATTAGATAGATAGATAGATAGAGAGATGAGAGAGAGAGAGAGAGAGAGAGAGAAGAGAGAGAAGAGAAGAGAGAGAATAGACAGATAGACAGACAGACAGCTAGCAGGCAGACAGGCAGACAGCGGGGAGTTTGGAGTTACTGAATTTCTTTATAAGGATTCATTATTCTCGTACAAGTCCATATGCATGGCTATCCAAATCTGCCATCAATTATCTAGTACACTCCCCGAATCTGCATGAGACGCTATGAACACAATGGGAATATCATGAGTGCATACAAATATGTGTCAAGAGGGCTTTATCGCACTTGGGTAATTCCATGTGTCTTCTATCCAAATCTGACAGTGATAATCTGGAAGTCGCCTTGAGCTTACGCAAAACCATGCTGCACTGGAAAGCTCTGAAACAGAACCGGAATAAATTACATAACAACAACGCCAGAATGATTGGTGTATTGAGATATGCAACTAACAGGCCAGTGTTTACATGTATAACTGGGACTAAACTCAAGACATCAGATCCTTAATCCACAGACCTGACAACTGCAGCCAATCAACGATTGAACACACTCAATTAACATTGGTTCTCTGCTGTCGATCGGGATTGTCTGCAAGGAGAAAAGTTCATTTCTATCAAATTTGACAATTTCAGTTACATATTCTCCACCCAACCCATCAAACTCACAATCTTTTCTCTTCAATTTTACTGTTTACTGTCCCATTTTCTGCACAATTAATGGCCACAGGATTAGAGGATTTCTTGTCACAGGATTAGAGGATTTTCTTGCCACATAGAGGATTTTGCAAGATTAGAGATTTCTTGCCACAGGATTAGAGGATTTCTTGTCACAGGATTAGAGGATTTTCTTGTCACAGGATTAGAGGATTTTCTTTCATAGTGCTATGATAATGTTGTAGTTGATGATGATGATGATGATGATGAATGATGATAATGGTGATGATGATGATGATGATGATAAATCATGAGGCTGTGGACTTCCATTTAGGATTGGTGACAGGGCTGTATCTTACACTTACTGTCATAACATATCCTGTCATCAACCAGGCCTGAGAGAATACAAACACCTGTGGTGTTGGTCGAGACATTTATCCAACATTCTCAATGACACGTTCGTAAGAGGATGAGGCTCGACTGTGAGGTCCCAGTCTTCCCATTAAGCCTAGATCACACTCAGCTCTAGGTAGAAGCCAACTGGGACTGAAAAATCCCACAAAGATTTTGATATGACTTATGGGATTTTAAACCTACAACCTTCCAATCAGTAATCCATTGTGATAACCACTGCACCATGACGACTTTACACATAACCTTAAATTCACGTGTCATGCAATCAAATTATACCAAGACAGGTAACATTTTGTTATACATTTTAAATTACTATATTCCTCACAGCTCAAGAACGTCTAAAATAACGTTTGTTCCCATACAGTGGGTTGCAGTATATAAGAAACTTCCTGCCTCCGCAGATCATTACGTCGTTGTGACTTCTTTAAGCAGAAGTAGGGCAGACGGGTGAACTAGATTCTGTGATGGATTGGTATCAACATTTGAACATGATGCACAAAGAACTAGGACGTTTTCATGTTGTGAACTGGGATTAAATTCAGGGCATCAAGTTCATGAGCTATTTACAGACGAACGAGTGTGGAAAGAGATAAAAGAAGAAGGAGAAAGAGAGAAACTGATTGATGACTGGTCATTATCTTCCAAAGAGAAGGAGAAAACGAGAGAGAGAGAGAGAGAAGAGAGAGAGAGACAGACAGAGAGACACAGAGAGAGACACAGAGACAGAAGACAGAGACAGAGGCAGAGGCAGAGAGAGAGAGAGAGAGAGAGAGAGAGAGAGAGAAGAGATATGATGATGATGAGAAAGAGAGACAAACAGAAGAGAGAGAGAGATCGAGAGAGAGAGAGAGAGAGAACGAGAGACAGAGAGAGAGAGAGCTGAAACCAGCTGAAACACTTAGAGAGAGAGAGAGAGAGAGAGAGAGAGAGAGAGAGAGAGAAAAGACACAGAGACAGAGAGAAACAGAGAGAGATAAAAGAGAGAGAGAGTGACAGACAGATAGACACAGAGACAGAGAGAAACAGAGACAGAGAGAAACAGAGACAGAGAGAGAGAAGGAGGCTCAGACAGAGAGAGAGAGAGACAGACAGACAGACAAAAGACAGAGACAAGAGAAACAGAGAGAGAGAGAGAGAGAGAGAGAGAGAGAGTTGAAACCAGCAACAACGCTTAATTACCGAAAATAGCATTAGGTCCTAGCAGACTTGTCTTACAGCTAGTCAACAAGGCTTTTCCAAACTCCACCCCACCACGAACAGTTTTCTCTAATCAGTTCTTGGGAACTGTAGGAAAGCGACAGTGCTCTGCAGAGTACATATAGGGGTCACACGTTGTATACTAACTCATTCCTTTTCAAAATGAAACAGCATTGAGGTACATACTGTGTAATGAGCCACTAAGTATTGAACACCTTCTTATTGAATGTTTGGATTTGCACGATGTGAGAGATAAGCACCTTACAGCAGCCTCATTAAAAATATCTTTAAGAGATGTTCCTCCCAACATAAGTTTTAAGTTTCTGCAAAAGATCAATAGATTGCGTCTTGTATGATCATATCTATGGCTAATTATGTGCATGGCTCTATCAGATGTGGAGCTATTTCTAGCGTGGGTATTAGCGTTGATATGGCTTCAGCAGCATGAGCCTAAACCTGAAACTTGCTAATCTATGCATACAACAGAGGCATACAAACTTTAAAAAAAACCTGTATCAACTGATAATGAAAAAAATAAACACAAATACAAGAAATCATAAAAAGCACTAAAATATACACATGAAGAAGAGAAAAGGGATATACAAATGAAGAGCAGAAAAGAGAAAAACGAAGCATTAAAAAATCAATTTATCGAACAGACATAAAAAGACACAGAGACACAGAAAAAGAAGAGAAAAAAGAGGGATAAACACCACCATTAGTAAAATTGATATGAGTACCTTTGGCCTGTAAATGTTGGAACGCGAACACAAATGGCAAAGAAAAAGTAATGATTGAATGGATTTTGAAAAATAACAATAATTATTCTTATTTTACACGTTCACAAGCAGTGGTCTTTTGTGATTTACAAGAATAGAGTACAGACAGAGCAATACTTTGTAATCCTGAAAAATTGTTACACAGTAAACTTACAGACATGTTATCTGGAAAACATATTTTAAAAGATATTTTTCAATTGTTTTATTCATGTTACAATAGGTCTGTAATGTTAGATTAAACAGACAATACAGTTTATTTTCAAAATGATTACAACACTGGCAGAAACCAGTTGAAAGAATAATGTCTAGCATCACGTTTATAAGCATTGAAATCATTAACACCCGTTCTGAAGGTAGAATATACTAAGTCATCATCATCATCATGTACCCTGCCGCATGGTGTCGGCAATCATGGCCTTCCATACAATCTGTCCCTTGTCATTGCAAGTACATCTCCCACCCTCTCTGTCCTCAGTCACTCTGCAAGTCTGTTCAATAATTTCTCCGTGGTTCTATCTGGTGGTCTCTTTCCCTACAGCTTTCCTGTTTTGACTAGGTGCTCTGCTTTCCCTTGCCTGATAAAATACCCTGTAAAGGTTGCTTGTCTTTCCCTAATCTTCTTTATTGATGTTCTTCTTGTATCTGCCTCATACAAGACTGTTTACTGCTGTGTAATTTGCTTATTTTCACTTGTAACAAATACTCTTTTAGCTGTACCATGCACTTACACATTAATACACACACACACACACACACACACACACACACACACACACACACACACACACACACACACACACACACACAAAACCATACACATACACACACCAACAAACACACACAACATGCATGGCCATGCATGTACTCACACACACATACAGATACAGAGAAAGATTCTTATTTCAATAATATCATTTCAAACATGAACAAAATCAACTTAACATATTCACCAGAACGTGCAAGAAAGTGATCTCCCTAACAAACCAAAGGAACACATCGATTAATTAACAGGTCCGTGGTGAGCAAATATCGCTGCAAAAGGACAG
>JAPXFY010000013.1:38359971-38379971 GCA_030674185.1 Monoplex corrugatus
TTCTTTCTCAACTTGCAGCCATGGCCTTAACTAAAAAACAAAACACCATCAGTATTACCCAGAGACAATTTGGTGGTGCAAAAGTAGACGGTCACCACTGGAAAAACAAAACAAAACAAAAACAACAACAACGACAAAAAAAGCCAGAGGTCAGGACAGAGGTCACTTACTAGCAATCAGACTCCCTATCGGTTGTAGACCACCTGCTTCCTGGCTAACAGCACCCCCACCCCCATCCCCCTGCCACACCATCTTATCCCCAGCCTCCCTTCTGTTTCCTTCCTTAACCCTTTGACTCCCGCACCCTACCAACCAACTGCAAAATCTCAACCTTTTTGTAGTAATACTATTACAGGAAGTGGTGGATAGGGTGAGGGAATCAAAGGGTTACGTTTTTGCTTTGCTACCATGGTTAGAAATGCATAAATGCTGGTGGACAGTGAACGGGAGTCAAAGGGTTAACAACTGGTGATGACCCTTTGTTCCGCGTAAACAATGAAAATACATGTAGAACAAGTGCCATTTACAAGTTCGGCTCCCTTCCCCACCCTCTCCACCTCAACCTCCACGACTGGCCATCACGGGCTGCTGTCTTCTCTCATTTTTAAAGCAAATCTGTTGTTTGCTGGCTTTGTTGGAGTCCTAAAGAGAAACAAAGAAAGAGAGAGAGAGAGAACGCAAGAGAGAGAGAGAGAGGGAGGGAGGGAGGGAGAGCGATACAGAGAGAGAGAGAGAGTGATAGAGAGTGAGATATGTATTATACACACACACACACACACACACACACACACACACACACACACACACACACACACACACACACACACACACACACACACACATATATATATATATATACAGGGTGTTCAAAAAGAATACGCCAAAATCATCACGTGATGTGTCAAAAACGAAAAAAATTACAAACCTCTAGCATGAACACATGTGTTGTATATACATTCAAGTTTCATTTCATGTTTTATAAGTGCTCAATGTGGCCACCACCGGCAGCGCGGACAACATCAAGCCGATATGAGAATTCCTCCCAAACGCGCCTCAGCATGTCACGGTCCACCGTGTTGATTGCAGCTGTTATTCCATCTTTCAAGTCATCGATACTTGCTGGAAGTGGTGGAACATAAACTTGGTCTTTAACATACCCCCACAAGAAAAAGTCACACACAGTGAGGTCCGGGGATCTGGCAGGCCAAGCACAGAGAGCAAGGTCTTTAGCACCTCTCCTCCCAATCCATCGCTGAGGCACGTTTTCATTCAGATAAGCTCTAACCCCGAGATGCCAATGGGGTGGTGCTCCATCTTGCTGAAAAATGAAGTCATTCGAATCTGCTTGCAGAAAGTGAATAGCCAGTTTTGGAGCATTTCGAGATAGGTTTGTCCTGTAACGGTGTTTCCTTCAAAGAAAAAGGGACCATAGACCTTGTCTTGAGACACAGCACAGAAGACGTTCACTTTAGGGGAATCTCTTTCATGCTCAACAGTTTCATGTGGGTGATCTGTTCCCCAAATGCGCACATTGTGACGATTGATTGTGCCGCTCAAATGGAAAGTCGCTTCGTCACTAAAAACTAAACGTGAAAAGAGAGTTTCATCACCTTCCTCCATCTCCAGCATTGACTCACAGAATGTCCTCCGCATCACCTTGTCATCATTAGTAAGTGCTTGGACGAGGCTTAGTTTGTATGGTTTCATGTGTAATCGTCTCTTTAACACACGCCAGACAGTGGTATGAGGGATGGCAAGCTGAAGACTTGCTCGACGTACGGACTTACGTGGGCTGCTCTCAAATGCATCATGAATCCTCTCCACTTGCTCCTCTGTAACACGTGGTCTTCCAGGACTCTTTCCTTTGCACAGACACCCACTCTCTTTAAACTGTCTAACCCACCGTCGAATGCTCTCACGATGGGGCGGATCAATGCCGAATTCTGTTCTGAAAGCACGTTGCACCGTGACAATGGCGTTTGTTTTCGCGAACTCAAGCACGCAAAACGCCTTCTGCTGAGGAGTCGCCATTTTGATTGATCTTCCCACAATTCAGCTGCACCGGAAGTTATACTAACGACAGCGGTGAAACTGACACCCAATCAAACTTTGATAACTACTCTATCAAATAACCACTGATTCAGTCCACTACAATGCTATAGACCTGAAAAAACTGCGTAATGATTTTGGCGTATTCTTTTTGAAACACCCTGTATATATGCACACATATATATATATATATATATGAAGGAAGGGAGGGAAGGAGGGGAAGAAACAGAACAGATAGACGCAAGACACAGAGAAAACATGTATATGCTGATAGATGTCTGTTGATTTAAAGGGTAAGATAAACATGTTATTTTCAGTAAGCAAACACTCACACATCCATACCCACGCACATGTACCATACACACACACACACACACACACGCCCACCCGCCCACCCACCTAACCCCCTCCCCCCCACACGCTTCTACCATCTACACTCTCAGACCAGGAGTGGTGGGACCAAAAAACAATTCCGCGAACTCAGAAGGCAAACATAGTTAACAGCGAGAACCATTAGCCATTACCAGTCAGGAAACCCCCCTACATCCGGCTGACGTAAGATGCACACATTTCTGGTCATCCATTTGCTATTTGTTAATTTGTTTTTCATCGAAGGTTTAGTATCCCGTGTCGATGCAGACGTACTCTTACAGATGGTCGACATTCTACATAAAAGAAGCTGAAAACAAATGTATGGGTTGAAAACTACAGATGACCAACATATGCAAAAGCTAGAGCCAATATTTGGGTTGAAAACCAAGGCATTGAACACACAAGGTCTTTTTTGTTTGTTTTCGCAACCTTAAAATTAAACGTTTTAGTTACTGTATTTGTATTTTGTATTTTGGTAATTTATTAAATATCTATTATCGTTGCATTACTCTGTGGTGTCTATGGTAGTAGTAGTAGGCCTCCTTCGGTCATGACTGACCATGGACAAAGTACATCCGTTCTAATGTCTAGATGGGCTGTCTGCTTGGTCCAAGCAGCGTCGCCTGTGACTGCACAGACCAATGCGAGAGAGGCAGTCTCTGTCGCAGCGGTCGCATGTGTATGCTGATGCTGGTCTGTTGGCTGTCATCCCTTTTCTGCGAACTCGCTTTTCTGCTGCAGCAGCTGACAGTTTGTCCTCACCAATCCGCAGCTGTTTCTTGAGAGTAGTTCTCCAATGGATATACCACGTAAATATCAAGCTGCATTCCCATGGATTAGTGCAGTTGCATAGAACAGTTTTTATCTGTGCATGTGTACTTTTGTTTATATAACTTTGCCACGATCAACTCCTTTGTTATCGTAGGCTCTGTGACATGTGCTGGGTGAATGGTGAACACAGGAACATGGCTCACTGTTTCGTTTAACAGACTAAATGATTGATGGCTTGATGTTTCTTTTTCCAACGCTAAAGACAATGACAACACAGCATTCTCTGATCAATGTTCCATTGCTAATATCTACTTAAACTTTATGGAGGGGAAGAGAAAAATCCCTTTCTGATCCGTGATAAGAAGCTGGTTTCTCGTGCGTCGTAGGCAACCGCTTTAACCCTCTGACTCCGGCACCTTGTCCACCAGTATCCTGCATTGTCAATTGTGCCAGCAAAGCAAAAACTTAACTCTTTGACTCCCTCACCCTATCCATCAGCTTCCTGTAGGAAGCTAGTCGTCAGAATATGGGAGTCAAAGGGTTGAGTTTTTGCAGTTCGTGGATCGGGTGCGGGAGTCTAAGGGTTAAAAAACTGAATGTTTGAGGACCTGCAATTTGTTTTTTCCAACGGTAAAGACATTGACAACACAACACTGTTCGGTCAATGTTACATTGCTAAGATCTGCTCAAATCTTAGTGGAGGGGAGAGAAAACCCCCTTTCTTATCCGTGATTAGGAGCTGGTTTCTCGCACATCCTAGGCAAGTACTTCTATCACTAGACTATTGCTTCACCCGAAAAGGTCCTGGCGGTGAAAAAGTTGCCTATCGTTTTGCTGAATGGGTATGAGTAAAGAGGGAGAAAGGGGGAGGGTCACTGTGCGCGTGTGTGTGTGTCTGCCCAGCTCTGAATGGCTCCTTACCCTTATTTATGTTAATGAAGATAGAATTGGAGAGGCATCACCTCAGCTCCCAAAATCACCCCTGAAAAGAAAGATCTTCATCCCCCTACTCCCAGATATAATCGGTTATGAAACATCCTCTGCCTCTGCGTTATATTTTGTAGTTCATTTTTAGTTTCAGTTTCTCAAGATGGCATCCCTATGCTCAAAATATATCTCATATGTAACTGATGCCACAGACGTAATATATTAAGTCTATGAGGGAAAGCTGTTGGTGTAACTCGTTAACTGACTGACTGGAAGGTCGCAGGTTCTAATATCCATCAGTACCCCCAAAATTACTACGGGCTTTTTCAGCCTTGAGCATGCTATGGGCTCGATGGGAAAACTGGGATTATACAGATGACTCTTCATGGATGTTCCATGACAGTGAGCTAAAATTTCCTGACTAAATGCTGCGGACGTCTGCATCGTTTATACTTTGTTAACGACATGATATATTACGACAGCAAACACAGAGTACGCCTTGTCAGACAGAGATGGAATTCCATAACACCATGATCATCATCTCCACTCCCCTGTCATGCCCTGATCTCGTGATGACCTCAGTTTCTTTGCCTGAGGGAAATTCAAAGACAGGGGATCAGGTGTGAGCAGTTCATGGGGATGTCCGTGGAGGACCATGGTGGTCAGCTCCTTACTGACTGTCTCCCATTCACTTTGGCTTTACGACCTAAGTGATCACAATCGTCAGTTGGGAGCTTAAAGGCAACGTTCTTAGTAAGTTGGACAAAAGTAAACAACCAACCAACCAACCAACCAACCAACCAACCAACCAACCAACCAACCAACCAACCAACCAACCAGCCAACCAACCAGCCAACCAACCAACCAACCAACAAACAACAACCAAACAAAAACCAGACACTACTGAATTCCATCAATTAGACCAGTGCCGAGTCTCCTCTAGTAGGGGTCCCCTTGGCAGGTTAACATCGCTGACTGCCACAGGTTTCCTGACACTGGGTCATCGACTGAATGAATTTGGATTTGATGGTGTGTTGAAAAGGCAAAATGAGTGATATGGGACCAACACCATTAAGGCGGCGCAGAAAACCGATCAATTTTAAATGAACATTCACAACGATTGTGCTGAATGGAACCATAAAATATTGTTTCTGTGATTTCATTATTTTTTGAAAGAATAGAAAACCAGAAAATAAAACACAAACTACACACACATACGCGCGCACGCGCGTAAAAACAAAACACACAACACACACACACCACACACACACCACACACACACACACAACACAACACACACCACACATTCATCTCTCTCTCTCTCTTTCTCTCTCTCTCACACACACAAACACACACATAAATATAGACAGACAGACAAACGCACACACATACACACACATATACATGCACACAGACACAAACACAGGCACACAAACAAACAAACAACAGACAGACAGACAGATAGACAGAAGCACACACACATACACAGGCACATACACGCAGAGAGACAGACAGACACAAACATAGACAGATAGACACACACAAACACACACCACACACACAAACACACACAATACACACAACAACACACACACACAACACACACACACACACACACACACACACACACACACACACACACACACACACACACACACACACACACACGTGTGACAAGAGGGTGGGAACTGACATTAGGTCAGATGTCTATAAGTGGAATCCAGTGAAGCACACCTAAACTTTACACAGGAAACCCCCCGACAGCTCCAAAGCCACATTTTCCGCTAAGGTCGTGCGAAGATATATTACCCTGAAGATTTCGGAAGACAGAATTCGACAACATTCTTCAAATGTGTGTTTCTTCACGGCACTTTTAGATCGATTTAGTGGAATTGCAGGACACGCATATCCACTGGAACGAAACTTTAAGCGGCCTATTTTCGAAAACATGTTTAGTCACGTTTCTTTCTCTCTCTCTCTCTCTCTCTCTCTCTCTCTGTTGTCTCTCTCTCTGTTGCTCTCGTCTCTTTTTCTCTCTCTGTGTGTGTGTGGTGTGTGTGTGTGTGTGTGTGCGTGCGTGAGTGTGTGTGTGTGTGTGCATGTGTCTACGTGCGTGTATGTATGTATGTATGTGTGTTTGTGTGTGTCTGTGTGTTTTACAGTCGATGAAGGTGAGGGGTCAAAGGGTTAAGTTTTTACAGTTGGTGGAAAGGGTGCAGGAGCCAAAAGGTTAAAGTAATCACAGCTTGTCCCTACCTCCCTCTCTTTCTCTCTTTTATTTTTCGTTCTTTTCTGTCGTTCTCTTATGCACTCAGTTTTCTTCGTTACACAAACACACACTAGTGTCTGTCACTTCTTCCCCATTCCCCACCCCACATCATAAAACCAGACTCATAAACATAAGAACAGACATACATGAATCGCATGTGCATACGCGTTACTGAGAGAGAGTGAGAGGTTGGGGAAGGAAAGAGAGAGAGGGAGGGAGAAAAATAGAGAAGATGAGAAAGATGAGAGAGAGAAGAGGAGAGAGAAAGACGAGAGAGACAGAGACAGAGAGACAGAGAGAGAGAGATGAATGGAGTTTGAATGAAATCTGTCTTTATTTTCCAATGGTAAAGATACTAGTTATGATCTACTAGTTAATATTCTTGAATAATTTTAAAATTAAAAGGGAACAAAAAAAACAATACGAATAACACAGATGAGAGAGACAGAAGACAGAGAGAGATGAGAGAGAGAGAGAGAAGAAGAGAGAGAGAGAGAGAGAGAGGAGAGAAAGAGACAGGCAGGCAGACAGACAGACAGAGACAGACAGACAAAGAGAGAAACATCATCAATTATCCAACTAAGAAAGAGAGGGGGAGGAGAGAGAGAGAGAGAGAGAGAGAGAGAGAGAGAGAGAGAGAAGAGAGAGAGAGGGAGAGAGAGAGAGACAGACAAAGTTTGCCCCACTTATTTCTGTCTTTGTATTATATTGACTTTAATGCTAGGGAGGACGATTTTACGTTTTCCACATTGTGTCTTTCGTCTGTACTGAAGAACAATGGAATAATCAGAGCATGGTCTTGGAGAAGAGTTGTCCTCTGTGTTTCTAAGGACCACTCTGAGTGATGCATTCTGTTCTTCGTCTAACTTCGAACAATGACGTTTGAAAACATTGAACAGGCCAAGTCTGCATTATATCGCTGTGCACTGAGCTTTAATAATGGAACTCAACGCAGTGAAATGGGTGGCTGTATGGTTAATGCACCTGGACGCCAGAAAATCAAGTTTCAAATCACATATAACGACTGGAATTTTTCTCCTCTCTCCGCTAGATCTTAAGTTGTGGTCTAAAGTGATAGTCTGGTAGTTCATGAGAATCCGACAATAGCATCAGTATCTCATAGTGCAACCAAAATGTTTTCAGGTTTCTTTGAGCAACATTCTTATAGCTAGTCCTCATAAATCTAAGAATGATAGGACTTAAAAAAAAAAACCTCGATAAAACAGAACAGAAATATCGGATGTGACAATGATAAACCGATGTCCCGTGTGCCGCTCGCATTCAGCACAAGATAAAGATCCCACGGCACAAGGGGAGTCATCCTAGCATGCAAAATAAATTTCTGTTGAAAATTTCACTCTCATAGGTAAATAGAAATGCAAGCATACAGAAAAATAATATATGAATAAAAAGAAACTGAGTGGGCCTAAGTTTAATACAGTTAATCCATTGTGACAAAACACAACAACAACAACAAAAAACAAAACAAAATACAATACAAAGAGCTAAGACTTTATATTATTATTATTATATTATTATTATTATTTATTATTTATATATCATTATTATATTATATCATTATTGTTATTGTTGTTATTGCTTCGACTACTACGACTACTACTACTATTGCTGCTGCTACTCTGCTGCTACTGCTGCTCTACTACTACTACTACTATTACTACTTTCATTTATATAACCCAGACAGTACGTGTCAAAGAATGCTTGTTACACTTAGAATGTTTCGGGGTGGGGGAAGGGGTGAAGGTTGCCAAGTCAATACGTCGATGCACTATTGACAGTCTATCTATCTATCTATCTATATCTATTTATCCATCCATATCTATCTATCTATCTTCTATCTATCATCTATCCTCTCTCTCTCTCTTTCTCTCTATTTGTTTATCTATCTGTCTATCTGTCTGTCTACCTATATATCTATCTGTCTGTCTACCTATCTCTCTCTCTCTATTTGTTTATCCATTATCCATCTATCTATCTATCTGTCTGTCTGTCTGTCTGTTTGCCTGTTTGTTTGCCTGTCTGCCTGTCTATTGATCGATCGATAGATCCATACATCCATCCATTCAATCTCCCATCCAACCATCCACCTATCCACCTATCCATCTATCCACCTGTCTGTCTCTCTCTCTCTCTATCTAGCTCCCTACCTATCTACCTACCTATATATATATATATATATATATATATATATATATATATATATATATACTACATACATACAACACAATACATACATACATGCATACATACATACATACATACACCAATCACATACGCAATACGCACATACATACATACATGCATATATACCTACATATTCAAGTAGGTATGTATGTGTGTGTGCGTGCGTCAGTGAACAGGCATAATGATTGCTATGTGTCTTTTCATGGAAAGGCAAAAAACAAGACCAATGAGTACACTAGGAGCATGGTTCAGAGCTTTGTAGGTCCCAAGGAACCGAACCTCTCCTAGTCACCATGAAGCGACCTGAGGAGAGATGACATGGTTGGTCCACACCAACATCACTCATAACGACAGTCTTTGCAAGATCATCACGCGGTGCACCGTCGACAAAGCACGCAGCTAGACGAGGGTGGCAAAGGAAGAGCTGGTCTGACAACGTGAAAGACTGGACAGACATGTATGTGCCAGATATCACATGGTGCGGGTCGCAGACAGACCAGCATGGAGGGGACGTCAGCTATGTCTGCCCTCAGGTCCCACCCCACCCCACCCCACCCTTCTCGACGGCGGCAATAAACTAGGGATACGTAACGTAACGCAACATAACGTAACGTAACGTAACGTAGCACGTAACGAAACGTAATTGTCTAATTGCCGCTGGTAATTTTGCTGTTCGTGTTCTTTACTTCATGTGCGTGTGTGTGGGATGGTGGACTGATGAGAGCTGGGCGATGTGGCGTTTGGTGATGGCAATCACAGGCCAAACATTTTCATTGTTTTGTAGCTCCATATGCTTGGAAAAAAAATGAAAGTAGAACTAAATATCTATTCGTATATTCCTGTATAAATCTGTCTACAAGTAGAACAGTAACTGCAGGCATGCATCATATTAACATAAGAGTTTGTGGGCGAGTTTGACAAAAGACGAATTGACAGGAGTGGTAGGCTACGACAACCGACGACACGGACAACGAGATACAAAGATAGTTTCATACCCAAAGCCATATTATCTTTTAACAACGCTTATACTCGTAATTTTATTTGAAATCTTTATGCTTAACCTGCACTCTATTTTTTACTATTTTAATGTTTATTGTGATAATTGGCACTTGGTCTATGTGAGAGCAGCGCGCTGTGATATGCGAGAGTATGTGATATTATAATGTATGTGATAATATTAATTGTTTGTTTTTAATGCCTTTATAATTTATAATGTATAATTTTATGTCTAATTTGTAATGTGATTGGCAACGTAATTTTCTTCGGGACAAATAAACTATCTTGTATCTTGTATCTTGTAAATCGTTCATTCATAGCGCGATATACCGAGCTCCATTAGACACACTGCGCCTTACACATGATCAGACATTCAGCGGAGCTGGGAGACCAAATTGTTAGGCCAGCTGACTACGTTCCACTGGGAGACCAAATTGTTAGGCCAGCTGACTACGTTCCACTGGGAGACCAAATTGTTAGGCCAGCTGACTACGTTCCACTGGGAGACCAAATTGTTAGGCCAGCTGACTACGTTCCACTGGGAGACCAAATTGTTAGGCCAGCTGACTACGTTCCACTGGGAGACCAAATTGTTAGGCCAGCTGACTACGTTCCACTGGGAGACCAAATTGTTAGGCCAGCTGACTACGTTCCACTTTATTGTTGCAAAGTCTGCACCTTTGTAGGCATACAGACTGTGTGTTTTCCACTTTCTATTAACCAGCCACTTACATGAATTACAGGATAGCTATTGTACACGTTTGATATTCTGCGTGCGTATTATACACGAATGGGGGTTTTAGGCACTGGCTGGTCTCCATACATCGCCCTGACAGATTGGAACAGTCTCCATCCTTTTACTTACCAGGCGCAGGACTCTGGGTGGACCAAACCCAAGAATTTCCAATCGGAAGCCCAGTGTTCACTCACTCGACAACCGCGCCCATCAATTATGCAAGTTGGCCTTATGAGGTAGTATGTATGTCTTTGGGTAGGATAGATTCGCTTCATGCCTGTCGGTCTAATAATTTATCTGCGCATCTGTACAGCAATCTATATTTTAAACATATCTGCCGAACAGCCAAGACTGGCTGTAAGACAGACCCAACAGGACTTAATGCTACCGTCCTTGTGTAATAAAGTGTGTTGAAGTTTTCTTTTTTCTTTTTTCTGTCTGTCTGTCTGTCTTTCGTATCACTCCCAAGTCAGCTGGCTAATACCATTTGGCGGGACTAATCCATCGACTGCTTAATCAATCCTTCTCTCTCTCTGTCTCTTTTTCTGACGCTTTGGCTCTCTCTCTCTCTCTTTCTCTCTCTCTCTCTCTCTGTTGCGTTTGTGTGTGTGTGTGTGTGTATGTGTGTTTCTGTGCGTGTATATGTAGTGCGCATGTGTGTGTGCATCTGTGTGCGTATGCGTGTGTGAGGAGAGAGAGAGAGAGAGAGAGGGGAGAGACAGAGAGAGGGAGAAAGAGAGAGAGAGAAGGGAGGGAGAGAGAGAGGAGAGAGAGAGAGGGACAGAGAGAGAGAGAGAATTTGTACCCTCGTGTATGCCAGTTTGTGAGTGCAAGTGTGTGTGTGTGTGTGCGTGCGTGCACGCATGTGTGTGCATGTGTATGTGTGTGTATGTGTGTGTTGTGTGTGTGTGTGTGTGTGTGTGTGTGTGTGTGTGTGTGTGTGTGTGTGCGCGCGCGCGCGAGCGATTCCCTTCCCCTCTTCTCTCTCTCTCTGTCTCTCTCTCTCTCTCTGTCTCTCTCTCTCACTCATTCTCTCTTTCTGTACGTTTGCACGTGTACACCTCTCCCCTATTTCTCTTTGTTTCTGACTCTGTCTGCCTCCCCCCCCCCCTCTCTCTCTCTGTCTTTCTCTGCAGCTCTGTCTCTGTCTGTCTGTCTCTGTCTCTGACTCTGTCTCTGTCTGTCTGTCTGTCTCTCCCCATCTTTCCAGCTCTTTCTGTGTCCATTTCTCTAACGATCTCTCTTCGTATGTCCGTCTCTCTCTTTTCGTCTCTCTGTCTCTATCTGTCTGTCTGTCTGTCTTTCTGTGTGTGCCTCTATCTAGCCCTCTGTCTCTCTCTTTCTCTGGCCTTCAGTACTCAACAACATTAAGTCAGGGACGTGGTGGTCAAGAGACTTCCCTCCCCCAACCCCGCCCACCACCCCCCACCCCATTAAACCAATCCTTTCTGGCCTTTCTTGCTGCTAGCTTGCTGTCCCTCAGCTCTCCCATGGGTTTTACGAACGTTCGGCTTATTCTCAGTCCATCGAAGTATTAGGATCACATATTTTCAGGTAGGAGGGTCTTGCAGAGAGAGAGAAGAGAGAGAGAGGAGGAGAGGAGAGAGGGAGAGAGAGAGAGAAAGAGAGGAGAGAGAGAGAGAGAAGGAGAGAGAGAGAAGAGAGAGCGAGGAGAGAGAGAGAAGAGAAAAGGAGAGAGAGAGGAAGAGAGCGTGAGTGAGAGAGAGAGAGAAGAGAGAGACAGAGAGAGAGAGAGAGGAGAGGAGAGAGAGAGAGAGAAGAGAGAGAGGAGAGAGAGAGAGGCCAATCATCAATTCTAACAGAATGTGTGTAAGGCTTTATGGAAAAAGGCGAATGGATCAGCAAGGCAGAAAATGAGAGAGAGAGAGAGACGAGAGAGAGAGAGAGAGAGAGAGACAGAGAGACAGAGAGAGAGAGACACACAGAGAGAGAGAAGAGAGAGAGAGAGAAGAGCCAATCATCAATTCTAACAGAATGTGTGTAAGGCTTTATGGAAAAAGGCGAATGGATCAGCAAGGCAGAAAATGAGAGAGAGAGAGACAGAGAGAGACAGAGAGACAGAGAGAGAGAGACAGACAGAGAGACAGACAGAAGACAGACAGAAGAGAGACAGACAGATAGAGAGAGAGAGATACCCAATTATGAATTTTAACAGAATCTGTGTAAGGTTTTATGACAAAAAAGGCGAAAGGACATCAAAAGCAAAAAAATGAGAAACGAAGAGGTATGCAAAAAAACAAAACAAAACAAAACAAAAAAAAGAGCAAGGTAGAAACAAAGACAGTGACAGAAAAGAGAACATTTCTAGCACAGAATTTTCAGAAAGCAGGGAGACTATAACCTATAACTAAAAGACCTCCAGGCATTCCTTCCAAGAAAGTAAAAGATATGGAGTGTGTGCTCTCGTAGTTCAACCAACTGCCTACGACACCAGACACTCGATCTCCCCCCCCCTTACACCAGACTTATGTGATGGTCCAGGAGGCATTCTTCCAATTGAGACCATAAACCGAGATTGCATCGAAACTGAAGGCCAGCCAACCTTCTTGCCTTCCTGAAGTCTTGGTTACAAAAAGGTGGGTTGTACTGCACTGCAGCAACGCTCTTTGAAAGTGGAGAGCAGATCGAGGTTGACGTGGCAACTATATTGAGACAAAAAGAACATGAATATGAATATGATATGGACTATGACTATGAATAATATACTATGAATATACATAAATCGACCTTCAGACTGCAATACATATTCAGCGCATGTTAAAGATCCCAGGGCAACCAAGGGTAAAACTAACAAAAACAACAACACCTTTTATAAATATAACTATGACTATGAATATGAATATGACTATGACTATGAATATACACAAATCAACGTCCAGTGTGCAATACATATTCAGTGCACGTTAAAGATTCAAAGGCAACCAAGATAAAAACAACAACAACAACACTTTAATAGATTAACAAAAAATACACTAAAACTTGTCTAAAAAAAGTGCACCGCGGCGACACATTCTCCCAAGGAACAGCAACCTGAATTTCAAATGATAAGTTCATTGTGCCAAAAAAGGAAATGAAAACAAACACAAAACAAATTAAACATGTTAAAATCTAAATCAAAGCGACTGTCAGCGTTAAGCAAACAGAAACCAGAAACACACAAAAATAGAATCAAAACGCGTATTCAGTGTACAGAAAAGATATGCGCAAATTTCTAATCCAAACTGGCCGTTGTCAAGCGTATACAACAAAAGACAACAAAGAATACGTACAGAATCTTTAATGAAAATATCAATCACCAAAAAGAAGAAGAAGAAGAATTAAATCGAAGAAGAAGAAGAAGAAGAAGAATTGACGAAGAATTGCGAAGAAGAAGAATTGCGAAGAAGAAGCGAAGAAGAAGAAGAGAAGAAGAAGAAGAAGAAGAAGAAGAAGAAGGAAAGAAGAAGAAGAAGAAGAAGGAAGAAGAAGAGAAGAAGAAGAAGAAGAAGAAGAAGAAGAAGAAGAAGAAGAGAAGAAGAAGAAGAAGAAGAAGAAGAAGAAGAAGAAGAAGAAGAAGAAGAAGAAGAAGAAGAAGAAGAAGAAGAAGAAGAAGAAGAAGAAGAAGAAGAAGAAGAAGGAAGAAGAAGAAGAAGAAGAAGAAGAAGACGAAGAAAGAAGAAAGAAGAAGAGAAAAGATGCTGAAGAAAAAGATGCTGAAGAAAAAGATGCTGAAGGAGAAGAAGAAGAAGCAAAGAAGAAGAAAGAAGAAAACAACAACAACAACAAATACCAACAAGAACTACAACAACAACATCAACAACAACGCGTACAAAACAGCAGCAAGGCTTCTTCGATGTTTGGCTGAACCGGAGAAAATTTATATCGACTGTAAAAAAGACCAGAAAACTGAAAACAAAATATACAGAGAACTGACATAGACGGTCTGGTCTCTGCTGTTACTAATCCTGAGACGAGACAGGATTATAGTTTGCAGAGTTATTTATGATTGTGGCTGGAACACACTAATGCATTCATCCCAGGCTTTTTAATGGTGGACTAGGTACACTCGAGATGGACAAAATAACGACCCAGCTACAACATTCTGATACAAAGATTTACACTGATTACCTGTCCAAGCAGTAATCCCCCTCTGTAAAAGAAAGATAAAAAAAACAAAAACAACAACAATAACAACAGCAACAAAAAACACACAAAACAAACAACAACAACAACAAAACAAAACAAAACAAACCAAAAAAAAAAAAAAAAAACCCGGAAAGCTAAAAACTAAACAAAATCTGTATGTAAAGAAGACAGTCATTTCATATTGCTATTCGCCTTTTATATAATGAAGAAGAAGATGCCTTGCTTTTTGTTTGCTTTGTGAACATGAGAGGTTTAAATGCTGGTGTAATGGAAAACGATTAATGTTGTACACACGAAAGAGCGTATTGTATACATCCACAGTTTCATAATGATGACTATGTTTATAAGGCGCCAAACCTTGGTATATAAATCAAATCGAAGCGCTCACTCTCATCATTTACACAAAATTTCTTTTAAACTTTTTTTAGGATCATTGTACTCAGGGAGGTTACCATTGTGCTCACCTTTTTTTAGTCCCATTTTGTTCGCCACCTTAATGCCACAGAATCTGGAACAGTTTTTACAATGAGATGATGATGATGACGATGAGGGTGATAATCACGATGATATGGAGTTTCATTCAGGATTGAGACTGCGTGAAAGGGCTGGACTCTATGCTTACTATCATAATATATCCTAGCGTCAACCAGGCCCGAGAGATACAGACACCTGCGGTGCTGGTTAGAAGATTTGAGCAACACCCTGAATGACGCATCCGTGAAGTGGATGAGACTCGACTGTGTGGTCCCAGTCTTCCCAATGAGCCCATAACACGCCCAACTCTGGGTGGGAGCCAGTTAAGAGTCGAAAAATCCCACAACGATTTTTGAAGGTACTGATGGGGATTCCAATCCACAACTTTCCAGTCGGTAGTCCGTTGCGCTAACCACTACACGACGACGACTGGTTACACTAAAACATTCTTTCACAATAACAAAGACTTAAGGAAACAGAACACTTGTGTACTGGGAGGGGGATGACAGGAGGTAAGTGAGACGAAAGGGTGAGGGGGAAATCAGTTGCTGGACGGGAGAGGTATGTCTTCAAGCCACACTTGAAGGAAAACAACAGCATGTAACCGTCGAACAGACAGGAGAAGCTCATTCCAGTTATACGAACCAGGCACACAAAATGAGTAGCGACAAAATGTGGAATGAGCGGATAGATCAGAACCATTCTCAACACAATGACCTCAAAATTGACGTGCAGAATGGTGGAGTAAGAGTGGAGGGAAAGAAGATGGGGCATGGGGAGGGGGGGGGGGCGCTGAATTAATGAACGGAGCTATGTCAGATACATGGTTATTTGTTGTCGCAGTTTAGAGATGACTTCATCTGTTGTGGCGTATCTATCGTTACAACGTTTATGATAGCATTGAAATTGTCTCTTAAAGAGATGTGAGAATGATGACTGTGTGTAGCGAATCTAGTGTATACACATTATAATTTTTGAATGGGGATTATCACAAACAGTAAAAATCATGAATTAAACTGAACTGAATTGTGTTAGGACGTACTTACTCCCAGTAGCCCCCATCGGATGACATTACAATTAACATGAAATATCTCTGTAACAGGGCTTTTCTTTGACGCTAAATCCGACTTCAGTTTATGAATTACAACGCCTGGTTGATATGCTATGTGTCATAGTCATATAGAGCAATTTAAGTTCGTTGTAATGAGCATGGAAATTCAGTACAAGGGATTTGTATGTTGCGCATGTAGCATCATCATTATCATCAAATGCCCTGCCGCATGTCATTGGCGATCATGGCCCTCCATATGTATCTTCCCTTGTTGCCGCAAGTACATCTTCCACCCTTTCCGTCCTCAGCCACCCTGCATGTCCGTCCAATATTTTCTCCCTGGTCTACCTGGTGCTCTCTTTCCCACCACCTTTCCTGTTGTGACCAAGTGCTGTAATTCCCCTTTCCTCATGAAAATGGCCTATAAATGTTGCCTGTCTTTTCCTAATCTTCCTAATGAATGATCTTCTTGTGTCTGCATCCATTAGGACTGTCTCGTTTGTTTTCTTTGCTGTCCATGAAACTCTCAACATTCTTCTTAGAAACCACATCTCGGCTGCCTCAATCTTGATGCATATAGCCTCATACACAGAAATCACAAATCTGATGGCACTTCTGTAATAATCAAACTTGATGGTGTTTTGCTCGAACAATCACACTAATAAGTCGGACATACATGTTACAGGACCTTGCATCCTTATTGTTTTGTACACGCCATGCCTGAAAATAACCAGTACCAATAGCTTGTTCGTTCTGTGTGAAGCCTTGGCAATTTCTGTGCAGAGTTTATCTGGTAATGGGGGACACACACAGGCAGTTGGGCTTTTTAGTCTACTTGTCAGGCCGCTCGTCTCGTGAAACAGCCAGGTCTGCACTGAATGGAGTTTCCATTTCCGCGCAGAGTTTGTTATGGTGATTGGGTACACAGGCAGTTGGATTTGTATTCTGTACGTAAGGCCACTCACTGCAAGGAAGAGTCAGGTTCGTACTTAACGGGGTTTCTGCTGCTATCAGTTTTAAACAAAGTGGGCCACAGCAACACGTGAAAATGCAACGTAGAATGTTTCATGAGCGAGTCTTTACAGAGAAGTGAGGATCATGACGAGCAGTCTGGTAATCTTACAACTACTTACAACGTAAATAAGCTTGGGTTTTACAGCTTAAAGCATCCACTGACAAATAAAATCAAACAAACAAAAAGAAATATGTATCAATCATTTTATCATTTTCTCGATGGTTCTTTTGTGTTCATTCATTCAATTGTTTGTTCATAAGGTATATCTCATCTACAAATGATAGAACGGTATTATTCAAAAAGGACTCTTACATATATACATATATAGGTATATATATATAAGTATATAAATACATACACCAACCACACACCACACACACATATATATATATATAATATATATATATATATAAGAGAGAGAGAAGAGAGAGAGACAGAGAGAGAGAAAGAGAGCGAGCGAGAGAGAGAGAGAGAGAAAGAGAGAGACAGAGACAGAGAGAGACAGAGAGAGAGACAGAGACAGAGAGATATGATAAACACTCTCATCTAAACATGTAACATTCAGCTGTCGATGTTTATCTTCTTCGCATAAACGATTTCTGCTTTTCTGAAGGACTGGTGGTATAACTGGGTTGAAGAACAGCAAGTATTCCACACCACAGAAGAAAACATAAGCGTCATTATTGACTCAGATTATTTTTTGTATTATCAGAAAGAGCAGGACAACTGACATGAAGCTTTTCAACCGAAGGCAACAATCGCATGACACTTTGAACCCCTCCCCCCCCCCCCCCCCCCCGCCAACAAAAACAGTCCAACAAAATGTGTTGGAGACAGAGTTCTTGGCCTTGGTCTTTGGGACTGCAGCATTTTACTAGCACGGTTGACGAGTCTCATCATGTACCAGAATGAGCCGATGGCTTTTTCTGTACCCAATCACCATAACAAAACTCTGCTCATTATAGATAAAACAAGACCCTGTCCTCTTCAACTTGGCTTCGTAAAGCCTGAAACTGGTCAACGCCCTTGCCTAGTTGATCCTGTGTAAGGCACAGCCATTTCCTAGCAGCATTTACACTGGCGGTTTAGCAGGCAGGCAGTTTAGCGTGTATTTCTTTATGTTAGACAACCTCTCCCCCCCCCCCACACACACCACATGAACCAGCATGGTGTGTACTAAGTGGAGTCTCTGCAGCCATCAGTGTAAACTTCGCAAAACCACAACACCAGGTAAAACTGAACTCTGGACTGTTTCAGACCCAGTCTTTATACAGAAACGTGGGTCATAAAAAGCCAACTGGAGATTTTGAAAGCATCCACGCACGCACACAAACACACGTGCATGGATACGAACACACACATGCACACACGTACACACAGAGACATATACAAACACACACACAGACACTCACGCGCACACAAAACACACACACACACACAAACACACAATTAGACACACGTGCATACCAGCATGGGTACACACACACACACACACACACACACACACACACACACACACAAACACATGTAGACACACATGCCTATCAGCACGTACACACACACACACAACATACACACACACACACACACACACACACACACAAACACATGTAGACACACATGCACATCAGCACGCGTGCATACACACACATACGCAGACACACACATACACATCACACACACACACACACACACACACACACACACACACACACACACACACACACACACACACACACAAGCACATGTGTAGACTCACGTCCATACCAGTACGCGTGCACACACACACACTACATACACACACACACATACACACACATACACACACACACACACACACACACACACACAAAACACACAACACACACACTACACACACACATACACACACACACACATACACACACACATACACACACACACACACATACACATACACACAATACACACACACTACCACCACACACACCATACAACACACACACACACACACAACACACACACACACACACACACACATCACACACACACAATCAACACACACACACACACACACACCATGCCCTAATATCATATATAAACTGTTTCTATGGCTGTTCTCTAAACTCAGTTGGATTCACTGCATTTCCACTGCTTAGACTTTTAGGGGAGCCCAAAACAAGTGCAACGTTCAAGCAAACAGGAACCAGAAAAACACGAAAACATCACAAACAAACACCAAACACAAAATTACGAGAAAGTCCTCTTCTCCCACTGGACAAAGCAACAGGAAGTTTCGGTCTTTTTCTCCTAATTTTGTATTTGGTGTTTGTTTGTGATCTGACATTCACGCTTGACAAAGGTCAGTTGGCCAAAAATCTGCGCCTGTCTTGTCTTGTTGTATCAAATACGCGTTTTGATTCTATTTTTGTGTTTTAGGGAGTGTATAAGACTCTAGCTACTAGGCCAGCTGACCAAATTCCACTATGTTGTTGTACAGTGCTGACACTCCATTATGCTGTTGAACCGAGCTGACCACATTCCACTATGGTGCACCACATTCCACTATGGTGTTGTACAGAGCTGACCACATTCCACTATGGTGTTGTACCGAGCTGACCACATTCCACTATGGTGTTGTACAGAGCTGACCACATTCCACTATATGTTGTCACAAAGATGACCACATTCCACTGATGTTGCACAAAGATGACCACATTCCACTATGTTGTTGTACAGAAGCTGACCACATTCTACTATGTTGTTGAACTAGAGTGACCACATCCCATATGGTTGCACAAGGACATTCCACTATGTTGTTGCACAAAAGATGGACCACATTCCACTTCACTGTTGACAAAGATGACCACATTCCACTACTCTGTTGCACAAAGATGACCACATTCCACTATACTGTTGCACAAAGATGACCACATTCCACTAACTGTGCACAAAGATGACCACATTCCACTACACTGTTTGCACAAGATGACCACATTCCACTAACTTG
>JAPXFY010000013.1:38384971-38387471 GCA_030674185.1 Monoplex corrugatus
AAATAAACATATCAATGCATTCGCACACAAAATCCAAGGACATGCCCCTGGCCTTGACTCCGTCCAATTTAGCCCATAGGGGATTAAAAAAATCCACCACACACACCTGAATACAAATTCAAGCATACCTAAGGACACTAAATTAATTAAAATTGCTTCGGCGCATCTCACCTTCCTAGAGCCAAAAATGCACTTAATAGATGTACCCAATTATCAATCCTAAGAGAAAGTACGTAAGACTTTATCGAACACGTACAAGTGAATGGACCAGCAAGGCAGAAAATGATAGGAAGAAATGACAGAAAGCAAAGGAAGAAGGCAGAAACAAAGAGAGTGACAGAAAAGAGGAAATTCCTAGCACAGAATTTCCAGAAGGTGGGGGTACTATTTATACTGAAAGAGCCCACGGCATCCCCACGGGGGGTGACTAAAGGACAAGGAGAGAAAAGTTGAAGACTTGGAGGAAAAGGCTGAAGCGAAAAAAAACACTTCTTCTTTGGTCTGGTATGGGCAGAAAATGAGATTTGTGCTGATTGCAAATGTTTGTTCAAAGACCTCACCACTGATGAACTTAAAACTTTTTCAGGATATAGAGTTTGATAAGTTTCTCTTCTTGTTCTTTTTGTTCTTGTTGCTGTCTTTTCTTGTTTTTTTCGTCGTCGTTGTCGTCGTCATCGTCGTCGTCGTCGTTGTTGTTGTTCATCACCTTCTTCATCATCATCATCATCATCATCGTCGTCGTCGTCGTCCTCCTCCTCCTCATTTTCTTTCTTTCTTCTTTCTTTCTTTCTTCTTCTTCCTTTTCCTTCCTTTTTCCTTCCTTCCTTCTTTCCTTCCTTCCTTCTTTCCTTCCTTTCCTTTCTTCCTTCCTTCCTTTCTTTCCTTCTACTTCTTGCTTCTTCTTCTCTCCTAACTCGGTGAAATGTCACTGAGGTGCTGCACTAAAAAAACTTCACCACTTTCTTCCAGCTCTCTTCATTAAACGACTGGATGCATAAGATTCAAGATGAAACCAGACTCCTTTGTGGTTACAATAGGCGTATTAATCAGAAAAAAAGAAATGCCGGTGTTCAAAGCGGCAAAGAAATTTGCAAGGTACTAATGTATTCATTGGTCAGGACTCTTATTACACAATTAGAGAAATCACACCCAAGTTGACTCCCACCTAGGGACTCTGCATCTGAATATTTTTTTCTTTAGTTCCATCGGGATGTCTCTCCAGACCAGACCAAATGAATGATGTGTATTCATTATATTCATTTCTTACTTTCGAAAATGGAGATTTATAGCTATAGTTCTCTTTATCCCTGCCTCAATCTGTCTGTCTCTATGTCTGTCTGTCGGTCTGTCGGTCTGTCTCTCTCTCTCACACACACACTCACTCACTCTCTCTCCACCCCCCTCTCTCTCAGTACTCTTACAACTCTTTTTCCCATTTTCACTGTGACAACTTTTTGTCCTATTGCCATATTGCCAAGTAACTTCTATCGTGCCTGTCAACGCCATGAAGCAGTTAGTGCAACAGATTACTGACCGATGGGTGGTGGATTCAAATTCCCACGGTACAAAAATTAGTGTGGGAGTTTTGGTCCCAACAAGTTTCTATCCAGAGTTAGGCCTCCTGCGAGCTCGTTGAAACGACTGAAACCACACAGTCGCGTTTCATTCGGCTAGTTGGAAAGACTGAAACCACACAGTCGAGTTTCATTCAGCTCGTTCAAAAGATTGAAATCTCACAGTCGAGTTTCATTTGGCTCGTTCAAAAGATTGAAACTTCACAGTCGAGTTTCATTCGGCTCGTTGGAAAGACTGCAACCACACAGTCGAGTTTCATTCATTCTATCAATGCATCATTGAAGGTATTGCTTAAATATTTTGACAAACACCCGCAGGTATGTGTATCTCTCAGGTCTGGCTGATGACAGGTTATGTTACAGGTGTAAGCGCAGAATGCAGCCCTGTTACTCAGTCTCAATCCGAAATGGAACTACACAGCATCGTCACTATCATTTCTATTCTCACCATCTTAGCATGGATAGAAAAAATTACTCTGCTATTATCTGAGAACACAAGCTAGATCCAGGGAGAAAATATTGGACGGACTTGCAGGGTGGCTGAAGACAGAGAGGGTGGGAGAGGTACTTGTAGCGACAGGGGATATATTCATGTGGAAGGCCATGGTCGCCAACGCCATGCGGCAGGGCACATGATGATGATGGGGATTTGTGACCCTTACATCTTCAAACTCGTTCCAGATTCTATGACTTTGTTCCACGCTGTTGTGATAACTTTACTCTTGTGATGACTTTCGTTTTGGTGGATTTGGAGGTAATACGGGGTACAGGAATGATCGTTGAAAAGATACTGATACAAAAGCAGTAGAGAAAATTGCATGGGAAAAAGTCCCCTCCACTACCCTCTCTTGTGCCTCTTCCTTCGGCTCTCTCCCTCTCACCCACGCACTTTCTCCATTACATATCAATGTTGACTTATTCTTATG
>JAPXFY010000013.1:38397471-38404971 GCA_030674185.1 Monoplex corrugatus
ATTGATACAAATATCCTGATAAATAAAGCTGTACTAAATATACCGGTACCAAAATCTACTCGCAGAAGCAAGTATGGTGCTTTGTACTGGACTTTACAATAATTTCACGACTACCACCAGAGCAAAGAGGACAAGTGTTGTGCACGGTAGCAACAGTGTTATCATGGTGCTGGTCATTGAGTTTTGTTCGCATTGTGTTTGTTTACACCGTGATCCTGGCTTTTCTATGTGGATGCAACACGGAAGTTTTGGAAGATGAAAAAGCAACGCAATGCAGCAACGCAATGCAGCAATACAATGCAGCAACGCAATGCAGCAACGCAATGCAGCAACACAATGCAGCAAAGCAATGCAGCAACGCGATGCAGCAACACAATGCAGCAACGCAATGCAGCAACGCAATGCAGCAATACAATGCAGCAACACAATGTATCAACACAATGCAGCAACACAATGCAGCAATACAATGTAGCAACACAATGCAGCAACACAATGTATCAACACAATGCAGCAACGCAATGCAGCAACACAATGCAGCAACACAATGTATCAACACAATGCAGCAACACAATACAGCAACGCAATGCAGTAACACAATGCAGCAACACAATGTATCAACACAATGCAGCAACACAATGCAGCAACACAATGTATCAACACAATGCAGCAACACAATACACCAACGCAATGCAGTAACACAATGCAGCAACACAATGTATCAACGCAATGCAGCAACACAATGCAGCAACACAATGCAGCAACACAATGCAGCAAAACAATGTATCAACACAATGCAGCAACACAATACAGCAACGCAATGCAGCAACACAATGCAGCAACACAATGTATCAACACAATGCAGCAACACAATGCAGCAACGCAAAGTAGCAACGCAACAGACAACATTGAATCCATAACGCATTCTGCAACGTGCTTCTAAGTTCTGCTGGTCATGCTTGCAACCTTCACGTACACAAGAAAAAAACAGTTCTGCAAATGCTCCAAAGAAGGTACGTGTTTACAGTGTGTGGAAGGAGGTGGACTGACATTACTGTAACACGTATTGCTCTTGTGTTCTGATCGGATTTATCATCATCATCATCATCAGATGTCCTGCCGCATGGCGTTGGCGATCATGGACTTTCATTTGTCTCTATCTCTCGTTGCCCCCAGCATCTCCCCTACCCTCCTCGTCCCCAGCCACTCTGCAAGACCGTCCTGCATTTTCTCCCTGTGTCTACCCGGTGCTCTCTATCTCTCCAGCTTTCCCGTTGTGACCAGGTGCTCCAAATCCCCCTTCCTCATAAAATGGCCTATAAATGTTGCCTGTCTTTTCCTAATCTTCCTTATCAGTGATCTACTTGTGTCTGCCTCCATCAAGACTGTCTCGGGTCGGATTTATACTTACCTGTAATTACGTAGAATCTAACACAGACTCCCAGTACTGAAATGTTGACTGTGATGTTTTTGATAAAGTGCCTGTTACAGAGTAATCGATGTTTTTGTTGGAAAAGAAAATGAACAAGCAGAACGCTGTGACAAAAAGTAAACAAAATAAATTGACGTCATGACGACTGCAGAAACTTTGGTCGAACAGTTAAAACATAGGTTGTCTCTTGACATAAGCGTCATGGCACAAACAACCAAAATATTGTATCACATTTCACATTTGATCAACAAAACCAAACCCTTTGATAAGAACATGCATGAAACAGAGAAGCTGATTGGCACCATTTAGGAGAACCAAGATCATATCCTAAATGGTATGAAGACATTTGAAAAAAAAATTGAACGCCAAGAACGGTATTCAAGACATTTCAATGTATTTTCTTATGGCATCAAACAAAACAGACTTGAAGACTTTGACATGGCAACAAAAGTGATCGCCATATAAAATAAAATAATAAATGCAGCAATAATGGGATGTCAGGGACACAGAAGCAGCGCACAGACTGGGTTTCAATTCCAGGGTGTCTGACAGACCTCAACCTGTTATTGTGAAGTTTCATAAGAGAATTGACGTAATGGTGATAATGACACCCAAAAAAAATCCAAAAAACAAAACAAAACAAAAACAAAAAAAAAGAAGGTAAGCGAGGAAAAGGATGCGCGAGGAACAGATTTGACGCGTTTTATGCCAAATGTAAATTTGTTGAAAAGGATTCCCAATCTGGTCCCCTCCTAAAGACTGACCCCACTGCACTCTCCCACAAGTCCTGACTGCAGCCTTCTTCATTCCCTTACCCTACAATCCAACTCCTGAGAGGAGAACTCCCAGGCTTCTTCTAGTGTGATAAACGTTTGTTTTCAGTGCCCAAAATGACTCCCTGTCGCAAAACACGTTTGATACTGTTAGTAATTCAAGCATGTAGTCAAAGTCCAGTCCAGTGGATCTGCAGCCGGCCAGAATAACGACACCAGAGTCACAGTGTGAAAAATCAGCGAAAGGTACGCCTGACTGATCACTTCCTCAAGCAAAAGACTCTGGTGTTGAATTATCTGAGAGTCCACGACTTCATGGTTCAGAAAGAGGGAGACTACTGGGCACCCTACAGCAATCACCGCTGGCCAGCAGGGGAACGAGACGAAAAGGTCTGGGTGACAGTCTCTTCAAGCCGACGTCCTACTGTCTTTAGGATGTTTACTTGAAACAGCACCCAGAGAAGAGCGACTTCATGTTTAGAATCTAGGCAGAGCACTTTTCTTAATAACTGGTGTGGCGCTGACAAAAAGCACAGATCTAGATAGGGTTTAGGTCAAGGCCCATGTTGTGTAAATAACTGGAATGATGTAGATATATTAAAAACTAATGTATTTAATGGCACCAAACCAAAGTCAGTACATTGTTATCATTCCTCTCATTTAACGTTGAAGGTTTGATCAATATTCAATATGAATTAGATATGAAAAACGTGATTACAAAAATATGATGTTGCATTGAAGGTAGAGATTTTTCAAAATATACTCCAAACATGCTAATTCCAACACCTGTTATGTTTGACAGTCCAGGCATAAAGTTATGTTTGATTTTGAAAATAATGAGAGTACAAAAATATTTAAACGTACGCTGCCAACAGAGCATAAGGTGCACACCAATGTGAATCGTGCTACTGTATCAAAGAGAGAAAACGGAACATAAAGTGTGTTAAAAATAAGGAAAAAAAAAAAAAGAGAAGAAAAAATCGTTGATAACTTACAAGGCTTCTCTAAAAACCCACAAAGCATTTTCGGACGAATTAAAGTCCACACGCAGAAGGTTAACTGGAAACAGCGGTTGAACGTTAACCTTTTGACTCTCGTACCTTGTCCACCAGAACCCTGCACTGTCAACCATGCTAACAAAACAAAAAACTTGACTCTTTGACTCCCTCACCCTATCCACCAGCTTCCTGGTGGATAGGGTGAGGGAGCCAAAGAGTTAAGTTTTTGCAGTTGGTGGATAGGCTGCGGGAGTCAAACGGTTAAATCAGTGGTATGGCCATTTCCGTAATCTATTCAATTCATTCCTGCCTCAGTCTGAATCAAAAGATGATCGCACTAATCACCCTGAGCCTGCTTCAGGCACAGCTTCAATTAAATGTAATTCCCTAGACATGTCAATTACTACGAAATTATTCTGGCAAAGAGCTAAGAGCTAAAACACTGAAAAGCCCCAGGCCTCAATACCGTTAATAGGCGAATTCTATAGATATAGCAAACGAACAATATTACAATTTCTTGTGAAAGTTTTCAACCATTTGGTTTGATAATGCTATAAATATAGCAAACAAACAATATTACCATTTCTTGTGAAAAATTCCATCCATCTGCTTAATAATGGTCTGTTTCCCGATCAGTGGTCCTTACGAATTCTGCAACCTCTCTATAAGAAATGTGATCTTAATGATGCTGATACAGGGATATTTCATGGTGATCAGTAAAAAGCATGAAATCCCCTCATGCAAAATAACAGCACACGGCACAACCTTGAGACAGGTTGATAAATTTAAATACCTGGGAACGATCATTTCACCAGATGGCAGATGCACATCAGAAATATCCAGCAGAATCAGCCAAGCAAGAACAACATTCAAGAAGATGGTGAGCATTCTTACCAACAAATGCCTATCAATTAACATCAGGAAGAGAGTTCTTGAATGTTGTATAGAACCAATACTGCTGTACGGTTGCCAGGCGTGGACAGTCAACAAGCAAAGCCAGAACAAGATTGAGGCAGCCGAGATGTAGTTTCTAAGATCAGAAGGATGTTTACAGTTCCATGGACAGCAAAGAAAACAAACGAGACAGTCTTCATGGAGGCAGACACAAGTAGATCATTCATAAGGAAGATTAGGAAAAGGCAGGCAACACTCATAGGCCATTTTATGAGGAAAGGGGAATTAGAACACATGGTCACAACGGGAAAGCTGGAGGAAAGGAGAGCACTGGGAGACCCAGGGAGAAGATACTAGAAGGACTTGCAGAGTGGCTGAAGACAGGGAGGGTGGAAGAGATGCTTGAGGCAACAAGAGATAGAGACAGATGGAAGTCCATAATCGCCAACGCCATGCGGCAAGGCACGTGGTGATGATGAAGTATATGCTGCAAAATACATAGTTTTATTTCAAACAAGAGAATTCCAAACTGAACTGGGGACAACGGTATCATAGATGAAGAACAGGCAGATTTCCTGGAAGGTAATAGAACTGTTGATTATAATTTTACCCTCACGTCTACGATTCAGAAGCAACCGTTGAGACACAGGAAACTGTACGTTGCCCTTATCGATTTGATACGGTATTTAGAGAAGAATTAAGGAGGATTTGTATAAAAATGGACTTAGTGGAAAAATTGTCAATGCCCTTAAGAGCATGAACTCCATTGTGAAAGCAAAGAACGGGCAGAAGGAGACATGACAGATGCATTCTGTCGCTCTCATGGATTTATGCGAGGTAAAGCTTGCTCACCTGCGTTGTTGTCATTATTTACCAAAGAGATTGCATTAAAGGTAAGAATGGCATTCATACTACCTTTTGCTGGTGAAGCCGCCTTGTTTTTTTGACAGTGTTACTGGCCTCCAGACACAGCTTAATGTATAGTGCAAATGTAAAAGAGCCATGGGGTTAACTGTCAAACTGGACAAACCCAAACTTGTAGTTATTGTGGAGATTATACATTCCAAACTGTAAATATGTAGAAGTATTTGGGTGGTGTGAACATGTACACATATTTGTGTGTGTATTTGTCAGCCAGACTGTCCTTTGTTCACAACATGAGTGACTTTGGATCGTGCTAGAAGAGGGTATTTGCCATTGTAAGGTTAATCCGGTCAGTTGGTGAACACTCTAGCAGAGTATTCTTTAACATTTTTGACTCTCAGATCCAACCCATTCTAACTTACGTAAAAGTAATAAAGCATTTTTACCCAAATATAGCCATGAGAAGCTCTTGAACAAACAATATGAGCTATTCCCGTCGCATGGAAAAAAAAGTAACAAATAATAATAATAATAATAATTACAATATTTATATAGCGCAAAATCTTGATAAAATCAAATCTAAGCGCTGAAGCAGACACACACGCACGCACGCACGCACGCACGCACGCACGCACGCACACGCACGCACACACACACACACACACACACACACACACACACACACACACACGCATGGCTATAAATGGGGAGAAAGAATAAAAGCCATAAAAGCAAGAATAAAAGCAATGGAAAATTATAGAGAGCATAGCATATACAATTATATATTATAACCATGTGATTCCCCTCCGAGCGGAGACAGGCTGCAGAGGGGGGGGGGGGGGGTTGAGTGAGGTTAGGATTTTATGCGGAGGAGAAAAGGTGAGTTTTGAGAGCGGACTTGAAGGAGACAAAAGTAGGTTGCTGACGGACTGAGAGAGGAAGTTTGTTCCAGGAGAGTGGACCAGAAACAGAGAAGGCTCGTGGACCATAGGTATTGAGCTTAGTGCGTGGAAAGCGAAAAGTCAGAGGATCGGAGGCAGAGCGGAGGGTACGTGAGGGAAGATAGATCTCAAGTAGGCTTGACAGGTAATCGGGGGCTGCGTTATTGAGGCTTTTGTAGCACATGGTGTCTAGTTTGTACTGTATGCGCTTTGATACAGGGAGCCAGTGAAGTTGTGCCAGGAAAGGAGATATGTGGTCAGCTTTTTTCTTTTTTAGTACAAGGCGTACAGCATTGTTTTGAATGCGCTGTAGGATGTGAATGGTGGAGGCAGGAAGACCAGACAGGAGTGAATTGCAATAGTCAATGCGAGACATTAGGAAGGAGAGAACGAGTTTTGCAGTTGTTTCGACAGAGAGATACTTCCTGATCAGCCTTATACGATGGAGATGATAGTAGCAAGATCTGGCAGTTTGAGAAACAAAGTTGTTCATGGAGAGGGTAGAGTCAATACAGACACCAAGGTTTTTAGCTGAATCAGAAATTGGGATGTGTTACATAATAGGAGAGAAAGAGGAGGCAGCTGAGAAAGTTTCTGACTGGTGCCAATGAGGATAGCTTCTGTCTTGTCGTCATTAAGTTGAAGTTTGTTGAACGTCATCCAGTTCTTAATGTCCGAGTAACAATCAATTTTAACAGAACTTGTTGGCCCACGTTTAAGTCCTCAATGAATTAGCCCAATTATTCTGACAAACAAAACGAAGCAGCAAAGCAATTTGTGAAGGAAAGAGGATGTCAGATGTTTATGTCGTGATCCAAAGTGAGTGTTTAAAAAGGCATTGTCATCCTTCCAACTGACAGCTGTCTAACATCTGTAGTTCCAGCAGCAGAGTGGTGCAAACCTGGTAAAAACTAATGGTCTTCTGGCATGTGTGAGCTCTCCCGCTTTATCCGATTATGGATTTTAATATTGATGTGATCACACATGCATTCACTCACACACACATTCACATATGCGCATGCATGAAAGAACACACGCACACATACGCGCACAGACACAGACACAGAAATACACACAGACACAGACGCACACATAAGCACACACGCGCGAACACACACACACACACACACACACACACACACACACACACACACACACACACACACACACATACACACACACAACTGCCCGAGCATGCACACTCAAACACATACACACATCTGCATAAGCATACACACACACACACACACACACACACACACACATACAACACACACACACACACACACACACACACATCTCTGTGTGCATACATACTGTCTCTCTCTGTCTCTGTCTTTCCATCTCTTTGTCTCTGTCATGCAGAATATTAAATATGCATGTGCAAGATCCTGTAAGTCCTGACAGTTTCCGCTGGCTTATCACAACATGGAAACAAGTAGCATGCACGCCCGCCGAAGATACAAGTTTCAGGTTCAGTTTCTCGAGATGAGGTCTCCGCGCTCGGAACGAATTCCGTATGCACTAACGTCACAGGTGACATGTGTATGGTGATCATGGCACAAGCCTTAAGCCTGCACATAAATCCATGAGCTGGCCAG
>JAPXFY010000013.1:38407471-38432471 GCA_030674185.1 Monoplex corrugatus
CACAACTCAAACAAAATGTTTCTATTTGTTAGGATACGTGCTGTCTTTCGCTTTCACTCTTCGTAACTTGTGTGAGGAGTGGCGTTAGTTTAGTTTGCCGTCTGAGCCGTCAGACGTACCATGTCTCAGCAGACGACTATCTAAACAAGCAAGGTGACAGATAATCAAGAGCCCAAACATAACTTTAATATAAAGGTCCATATAATCAACAGCATTATCATGCGTTTGGAGCATGTTCACGAGGGATTCATTGCCCTCAGACAATTCCATATGTGCTCCACTCAAATCTACCAGAATTTTTTTCTGGAAGACTCCCTGAGCATGCGCAAAACCGTATGCAAGGTCTTGAAACGGGGGAGGAGGTGAGGGGGAGGGGAGAAGGTATAAAGCACTAAGCTGACACCACCAGAATAATGCAAACATTAAAATGTGCAGCGAACAGGCTTGTACTGTAATGTTGCAGGTTGGGTCTGAACTCGAGATATCAGATCTCGAGTCTACGATTTTTTTCAGAGGAACCAACCATCCCCCTGGAAAAGCGTATGTAATCAAGCTAGAGGCATAGGCCTAGACTTGTATCACTATGGCTTCTGTATTGTATAAAATAGGGAAAAAATCGGACAATAAATCAAAAAGAAAATATAGAAAGAAAGAAAAAAAGAAAGAAAGAAAGAATAAAAAAAGAAAAAAATAGAAAAGAAAGAAAGAAAAAGAAAGAAAGAAACAAACAAAGAAAGAAAAGAAATAAAAGAAAGAAAAGGAAAGAAAAGAAAAGAAAAGAAAACAGTATTCACGATGTGGAGGTTGACAAAAATGATGAACATTAAAGAAAGAAAAAAAGAAAGAATGAAAGAAAGAAAGAAAGAAAAAAGAAAAGAAAGAAAAAAGAAAAGAAAAGAAAGAAACAAACAAAGAAAAGAAAACAACATTCACGATGTGGAGGATGACAAAAATGATAACCTTTTCCCTGTTGTGCTGCTAAAGCGCTTACGCACTAACTGAATTTGTTAACTTTAAAGCTTTTGATAAAAACCAGCGATACGTGGGAACACAAGAAGGCATGGATACATGTCATTAATGCTCGTCTGTCACTGTTCTGTCAACACACTGGAGTCTCCAGTTTGAAGTCGGCAGTTTGCTTAAGAGGGATCTCTCGCACTCAGACAATACTGAAAGACAGTGTTGTGGGTGATGGATGTTGCATTAGGTTCTGTGTTGAGCTGCAAAAATGACTACATTTCTCACAAGCACAATTGTACCTTAACATGTGCTTTTGTTCTGCTCTAGGAAAAGTCAGTCGGACAGCCTTATTTGCTCACAGCCCATTATGCCACAGTTTTGTAGACGCATGCAAAAGGGACCTTAGAAGCTCAGGGATTGACCCAGGCTCTTGGGAGACTGGCGGAAGACAGGGAAGCGTGGCGGGCAGCAAGGCATTGTGAATGCGGAGAGGAGGAGAGCAGAAAGCGCAGATGAGAAAAGGGCTCTTCGCAAGCAACGTTCCAGAAACCAGACAACAGCAGACTCAATTTGTATGTGCCAGATGTGACAGAGATTGCCACTCAAGAATCGGCCTGCACAGCCACAGCAGAAAGTGCACGTCATGACCACAACGCCTCATGGTGCAGACTATCATCTCCTGAGATGTAAAAAGGCCGACGATTATGCCACTGGGACACACACACACACACACACACACACTCTCTCATTTACTCACACACAAACACACACAAACATACATACACACCTACCTCCAAACCTACCCCCTACACACGCACGTGCATACACACACACACGCACGTGCACACACACGCACGCGCACACACACGCACAAACATACACACAAACACACATACACACACACTCACACACACTCACTCACTCACACACACACATACACACACACACACACACACACACACACACACACACACACACACACACACACACACACACATTCGTAAGACTGAGACCGCACAGTCAAGTCTCATCCACCTCACGAATACTTTCATTTAGGATGTTGCTTAAATTTCCTGACCATCACCACAGATGTCTGTAACTCTCAGGCCTGATTAACGCCAGGATATAGTATGACAGTATTTCTAGCGTACACACACACTCACACACACACGCCAGAAAACAGAACAACATTTTTTCTGAGTCTTTTTGTTGTTTTTTTCTTCTTCTTCTTTTTTTTCTTCTTTTTTTTTTAGCTCCACTTGCGGACTGTCTTGTCAATACTTAGTTTAGTCATGTGTATCTTGGGAACTAAGTTGTCTACAACTTCCTCGCACTTCAATCCCCTTCCCCAATCACTGCGCTCTCTCTCTCTCTCTCTCTCTCTCTCTCTCTCTCTCTCTCTCTCTCTCTCTCTGTCTCTCATTCAGTCTCTCAGTCTGATTTGCTCTGTCCCTTATGTATGCAAGCTGAAGAAGACGAAATACATTTTTTCCTGTGTTGTCCAGCTTTAGATGAAATCCCTTCAAGGTTTATCCCTTAAAAGTATTATAGATGCCCAAAAATGTTTAAAATTAATTGTGTTTGTTAATGTGTTCAGCTTGTTTCGATTATATTAAGAATTTTGGTTTGTTCCTGCTTAAAGCAGGTGAAATCAGGGAAACTGCTTTATCGTACTATACAGTTCATTATGACATGCTGTCTGATTATTTCATTATGCTTACAAGCACCCCTTCAGTAGGGGCTATGGCCTTTCTTGAATAAAAATTCTGAAGTCTGAACTCTCTCTCTCTCTCTCTCATCTAATAATATATAATAATATATTTTATTTATATAGCGCAAAATCTTGACAAAATCAAATCTAAGCGCTGAGCGTATACATGCATACATACCTACATACATATGAGCGTATACATGCATACATACATGCTTACATACTTACATACATAAATCTAAGCTGAGCGTATACATGCATACATACATACATACATAAATCTAAGCGTATACATACATACATACATACATACATACGTACGCACATGCATACATAATAATTACAATATTTATATAGCGCAAATCTCGACAAAATCAAATCCAAGCGCCGAAAAGACACACACGCACACACGCACGCACGCACGCACACCACACACACACACACACACACACACACACACACACACACACACACACACACACACACACACACACACACACACACATGCATGGCCACAAATGGGGAGAAAAGAATAAAAGCAATAAAAACAAGAATAAAACCAATGGAAAACCACAGAGAGCACATCATATACAATTATATATTAAAACAAAGTGATTCCCCTCCGAGCGGAGACAGGCTGCAGAGGGGGGTTGAGTGAGGTTAGGATTTTATGCAGAGGAGAAAAGGTGAGTTTTGAGAGCGGACTTGAAGGAGGCAAAAGTAGGTTGCTGACGGACTGAGAGAGGAAGTTTGTTCCAGGAGAGTGGACCAGAAACAGAGAAGGCTCGTGGACCATAGGTATTGAGCTTAGTGCGTGGAAAGCGAAAAGTCAGAGGATCGGAGGCAGAGCGGAGGGTACGTGAGGGAACATAGATCTCAAGTAGGCTTGACAGGTAATCGGGGGCTGCGTTATTGAGGCTTTTGTAGCACATGGTGTCTAGTTTGTACTGTATGCGCTTTGATACAGGGAGCCAGTGAAGTTGTGCCAGGAGAGGAGATATGTGGTCAGCTTTTTTCTGTTTGAGTACAAGGCGTACAGCATTGTTTTGAATGCGCTGTAGGATGTGAATGGTGGAGGCAGGAAGACCAGACAGGAGTGAATTGCAATAGTCAATGCGAGACATTATGAAGGAGAGAACGAGTTTTGCAGTTGTTTCGACAGAGAGATACTTCCTGATCAGGCTTATACGATGGAGATGATAGTAGCAAGATCTGGCAGTTTGAGAAACAAAGTTGTTCATGGAGAGGGTAGAGTCAATGCAGACACCAAGGTTTTTAGCTGAATCAGAAATTGGGACTGATGTGTTACATAATGGGAGAGAAAGAGGAGGCAGCTGGGAAAGTTTCTGACGGGTGCCAATGAGGATAGCTTCTGTCTTGTCGTCATTAAGCTGAAGTCTATTGTGTGTCATCCAGTTCTTAATGTCCGAGTAACACTCAGTGGTGCGAGTCAACAGGCGCTGTATATTATCAGGTGAGTCACTATCTTGAAGTTGGGTGTCATCAGCATAGAAGTGGTGTTTTATAGAGTGGGAGTTGATGATGGTGGACAGGGGGGAGGTATAAAGAGTGAAAAGAACAGGGCCAAGGACAGATCCTTGTGGAACACCACAGGTCAGGTATGCAGGTTGAGAGTAAGTGCCATTGATGAGAACAGTTTGTTTTCTGTTTGATAAATACGAAGTGAAAAAGGAGAGAGCAATGTCAGAGATGCCAAAAGTATGATGAAGTCTAGAAAGGAGAATACCATGGTCAATGGTATCGAAAGCTGCAGACAGATCAAGGAGTGTGAGGAGAGAGACTTTGCCAGTATCAGTTGCAAGGAGGAGATTGTTGAGAATGTGTAGTAGGGCAGTTTCAGTGCTATGGCACTGGCGGTAGGCTGACTGGAAAGGATTGAGGAGATTGTTGGCAGACAGGTGAGAGTTCAGCTGGTTGAGGACGACTTTTTCAAGCAGTTTTGACAAGAAAGAGAGATTAGAGATAGGCCTGTAATTTTTCAGTTCATTTGGGTCTAAATTGTGTTTCTTGAGGAGAGGGTGAACAATAGCAGACTTGAAAGAATCTGGGACAGTTCCAGTTTGAAAAGAAGTGTTGATGATGTCAGTGATGAATGGGAGGAGAGTAGGGAGACAATCGGAGTAGAGAGAACCTGGAAGAGGATCCAGTTCGCAGGTTTTGAACGACATGGATCTGATTGTGTTCAAAATTTCTTCTTGTGAGACTGGGGTAAAAGTAGTGAGAGGTGTGCCAGAGAAGGAAGGGTCAGGTGGGCTTGGTTGACAGGGTGTCCTGTCAAGCCTGTCACGAAGAGTTTGTATTTTGGTGGTGAAATACTTAGAGAATACAGATGGGAGTTCTTCATTTGTATGTTTTGTTGGGAGAGGTAAATCTTTTCGTGTGCCAAGGAGATGATTCATGGTTGTAAAGAGTTCTTTTGAAGAAGAGGCATTCAGGATTTTGGTTTGGAAATAGCTTGTTTTTGCAGATGCAATGAGGGTGGATACTTTTGTTTTAGAGGCTTGGAAAAGTTGCCTGTGTACAGTGAGTTTGGATTTGCGCCAGCGGCGCTCTGCTCTGCGGCGGGCACGTTTTGCACAGGCAATCTCATGAGTGAGCCAGGGGGTGGGGGGGCGGTCAGGTAAAAGACGGGTTGTGGCTGGAGCATGAGTGTCCAGAAGATGGTGGAGAGTAGTATAGAATTCATCGGCAAGGTTATGTGACTTTTCAGAAAGGAGACGGGAGGCATCAGATGAAAATGTGGAGAGGTCGATAGATTTGAGATTGCGTCGAGTCACTGTGCGCGTGGTACGGGAAGGAGGAGAAATGTCAAGAGAACAGAGAATTGCAGAGTGGTCAGATGGAAGGGCTGAAGTTAGACGGGTAGAAAGAACTAAGCAGTTGTTAGTAGCTGAATTGTGGTGATCACGAGAAATGATCCAGTCAAGAATGTGACCTTTTTGATGGGTTGGTTCAGAAATGTGTTGAGTCATATTGTGATTGGACAGAGAGTTGATGATATGTCTTGTGTCATAACGGTGAGTGTTGTCATAGTGGACATTGATGTCACCTAGAATGATGAGATTTCCAGGTAAGAGGCAGTAGTGGTCAAGCAGTTGGTCAAAGTCAGAGAGAAACGTGGATGTGGTGAGTTTGTTGGCAGAGCTAGGTGGAGGTCGATAGACACAGGAGAAGGTGATGGGGTGAGGGGTGGATTGGAAGGATACTTCAACGTGCTCGAAAGAAGGATGGGAGAAAGGCAGAGACTGCGAGAAAGATAGGCGGGAATGGAGTGAGTCGTTGTAGAGGATGGCGATACCGCCACCTCGAGATGAGCGATGGAAAGAAGCAAGCCTGTAACCACTCGGAGTGAGGCTAGCATGTATAGGTTCATGACCAAGGGGGTTAAGCCATGTCTCTGTAATAAAAGCAATGTCAACGTGCTCATCAGTGATAAAATCGGCAAATGACCTCGGCTTTACCATCTATCTGTCAGCCATTGTTTATTATTATTATTACTGTCACTATCATCATCATCATTCTTCTTTATCTTATTATCATTATTTTTATCATCATTAACATCATCATCATCATAATCATATCAGCATCATCATTGATGTTATTAACATTGTCTTTATTTATTTTTTTACTTATTCATTAATTTATCTACTTGCTCATCTGTCTATCTACCTATCTATCTATCTATTTGTCTATCTACCTATCTGTCTGTCTATCTATCTATTTTTAAGTGCTGACTATGTACGTTTCTTGATTTCATTGTAAAGTTATCTTTATTTTAGTATTCAACATGTGTCTTTCCTTGAGCTGTACTTGTTGCAGCAAACAAATGTCATGTGTATAGAAGAGCAACGGCAAGTTTGAAAAATGGCTTTTAGCCAATAGCTTTTACCGTCGGAAAATAAAGAATCATTGTCATTGTCATTGTCATTGTCTCTCACCCAAAAAGCAGTGTGTAGCCTTCTAATACTGATACTCCTTTTTACTGTCTGTTCCAGGAATAAAGCTGCAGACAGCAAACAAAATGTACTCGTAATCGCCCGCAGACTGCCACTGTCCTTCCATTTGTTTGGAAATGGGCTTCTTTCTTTTTCGCCCTCAAACTTCCAAGCTCACATCACAGAAAACTTTGGTAAAGTTTAGTGCCTGAGTACTTAGACGTAAGCAACCTTCGCAGACTACTATATAAACATGGAGAATGACAGATGAAAGGAAACCCAGAACATGAGAGAAATGGATTTAAATACTTATTTGATCAGTAAAGAAAAAGAAGACAAACAAGAACAGGGGGATAACGGCATAATATAGAATAAAGTAAAAAAAAAAATGTACAAAAGACAACAAAAAGTTGCCATGGCTTCTGTCAAGCATAGGCATGGGAATTATGCATTAAAACAAAAGAACCGTGTGTCAAATTGAGAAATGTGACAGATGACAAAAAGAACAAACATTTCCTTATGCTGTTACTATAATTCCGATGAACTATATGATTTTGTTAACTTGAACCCTGTGACTCCTGCACCCATTCCACCAACTGCAAAATCTTAACCCTCTGACTTCCTCACCCTATCCGCCAGCTTCCTGCAGGAAGCTGGTGGATAGGGTGAGGGAGTTAAAGGGTTAAGTTTTTGCTTTGCTGTCATGGTTGCCAATGCAGAGTGCTGGTGGACAGGGTGCAGGAGTCAAAGGGTTAAAATGTGTTACGAGAGTCTGTGGTAAACAGGAAACAAATGGTGCGCTCAAGTGTAACTTTAAAGGTACTGATTTCTGGAACATGGACACTGCTTTTTTTTCTTCTTTTCGTTCCAAGCAATGTTTCTTCAGATCTGTGGACATAACTTGATTCTCCAACACTATACAGGTGTTAGGTTGCTGCAGAATCTGCATACTCAGCCTTTTGTCGGGTGTCCATGCTGAATAGTTTTGTATTTCTATAAGGCACCAATTGCTGACATAGCTTACAGGATCTTTAACATGCATATTTGATGTTTTTGTTTCATTTCGTTTTGTTCGATTTTATGCTTTTTATTTGTTTAATATTTCTTTTTTTGGGGGGTGGGGGTGGGGGGGTGGGCATTAACAGATCTCTAGAAATCTCCAGCCTTTTACCAACCAAATGCTATCAAAGTTCCTCAGATTCAGACTTCTGAATGGAAGTCCATTGTCCCAATCAAACTGATTGTCATACCTGTCATACTTCAGGGTGGACCCTACACTTTATCTCTGTATATCTGTCTGTCTGTCTCTACTTGTGTTATGTATCATCATTTATTTACTGATATCTTTCTCTTCCAGTATTCTAAGGATCATCGTAGGCAATTTCCTTTGTGCTCATCTTTAAAACCTTTCTTTTTTCCTAATTTTTTTACGACACCTTAGTGACCACAGAAGCTGGCTCAGTTTTTGCATTGCTATGATCATTGTAACGATAAGATGATAACCATAATCTTGCGGAGTTCTTTCTGCGACTGAGACTAAGTGACAGGATTGAATTCTAGTCTTAATGCCATAATATATCTTGGAGTCAACCAGGCCTGAGAGATACAGACATCTGCGGTGCTGGTCAGGAAATTTGAGCAATATCCTAAATGAAGTATCCGTGTAGTGGATGAGACTTGACTGTGCGGTCTCAATCTTACTAACTGCCGGGAGCCAGCTGGGGATGAAAAATTCCACAATAATTAAAAAAAAAGGAACTGATGGGTATTCGAACCCACAGGACTACCAGTTTGTAGTCCGTTGCGTTAACCACTTCACAGGTCCTTTTTACAATATTTTAGTGCTAGATAAATATGGAGATTATCCACTACAAGTGGCTTTTATCAAGTCACTTCTACCGTTGGCAAATAAGATATCATTGTCATAATCATTGTCAATGTTATTGTCTGTCTAGCTCATATCCTTTACTCTCTCGTGACTATCCCGTCTTCCAAAAGACTTTCTGGCTTTACTAACATTGCCATAAATTCAACAAGATATACAAGTAGTAGATCACGTTCAACACCAAACCACCTCACCTCACTGCTTGTCGTAACGTGACAATCATCATCATAAGTCTAGCTGATTTCTGTAAGTGTGGAATGTAAGTGCCATCTCCTTTCTATTTCAAGAAGTTATAACACGTACGTGTTCTTTTTTTGTTGTTTTTTTTGGGAGGACTGAAAGATTTGACCAAATCGCTACTTGCAAATGTGCCTGGAGTACTCAAAATCAATGACATGTCCAAATGCAGATGAAATCTTGCATGGACTTCAAATTCATTTTTTGAGTTCCTCCTTTCCGTTCCTTTGCCTTAAGGTATTCCACAGTCAGTGTCCAGACATTTTTTTTAAAGTACATAGAAATATGTTGATAATAATGATAATTATGATGATGATGATGATGATAATGATGATGATGGTGATGATGATGGTGGTGATGATGATGATGCATCCACCACCACCACCACCACCATCATCATCATCATCATCATCACAAAATTTATGCGGCACCAAATCTTGACAATTCAAACAAAAGACCACTCACGTACCAGGCATATGCATACAATCGATAAAGACCACCTTACAATATTCAATACACAGAGTGAGGGAAAGAAGTAGTTGTAGAATTCATTGTTGGGAAAAGAGATTTAAAAGCAGAAAGGGTAGATGTAAGGCGAAGGCAGAGCGGAAATCAGTTCCAGGCTGAATGACGACGAAATGTTATGAACAAGCAAATCTATAAGAACTTCAAAACAAGTGTGATTGCAATTATTAAGTATAGTTCATCAGGATCACACTACTCAGCACACCAATGCTCTTTGAAAGTGCAATTAAAAGGCCCAGTGTCTGTATATCCATTTCCAGTTCTGCACCACAAGCGGCCTTCAGCCAATGACATGTGTGTATGCGTGTCACGTGAGGAGTGAGTGAATAGTGCTCATTTGCGTAATGGAAGTCCTGTCTGATCAGATTACTGGACACTGGCCTGGGGAGGACTTTTTGCTGCGTTTCTAATTGACACGATAGTTCTATGGGATATGCTTCTTAGTTTCATTCACCGCTCTCTCTCTCAATCTCTTTATCTCTCTCTCTCTCTTCCTCCTCTTCCTCCTTCTCCTCTTCTTTCTCTTCATCCTCCTCCTTCTCTTCATCTCTTTCTAGTAGATGATTATCAAACAAAAACAGCATACCTCTAATATGTTTGCAACAGGAAGTAACGTGTGGTGTCCAGTGATGGTATGTTTGTTGTGAAAAGAGCAGAAAATTTACCCAGAGTTCGGATTTATTCTTTCACTGCTTTTAAGATAAAAGCAGACAATCTCGTGGGAAGAGCGGTAAAGCAAGGCTAAAGCAGAAGCCAATTTTTAGCGACAAAGACGCTAAAAGCTTTGGCTTCAGCTTGCGACGTCATGATGACACAAGTAAGTGCTAAATGGCGTGCGGCCGCACGCACGCACACACACACACACACACACACACACAACACACACACACACACACACGCACACACACACACACACACACACACACACACACACACACACACACACACACCACACACACAACACACGCGGCGCGTACACACACATACACATACATACACATACATACATGCACACACATACATCCTCAGCTACAGCCATACCCACACACATCACTACTCACACATACACATGGATGGAAGTCTATCAGCCCACAAGCAATCCTCAAAGAGGTTGCACACACACACACACACACACACACACACACACACACACACACACACACAACACACACAAACACACACACAGACATGCACACACACACATACACATACACACAAAAAGTTCAGCTGTAAAGACAGATTTATCAAGTCCTATGTAGAAAGATTTTTTCAATTTTGAGAGCAGGTATTAAAAACGCAGAGCCTGCTTTTCTTTCAATTACTGATCCATCAGTGTAAATTTTCAAATGATCGGAATATAAGTCGTCTATATGACATTTAACCTGACTTGCCAGTAAGTTTATATTGTCTCCTTTTCTTAAATTAGTGTGGTGTACGTCAAATTGTGCTCTTTGGAGTTCCCAACTGGGTACTGGCGAAAAGGAAGGTCTTATAGATACAGGATCTACGTGTAGATCAATTCCTGAGCCTTTCATGACGTCAGATGTGTATGTTGCAAGAGTGACCTGTGAAGATATTGATTTAGCTCTTTTTGGAAAGTCGTATCTGATATCAGTTTAATTTCTGTTTCGGAGATGTTTTCTACGGTGGTGTGTCTTAACAAAAATTTAGTAGAAGCGACTTTCCTTTGCTCATCAAGTGGAACAGTTTGATTTCATTATATGTGCGAAGACAGGAAGCATGCATTGAGAAAGGACCCTAGTCCCCAAAGTTTGAAAAATCCTTTACAATCTATGATCTAAAGTTTTTTTTAGTAAGTGTTTCGGTGCAACTGATAAGAAATTTACTTGGGCATTGGTTAATTTAATCTAACAAGGAATTTACCAAAGATGAACAACGTTTGATGAATCTTGACCCATGCTGATTGCGAACTATTTTAGAAATTGAAACTTTTTTGAGCTTGGTTAATCAATATTAATATGCGATTCCAAGATATTTTGCCGTAGGGATAAACTCCTAAGATTTAATTGACTCATTAAACTGAGAAGATATCATCAGTTTGAAATGGGAATATTTACTGGTGTAGCTCATTATTAAATAAAAGTATTTTTTGATTTTTTCCAGGATAGAATGTACACCATTTTCTACCATATCGTGCTATTTCAATACTAATGGGTAGTATGCATTTGCATGTATAATTAATACAGCGCAAAGAGTTTTCCTTTCATATTTACCTGCATCCATGCATAAATCGTCAGCATATTGACTAAAACTACATGCTTAATACTTTACTGGTAATCATGCATTAATACATGAAAGAACTCTTTGCAATATAATGCTTTAATTTATTAAGTCTTCCTAGGACAATTTTTTTGCGTTGATTCAAAATCAGTACTTCAGGCTCTTGAATTATCAAAATTACAAAAAGATCAGAAATGATTCTGGAAATTAGTCACTTGATTCATAATTTATCTTTAAGAGGCACTGATATTACTTTCTGCTGGATACCTTCTCATAGTTCTTTTCGTTATAATGATAAATTGACAGGGCTGCCAAACGGGGAGCTAATAACTCACCAGATTCAAACAATATCCAGCTTTCTCTCTCGTTGCACGAGAATTACACTTTAGTAGACAACTACGTCTGGAAGCAGTTCCAATTAAAACAGAAAAAGTATGATAAATGTCACATGAACTTTGAAGTTAGCAAAATACTTAAGCAGCTTCATGCCAGCAGAATTATACAATCCCTTATGTATAGATGGAAACTTGATGCATTCAAAACAAAATACACCAAGAACATAGTGTGTCTGTGTGGAAAGAAGATAACACATAGTCATATTCTTTCTTGCGTTAAGGTAAAACGACATATTCCAACATTATCTATGAGTACAGTTTCTGATATATTTGCCTCATCATCATTATTGTATGAATTTTTTGTTAGCCTGTCAAAAAGTCCTATAGCGAATTACCTTTAAAATGTTATTTCACTTGTTCACTGTTATGGTTAGTCAATTATTAGTTTTAATTTTTTCTTCATTTCTTCCAGATATTTATTAATTTTGTTTGTTAGTTTGTTTGTTTAAATCGTTAATTATGGTAACATTATTTGTTAGTTTTACTTTCCCCTCTTCAAAACAGTTGTTTTCTGGATCATCTTTTCTCAAGTTCAAAATTGACAATTTTCAAATATTTTCTTCACTCCTCCTCTATCACCCCCCCCTTCCCTTTTTTGTTTTGTTTGTCTAAAATCACTTTAGTGAATAGACATTAAATCAAAGACCACCACATACACACAAACACACAAACACAGACATGCACACACACATACACACACACACACAAACACACACACAGACATGCACGCAAATACAACACAGCCACACCCACATCCATCACTACCCATTCATACACATGGAAGTCCATCAGCCATGTGCACAAGCAAATCCTCAAAGAGGTTGCACACACACACACACACAACAACACACACACACATAAATACATGCACACACACACAAATGCACACACATACACCCACAGCCATACCCACACACACACATCATCACCACCCACACATACACATGGATGTCCATCAGACCACAAGCAAATTCTCAAAGAGATTGCACACACACATCACACACGCACACACACACACACACACACACACACACACACACACACACACACACACACACATATATAATACACACACAAATACGTGCACACACATATACACCCACAGTCACAGCACCACACCCATCACTACTCACACATACACATGATGTCCATCAATCCACGACAAAATCCTCAAAGAGGTTGTACACACAACACACACACACACACACACACACACACACACACACACACACACACACACACACACACACACACACACACAACACACACACATATATACACACAAATACACACACAAATACGTGCACACACATATACCCACAGTCACAGCCACACCCACATCATCCACTACCCACACATACACATGGATATCCATCAATCCACGACAAAATCCTCAAAGAGGTTGTACACACACAACACACACACACACACACACACACCACACACACACACACACACACACACACACACACACACACACCACGCACACACACACATACACACACATATCATCATCATCATCAGGTGCCCTGCCGCATGGCGTTGGCGATCATGGACTTCCATCTGCCTCTATCTCTCGTTGCCCCTAGCATCTCCCCCACCCTCCCCGTCCCCAGCCATTCTGCAAGTCCGTCCAGCATTTTCTCCCTGGGTCTACCCGGTGATCTCTTTCCCTCCAGCTTTTCGCCGTGACCAGGTGCTCCAAATCCCCCTTCCTCATAAAATGGCCTATAAGTGTTGCCTGTCTTTTCCTAATCTTCCTTATGAGTGATCTACTTGTGTCTGCCTCCATCAAGACTGTCTCGTTTGTTTTCTTTGCTGTCCATGGAACTCTCAACATTTTTCTTAGAAACCACATCTCGGCTGCCTCAATCTTGTTCTGGCTTTGTTTGTTGACTGTCCATGCCTCGCATCCGTACAACAGTAAGCCAAAACAGCATTCAAGAAGATGACAAGTATTCTTACCAACAAATGCCTATCAATTAACATCAGGAAGAGAGTTCTTGATTGTTATATAGAACCAATACTGTTGTACACACACATATGCACACACAAATACATGCACACACATATACCTACAGTCACAGCCCCACCCACATCATCCACTACCCACACATACACATGGATGTCCATCAATCCACGACAAAATCCTCAAAGAGGTTGTACACCCACACAAACACACACACACACACACACACACACACACACACACACACACACACACACACACACACACACACACACACAACACACACATACATGCACACACACACACATATCGCCGCGCACACACACACACACAATACATGCACACACACAGACACACATGTGCGCGCGCCGCGACACACACACACACACACACAAATACATACACACACATACATCCAGTCACATCCACATCCACCACTACCCCACACATACACATGGAAGTCCATCAGCCCACGACAAAATCCTCCAAGAGTGTGTGTGCAAAATAAGCACACTACTGATGACTAATTCGAGTATATCAAGCATCTTTGTTTAATTGATTTAAATACTTCAGACCACAAGACATTAGCAAACTATGCACAAGAAGTTAATAGCTCACCAGAATAATACTATAGGGAATATTCATGCACAAAAAATTAATCGACCTCCAGAACACATTAATATACCATGCATAAATAGTCAAAGACCGCTTACAAAAAAAGATATGACGCATACACAAAGACATGGAGACCATTCTGTTGATTTATTTGCTTATGAATGCTTGTATTTATTCATTTATCTACGTTTTTTCGTGTTGGCATTTAGTTTAACTTTCTCGTTAGTGACTCAAATATCATTAAATTACAAAAAGATACTCTTTTTTGGTCGATTTTCTGTCTTCGATTCAGTTTAGAGAATGAACTAGTTTATGTACCGTGTATCTCCACTTTTGTCCCAAGGCAAGCAATCTTAGAGCTCTTCATAGAGCTAAGAACATTCACGAGAGTTGTCTAGCGGGGATGGTGGCTGCCAGTCCATACGCAGCAGCTGGAAGAATTTGAAGGCTATCATTAGGAGAGCGATTTTTCAATTCAATTACAGTATTTATACGGCGCTAAATCTTGACGATTCAAATTAAACCGCACTCAGTCACCAGACATACGTATAAAATCGACAAAGACTACCTTACAATATTTAATATTTAAAAAAAAGCTGAGGGAAGGAAGTAGTAGTAGAATTTGTTGTTGGGAAAACAAGTGAGTTTTTAAAACTGGATTTAAAAGCAGAAAGAGTATGTGATAGGCGAAGACTATATGCCCCAGAATATCCAAGAAATATTCCATTGGTGACAGGTCCGCGCTGCAAGTAGGTCAAACCAACATGTTGATGTCTGGTTGACGACAGAAGTCATTGGTGAACCTCGCTTTGTGTGGGCTGACATTAATAATAATAATGAAATTTGACATTAATAATAATAACACTTAATAAGTATAGTATTTATACGGCGCCCAATCTTGACAATTCAAATCAAACCGCAATCAGCCACCAGATATACTCGTAAAATCGACAAAATTACCTTACAATATTTAACATTAAAAAAAAAGTTCAAAACTGAGAGAAAGAAGTAGTTGTTGAATTCATCGTTGGGAAAAGAGGTGGGGGTTTTTATATTGAATTTAAATTAATCTGACATTGGCATCGTGAGGAACCATTTGTGTTCCAAATCTGCCGCAGAGTCCTGGAATTTTGTTAACACAGAGCTGTCTAGTCAGACTGTCATTTAAGTTACACAGAGGAGTCCTGTGGTGCAAACTAAAAACCCCCAAACCGCCATTATTTCTCCCCTCTTTGACCCAAGCGTCCACTTAGCGCTCACCAGCCAGTCTGCTGACCTAGATCTTGCAGTTGTTGTCACCCAGATAGAACCTTGACTGAAGTGTGATAAGAACGCGAGCCTTTTGCTGACGTTTTTAACAAGATACACCAGCAACTGATAATTTTTTTCCCTGGCAAAAGTTCCATCGACCTTGTGTATCTCTGTCTCTGTCTTACACACACACACACACACACACGCACGCACGCATGCACGCACACACACGCGCACACACGCACACGCACACACACACACACACACACACACACACACACCACACATATATATAATATATATATATATATTATGTTCCGAATCAGCCGCAGAGTCCCTGCGATTTTCTTAACACAGAGCTGTCTAGTCAGTCTGTCATTTAGATGGCACAGGGGAGTCCTGTGGTGCAAACTAACCCCTCCCCCCCCCCACTCCCATCCTTAAAACATGAGAGACCTGCCGCCATTGTTTCATTAGTAGACAAGAGATTAATGTTTACCTAAGAAGGCAAGTAACATCTTTGTTTTGTAGATGGAAACTGAATTGCTTTAGGACAAAGTATGTAAGAAACGTGTCTTGTTTGTATGGTAAGGATATATCAATCCATGTTATATGTACTTGTGGCGAGTTAAGGGTCTGTTTACTCAATATGTTACCTATTTTGGTATCTTCAGTTAGTGATATACCACAACTGGTGTTTGATATTTTTCACCTCATTATTGAAAAGCCCCATCGGTTCATTGTTATAGTTCATTGCACTGACACGGTTTTTGTCAGAATTATTTGTTCATTCACAAACGTTAATGTTTATGAGAAATCCAGTTAAACTAGAAGGGATTTTTATTTTCTTAATTTTTTTTTTGTATAAGATAATAATATTAATTCAGATTTCATTTTCAAGTTTTTAGTTACGTTGTCAGTTATATTTTGATAATTTTCCTAATTTCGTGCACGCTACAGTTCTTATTCCTCTAACTTTTTCCCTCTCCTCTTTCCATCATCGTCTGATATCACATTATGTGGATAGACATTAAATGAAATTGAACACACACACACACACACACACACACAACACACACACACACACACACACACACACACAACACACAACACATATACACACACACATAATATATATTATATCATATATATATATATATATATATATATATATATATATATATATATATAGAGAGAGAGAGAGAGAGAGAGAGAGAGAGAGAGATGAAGCAGCATGTGAACAGAAAAGACAACAAGCCGACGTTAAATTTTCCCAAATTTTCGGCGGTACACCCCCTTCCTCAAGGGGACTTTATTCACTGACTACGATATGCTAAAACACATAGACTGTAAAAAAGAGAACTATTTACCAAATCTAAAATTCATAAAGAGTTATCCACCAGATACAAAGCGTGCACGCACAAACAAACATCGCCCCTTAGAAAGAAGGAAACCTTAATGTAAGAGCGATATGGAAAGGTGAAAAAGAGTTGTCAGGGAGAGTGAAGCGCAGGGGACATCAGCTTTTCTCAGAGGCATTACTGTGATAGAGGTGTCCCTCACTGCTTTAACTCATCCAAATTTGAGCGTTCATACCATCAAGTGCCTGGTCAATTAACACCAGAAGCAAGTTCTTCGGTGTTATATGGAACCGATATTTTTGTACGGATGTGAAGAGTGGACAGTCAACACGCAAATTCAGAACAAGATTGAGGCAGCTGAGGTGTGGTTTCTAAGAATAAGAGTTTCGTGGATAGCAAACAAAACAAAACACACCAGTCTTGAAGGAGGCAGACAAAAAAAAAGAACATTCAGGAAGATTAGGAAAACAAAACAACGTTTATAGGATATTTCATGCGGCAAGAGAAGTTAGAGCACCTAGTCACAACAGGAAAGCTGGAGGGAAAAGAGCAGTGGGTTGACCCAGGGAGAAATACTGGATGGACTTGAGCAGTGGATGAAGACAGAGAGAGTGGGAGAAGTACTCGCAGAGACAAGATAGATTCATACGGAGGGCCATGATCGCCAACACCGTGCAGCAGAGTACATGATGATGATGATGATGATGATGATGATAAAATTTGAACAGTCTCAGGCACCAGCAACCATCATCACCATCATGTGCTCTGCCGCATGGCGCTGGCAATCATAGCCCTCCACACAAATCATCCCCTGTCGCTGCAAGTACATCTCCCACCCTCTCTGTCTCAGCCAGCAGGCAAGCTATTTCCATTACCAACTGCAGACAGAGATACCATGGACTAGTCACGTAGCCCTTGAATTGGATTGGATTGGAGTTTTGTTTTTGTTGTTGCTGTCAAAACGGATTTTTTTCCTGGGTGTAATGTAAGATGGCTGCTCTTCTCAGGATAAAGCATGTCGCCACAGTATGTTGCTGTCAATTTTTCCTGTATGCACGTATTTTATTTTATCCCATCAGTGGATTTTTACAGTAATTTGCATGGTACAAACCTCATCATTATCATCATCATCATCATCATATCTTTTTCATTATTGTTGTTATCATTATTGTTGTTATCATTAGCAGCAGTAGTAGTAGTAGCAATAGTAGTAGTAGTATCACGATCACCATCATCATCATCATTATCATTATTTTGGTAAAGAATCGTTTACATGAGCTAAGTGCATGCTCAACATGACACCTCGGCTTATCATCTATCTGAAAGTCTGGTGCCCAGACTACCATTCAGGGTCTTGCAGTAGGGGACGAGGAAGACACAAATCTCTGTATAACCAGAAATCAAATTTGTTTTCTATGTCTTAGATGGAAAGGTTTATTTTCTAGGCCTTACATTTCACATTTATTTTTCTTGTTTTCTTTTAATGGGAAGTTTAATTTCTGTAGTTTAAAACTCCAAGACAGTCTCCTTTTTTTTTCTCTCTCTTTTTGTTTGTGATGTTATCAAGATTTCATCTAGATCTCTTCCTAAATTACGTGTGGAAGGTCTCGGTGACTGACGTTATTTTGTCATTCGTGAGACTTGCTTTTATCTTCAGTATCAGCCACTGACACTCTACACTCCATTCCACCATATCCTTCTAATTGAAACCTCCTGAAAGGTTCTGAGTCATGCCATCAATGGGTTTTCAAAATAGGGTGAGTCTGGATCCTGAAGAAGTGGTTTCTCACTTCAAAACAGTCTATTAGTGGAGTTTTCGATGTTTGTTCAAACGTCTTCTTGGTCCTTGGAACCACTTATAAAGGGAAGTAAATGACTCGCGGGCGGGAGGTCAAAAATGGCGTGTAGTAGTCTGCTGTCTTCTTCTTCGAGGTATTGGTGTTTATCTTCTGAAACCTTTCTGGAATAATTGCCTTGTCTGTGTCCGCCTTTATGGTTATTTTTCCTTCTGGTCTTTTAAAACAGCATACAATTGTGGGGATTTTTCTGTCTTCCTACATCTGCGTGCAGCGCGAGCGCGAGCAAACATCCATTATCCTTTTATCACCTAGATTATAAAATATATTCAAGTTCCATTCTACACATTGTATAAGGTATACCATAAGCATTATGCTTATTAAAGGCAAACGTTTGGCACGATCTGTGAATAACAAGTCGTGATGAGATGATTAAAAAAAAATTCGCAAGAACAACATAAACAATAACAGTGGGTTGAGAAGAAAGCACCTTTCTTATCCAGCAAACAAATCTAACAAAAACAAAACAAGACAAAAAAACAAAAAACAAAAACGGATGGATAGATAGATAAATAGATAGATAGATAGACAGATAGATAGAGAGAGAGAGAGAGAGAGAGAAGCAGACAGATAAAGAGAGAGAGAGAGAGACAGACAGACAGAGAGACAGAAAGGGAGAGAGAGAAAGAGAGCGACAGAGAAAGAACGAGAGACAGACAGAAAGAAAGAAAGAAAGAGAGAGACAGAGACAGAGACACAGACAGACAGACAGACAGACAGAGACAGTAAGGCTCATCCTCATGTACGTGTGAAATCGCGTACATATTTTCAAATACATGGTTACACAAAACACGCACGAACCCACGCACAAACATTCTCATTCTATAGCCTGGTTGATTGTTCATTTGCACTCTAGAAACTCGATAAAATTTGGGCTAAAGCAGTATGTTTTTGCAGACGCTTTACATTTTAAAGAACGGAAACGTCGAACTGATGGTAGCAGTTCAGAGTGATTTTCCAGGAACTGACGTTTTCAGGCACAATTTTTAGAGCTTTCTGGACTACTCTAGGCTTTGCCAAACCACTGATACCCTTCTGTCTTTGATAAATGATTTTCCCACTTACAGTTACGATTTAGTTTAACGTACCATTATGTTTCATTCTCAAGCCAACATAGAAAAAAAAACACACGCAAAAAATCAGAACAGATTAAAAACAAAAACAAAAACAAAACAAAACAAAGGAAATAAGAGGGAAACAGGGAGAATTTTAAATATCAACTAAGTAACATAACTCTTGAGAGTCACGGAGTTATCTCCCATGTAGAATTTCTCAAACCCAACACAGTCACGGAGTTATCTCCTATGTAGAATTTCTCAAACCCAACACAGACTGTGTTGGGTTTGAGAAATTCTACATGGGAGATAACTCCGTGACTCTCAAGAGTTATGTTACTTAGTTGAAAAAAAACAAAACAAAACAAAACAAAACAGCGACACAAGATTTGAAGAATATGACGATTAACAATATAAGTTCTCAGTTTACGCATACAGTAAAGTTTTGACTGACCCTTCATTTTAATACGATCATTATTAAGATGTTAATGCAATGAATAGAAATAGGAAACCCTGATTTCACTCGAGTTACAACATGCGTAACTGCGGACGTGCAAACTGATAAACACAGTTACAAGCAAAACAAAATAATTAAGTAGTTTTCCACTATAAATTATCCTGCTAACCAAACAGGCAAAAGACAATACCAGTAATTTTGAATAAACCAAAAAGAAACAAACACAGCAATAAATAAAGGTAGCTCGACGACTGACGGTTATATGCTGCATAGCGCTGTAATCATCATCATCATCATTATCATCATCATGTGTCCTGCCACATGGCATTGGCGATCATGGCCTTCCATACGAATCTGTCCTTTGTCGCTGCAAGTATATCTGCCCACCCTCTCTGTCTTCATCCACTCTGCAAGTCCGTCCAATATTTTCTGCATAGCGTTGTGGCAAGTTAAAACCTCCAGTTATATACACATCTTCCGAGAGGGCTGGTGGAGTTAACTTTTGAAAACTAACGACCTTCCTGCGTGCGTGCCTCTTCATGCATTCCAATGGATCATGAATGTATAAAGTGATGTGATCATGCGCAGCTACACACACACACACACACACACACACACACACACACACACACACACACACACACACACACACACATACACACACACAACATACACACACACTACACACACACACACACACACACACACACACACACACACACACACACATACACACACACACACACACATACACATACAAATCATCTGAGAAATGGGGTTAGGATGGAGAAAGGAAAGAGAAAGTTGGTTTCCAGCAGCTTTGCATTTCAAGCATCTTTTCGTTCTATAGCAGACCTGAAGAATTGAATTTTAACAGAACAGGTTTGACAAGAGCTTTTCCGGTCTCTTGACTGAATACATCTGCATAAATATCTAATGAATTTTCAATTGCTTATTGGACAATATCACAGGCTGCCTGGTGACCAATCATGACTGTTCACATGGATACCTACATCGTCATTTGTCAGAATGCTTATTATAAGTGTGTCTCATTAAACAATATTCAAAAACTACCACAACTTTGAATTGTGTCTAAACGTGTAGCCTTTTTACTCCAAAGTGTCATCATCATCATCATCATCAGGTGCCTTGCCACCTGGCGTTGGCGATCATGGTCTTCCATATATGTCTATCCCTTGTTGCCTCAAGCAACTCTTCCACCCTCTTTGTCTTCAGCCACTCTGCAAGTCCGTCCAATATTTTCTCCCTGGCTCTACCTGATGTTCTCTTTCCCTCCACCTTTCCTGTTGTGACCAGGTGCTCCAATCCCCTTTCCTCATAGAATGGCCTATAAATGTTGCCTTCTTTTCCTAATCTTCCTTATGAATGATCTTCTTGTGTCTGCCTCCATCAAGACTGTCTTGTTTTGTTTTCTTTGCTGTCCATGGAACTCTCAACATTCTTCTTAGAAACCTTAGAAGCATTCTTACCAACAAATGCCTTTCAATTAACACCAGGAAGAGAGTTCTTGAATGTTATATAGAACCAATACTGCTGTATGGTTGTGAGGCGTGGACAGTCAACAAGCAAAGCCAGAACAAGATTGAGGCAGCCCAGATGTGGTTTCTAAGAAGAATGTTGAGAGTTCCATGGACAGCAAAGAAAACAAACGAGACAGTCTTGATGGAGGCAGACACAAGTAGATCGCTCACAAGGAAGATTAGAAAAAGACAGGCAACATTTATAGGCCATTTTATGAGGAAGGGGGATTTGGAGCACCTGGTTACGACGGGAAAGCTAGAGGAAAGAGAGCACCAGGTAGACCCAGACAGAAGATACTAGACGGACTTGCAGAGTGGCTGGGGACAAGGAAGGTGGAAGAGATGCTAGGGGCAACAAGAGATAGAGACAGACGGAAGTCCATGATCGCCAACGCCATGCGGCAAGGCACCTGATGATGATGATGATGATGATGGTCATAACTCTTGTCCTGCGTGGTTTTTAACTTTGTATATATTAGGTTCTCAGACGTGAGAAGTCTTACAGACGACGACATAACAAATCTGGATGACAGCTAACATGAGTTCAGTGTACAGTACTTAAATCAGCAAAAGAAGAAGACACGACGTTTTGCAAAGATCTACATCCATTTGTGAAAAAAGACAAGACCATCAGATTCAGAATCTAAAGAGTGAAAACAAAAATGTTACAGTGCTTTCCTCTGACCATTATTGAATTTTTAATGACCAAAATTTATTAATTTTAAAACTTTTAATCATGATGTGCAAGTCTGTTGTGACTGGAAATAACAACAACACAACAACAAAATCAAAAGAAGGTAGACTACATCTGGAGACAGAACACTGATCATCTATAGGAGAATGAATATTACAATTAATAATGAGAACTGATATAGTTTTCAACCTTTTGCTGTTGCTGTTAGTATGAACAAAAATGCCGTGAACAAATAATCTGTCAGCAGATTTTATATACCAACCAGGCTTTATATGTCTTATTCACATCGGCTCACGACATAAACAGGACAGGTTTATCGCCCTTCTTTCTGACTGTGCCAGCAACTTGTTTTATTCATGTAAAAAGGCCGACAACAGAGAGGGTGGAAGATGTGCTTGCGGCAACAAGGTATAGATACAGACGGAGGGCCATAATCGCCAACGCCATGCGGCAGGTCAATGATGAAAAGGCAGGTCCTGTCTCTTGTCCACTTAGAGAACATGCCTTGGAACATGGATTTCAGTACAATCAAAAGATTCTGTCAGATTATTGCTGGCAGCTAACCCTTTGACTCTTGCACCTTGTCCACCAGCATCCTGCTTTGTCATCCATGCTAGTAGAGCAAAAACTTAACCCTTTGACTCCCTCACCCTAACCACCAGCTTCTCTCTCTCTCTCGCTCTCTCTGTGCAGGAAGTTGGTGGTTAGGGTGAGAAAGTCAAAGGCTTAGGTTTTTGCGGTTGGGGATTATAGAGTGCAGGAGTCAAAGGGTTAAATACAGAGTGCACAAGATGTTATGGATCTCTCAAAGTACATTTTTAATAAGGCCTCGAAACGTATTCAATTTTTTCCTATACCCTTACATTACAGACTTCAACAGCATCCACAAATCATTTCCTCGTAACACATGTATGATTCACCGTCTCACGAACAAGCAGTCCATCAGCAGGTATCGTACAGCAGGATCAGACAGCTCAGCACACCAACATCCTTCAATGTCTAATTAAGAGGACTGTCTGCATGTACATCCATTCCCAATCCTGCACTAGCGGTGGCCATCAACCAATCACATGTGTATGCATGTCACGTGAGGTGTAAGTGAGCGGTTGCTCATCAGCATGATGGAGACCGTGCCTGATCAGATTACTGGACACTGGCCTGAGAGGACTTGTTCGCTGTGTCTCTGGTTGGTGACAATTCTATCTGACATGCCTTTCAGTTTTACTGCCTCCTCTCTCTGTCTCAGTCTCTGTCTCAGTCTCTACTGTCTGTCTCTGTCTCTCTCTGTCTGTCTATCTATCTGTCTCTCTGTTTGTAGGCAGATTCGTCTGTGTGTGTGTGTGTGTGTGGTGTGTGAGAGAGAGAGAGAGAGAGAGAGAGAGAGAGAGAGAAGAGAGAGAGAGAGAGAGAGAGAGAGAGAGAAGTGCTGCTTTCCCCATCTAATCAGGACTTTGATAAAATGAGAGCCACCCTGCTACTTCACAGACATGAATGTCGCGCGTGCAAACTGTAGGGTGTGAATTATACAGGACTGGCTAGGTAGACTTTAGAGGCCTCAAACTCTGAACACAAACCACAAATAAAACCAAGTGTCCATCTACAGAACATGTAAGAAAAGTCTGTCTTTGTTCCATACAACCAGACGTAAGACTGTCGTTACTACTATTATTGTTATTACTACTATTACTTCTTCTTCTACTACTTCTATTACTATTTCTAGTGCTGCTGCTACCACTACTACTACTACTACTACTACTTGTGCTGGTATTACTGTTATTACTACTATTATTGTTATTACAGGCTCTTGGGAGACTCTGGCGGAAGACAGGGCAGCGCCAAGGACAGCCGTTCAGCAAGGCGTTGTGAATGCGGAGAGGAGGAGAGCAGAAAGCGCAGATAAGAAAAGGGCTCTTCGCAAGCAACGTTCCAGAAACCAGACAACAGCGACTCAATTTGTATGTGCCAGATGTGACAGAGATTGCCACTCAAGAATCGGCCTGCACAGCCACAGCAGAAAGTGCACGTCATGACCACAACGCCTCCTGGTGCAGACTATCATCTCCTGAGATATAAAGAGGCCGACGAATTGTTATTACTACTATTACTTCTTCTATTATTACTATTTCTAGTGCTACTGCTGCTACTACTACTACTTGTGCTGTTATTACTGCAACTACTATCACAACACAGCTCTGTTTTCTTTTTTACACACTCACACATGATCACGATGAAGCGATGATGCTTTTTCTAAAAGACAATTGTCGATGATGCATCTTAAATGTGTCGTCAGT
>JAPXFY010000013.1:38434971-38437471 GCA_030674185.1 Monoplex corrugatus
AGTTTAGCTTATTGTCTAAGATTATGCCTAAATGTTTGTATTCATTCACACATTCAAACCTTCAATTATGAGACTGTGGACAGTGCTTTCCTTTTCACTAAAATCTGTCACTAATTCTTTCGTTTTCGTGACATTGAGACGGAAGTGCTGAATCTCTCACTTCTCTGAGATATGTTTTACTGGAATTAGAAAGATCTTCTAATGGAGATTTATCTTGGTGGTTCCTCAATTGCAGCACAGCTATTTGTAGAAAGAGTAAAGAAAACACTGTCCCTGTTTTGCTGATGCTTATTTTTTTGCATTGTGTCTATAAAAAGAGAATTTTAAGTCGTAGTTTTCACCAGCGATGTTCAAGCTGGGTTGTATGTTCCTGAAGTCTTCTTCTTTGTATGCTAAACCCTGGTCATCTACAAAACAAAACAAAACAAAACAAACAAAAAAACGAAACAAAACAAAACAAAGATCCATTGTGTGGGTTTGTTTCTTTTGACATCTTGTCCATACAAAATATATAAACAATAATGGTTATAGGACACAACCTCGTGTCACTTTGCATGCGACTTCAAAATCAGTCATTGGCACAAGTACGCTTTTGTTCCTTATCTGCATATCTCGACCTGAGCTATTCCCAGCTCAGGGCTAGTCAATAAGTGGTAAACGTACCTGTTGTTTCTTGATTATACAGACCTGTTCGTGCCTTAACTCCAGCCGTACGTATGCGCACGCAGAAGATCGAAATATGCACGCTGAATATCGTATAAGCCATGACAGTGACCGACAGTTCATGGAAACATGATAACACCCAAGCATGTATACCCACCGAAGACGAAGTAAGAAGACTGTGCAGCAATATATCTTCCGCACATCATCATCATCATCATCATCAGGTACCCCGCCGCATGGTGTTGGCGATCATGGACTTCCATCTGTCTCTATCTCTTGTTGCCCCAAGCATCTCCTCCACCCTCCTCGTCTTCAGCCACTCCGCAAGTCCGTCTAGCATTTTCTCCCTGGGTCTACCTGGTGCTCTCTTTCCCTCCAGCTTTCCCGTTGTGACCAGGTGCTCCAAATCACCCTTCCTCATAAAATGGCCTATAAATGTTGCCTGTCTTTTCCTAATCTTCCTTATGAATGATCTACTTGTGTCTGCCTCCCTTTTGTTTATTCATCCATGAGTATCCTGGGGAAATTACGATGGTGGTTTCCCGTTGCCTTCCATCGGTTTCTTTACGGTCTCTCCGCTAGCCTTTGTCATTCCCACGACAACCTACATTGTACAAGGCAGTAAAATGATTTTTTAGGGTTCACTCCCTTAGCCTTATTCTCTCCCGAGAATGTCCACAAGGCAGTGGAGCTATTTACCCATAGCTTGGGGGTCTGGTTCGTGGGCACCAGGGCATATCCACACGCCGGTGGGCCTGCGTGCCGCACGTCTGGGGGCCAGACCTCTTCCGAGTCCCACGAGATTTAGCCTGAGTCCGTGAGGTGCCCAGTTACCGCCTGTCGCCACGAGGAGGCACAGCGTAGGGCTTGCTGATGGAGAGGCTATGTACTGACAGGAAGAGACTTCTGCTCTTCTTTTCGCATAGCTGCAAGCAGCAGTGCTAGCCAGCGGTGCAGGCTGTGAAAGTGAGAGGTGACAAGCACGCAGTCACAAACTGACACACTAGACGCATCACATCCGCCTTTGACAAAATCGTCCGCACACTTTGTGCAAACAACGTGTATACACGTAACGGAGAAAATTCGGAACAGTAAAACAAAAACAAAAACAACAACAACAACAAAATAAAAACAAGGCAAAGATAGATAGATCGAGATACAAAGTTAGATGAATAGGTAGATAGACAGACAGACAGATAGATAGATAGATAGATGTAGAGAGACATAGATAGACAAATAGACAGATAGATAGATCTAGAGATAGATAGATAGATAGAGAGAGAAAGAGAGAGAGAGAGGAGAGAGATTATAAAAACCACACAAACAATAACTCCCCCCCCCCCCCCGGAAAAAAATTCAAACAAAAAACAAAGAAACAAACATGCAACAACAACAACAACAAAAGAAACTTCTTTATCATTGAAGGTAAAACTGGCAAAAAAAATGCTTTGACAGGTCTTATTCATCTGACTGGCGAAAAAACAAACAAACAAACAAAAACAAACAAACAAATAACAAACAAACAAACCTGAATACGGGGTGGCTGGTGTTAATTTTGTTCTTCATAACGCGTGCTGAACTGTCTCGTCCCTGTCGAAAGGAATGATTTTACACGTTTCCTTTGAGAGTCGAATGGTGCAAAAAATGTAAAAACTAATTATCTTTTCGCATGTGCCAAGTTCTGCATTCCACAGGCCCCTGGCCCCTGAAATCGATGTGATCACGCACGTTGACTTAGCACACACACACACACACACACACACACAGGCATAGATATGCGCAAACACACAGACATACACACACACGCGCGCGCGCACACACACACACACACAACACA
>JAPXFY010000013.1:38442471-38454971 GCA_030674185.1 Monoplex corrugatus
CATTCGAGAAGATGAAAAGCTTTCTTACCAACAAATGCCTATTAATTAACACCAGGAAGAGAGTTCTTGAATGTTATATAGAACCGATAATGTTATACGGTTGTGAAGCGTGGACAGTCAACAAGCAAAGCCAGAACAAGATTGAGGCAGCCGAGATGTGGTTTCTAAGAAGAATGTTAGAGTTCCATTGACAGCAAAGAAAACAAACGAGACAATCTTGATGGAGGCAGACACAAGAAGATCATTGATAAAGAACATAAGGAAAAGACAGGCAACATTTATAGGCCATTTTATGAGGAAAGATGAATTGGAGCACCTGGTCACAACAGGAAAGGTGGAAGGAAAGAGCACCAGATAGACCCAGGGAGATGATATTGGACGAACTTGCAGAGTGGCTGAAGGCAAAGAGGGTGGAAGAGGTGCTTGAGGCAACAAGGGATAGAAACAGATGGAAGGCCAACGCCATGTGGCAAGGCACTTGATGATGATGATGATGAAAGTAACATTTCCGTAATTTGATTCAAGTTGCTCTTCCCAGGAAACATTTTACCTAGATATGAAGAAGGTTTAATATATATAATTTTATGCATTAACATCTCTTTTTATCCGCTATATCTAAGATACTTTGACAATAAAAGAGGGATGAGCACATACTTTGTTGTCTGTATGCTACTTGTAATGAAAAAAAGACGACGCAGGAGGACAAACACGATAAAAGTGCGACGACGTAGAAGGACAAAGTAACAAAAAGAAAGAAAGTTCCAATAAAAATGAACCATCTCAAATGACAAACGATCATGCCTCAGGCAACGATGTTGGTAATTCCAAATCCGGCTAGACATCATAAATGACGAGGCAGCAATTTGACTTTTTTTTTTACAACCATGGTCCTCCACTTCCCTTCACCCCCCCACCCCCCCTAGCCTCCCACCCTACCCCTAAGTCCACAGAACAGTTACTTTTTTTTTTGCCCTCACGTATACACTCCGCTATCGATACACTTAGCCTTCATGAAGTCTTCGAGCAATAGACAAAATATCGTGTGGAGAAGAATGACAAGTCGAGACCTGGTTTTCGAAAATGTATGTGTTTATCTATTACTTAAAATTCATTCATTCATCACATTCTCATTCATTCATCATTCATTCATTCAATTTATTACTTAAAATTCGTTCATTGTTCATTGTTCATTCGTTCGTTCCTTCCTTCCTTCTTTCCTTCCTTTCCATTCTTCATTCATGATTCGTTTCATTCTTCGTTTCTTTTTCTTCGTTTCGTTCGTTGTCGTTCGTTCGTTCATTCATTCATTCATTCATTCATCTACTTACTTACTTACTTTCTTATTTACTTATTTGTTTGTATTTCATTTATCCATGTATCGGTTGATTTATGTATTATTGTTATTTTTTTGTCAGAATTAAAAACTTTTAGCAGATGAACATAAAAATATTCACGTGATCCTTGTGTCACGGTGGCATAAGGGGGTACAGCTTCACCTATTCCCAAGAAACAGCATCCTGCAGATGATACGCCCCTCTCCCTCAATACTCTACCTTCTCTGATGCTAAACAGGGCCAGGTTGCTTATTCACAGCAGGGTGGATTGGAAGCCAGACGCACACAGTTTTCAGGAAAATCAGGCTCGAACATGGACAATCAGACTATATCTTTTACATATCAACTAAGTAACATAACTCTTGAGAGTCACGGAGTTATCTCCCATGTCGAATTTCTCAAACCCAACACAGTTTTGCGCTACCCATTCAGCTAGCATAGACGCAGCCACAAAGCATAAAGTGGTAAGCTCAGAACATTCCTTTGGTAGATCTTTACAGTTTCTTTTTTTCTCTCTCTCTCTCTCTCTTATCACTACTGCAGCTGTTTTTTCCCGATACTATAGTGAACCTGCTTCTTCTTTCTGTAGTCAGTACTGTATTCGTCGCTTGAGGGATTAAGGAGGAGTGTCCGTCCACTTCAATCGATTTAAAATCAGAATCCATGTACTGACCAAACAGTTGTACTCCCCTTCTCTATTCTTAGAGTACCCCTCCCCTCTCCACCACATACACCCCCACCTATAACGTGCCCACTCATTTATGCACACCTTCATCATCATGTTAAACAGCCTACTGACAGATTAACATATCATTTGTATTGATGTTTAATTAAACAGGTACACAATTCAACTTCAAACTGATTAAAAATAAAAACATATGAATGAAATTCGAGAAACCGTTTCAATTTGTTACAAGGAACAAATCAAAAAACTGCAAAACGGCACAGAGATTGCAAAATTATTGCACTTGGAATTTAAAACGAAATTAAAACTTAATGCGAACAAACTACACACACACACACACACACACAACACACACACACAACACACACAACACACAAACACACACAACACACAATACACACACAACAAAAACTTTCATGTCAAATCCCAAAAAGTCTGCCTGTGGGATGTTGTTTTGTGGTCTCCTAATCAACTAGTGTTGATATCATTTCCAAGATGGCGTGGTCCGAACCGGAAATAAAAGGCTTTTAGGCCGCTGTCGGTGTCTGGCTAATTGTGGAGTGCCGCCAACTGTTAGTTATACAAATGCAGAACCAGTAGTACTACTTGGTTCATCTCGCATAGTTCCTCATCGCGTTCGTCTCCTGGTAAAGTTTCTCCTGGACAACCAGAGGCCATATCGTTGTCGTATAGTGAAATGAGGTTAGTATATAATAGTGTTGTGTGTGTCATGTAGTGCAATCTACTCTACACACAGCCTAAGCCACATCATTTTCTAGTACCTACGGATCTCTGAATGGCCCAGTTTTATGGAAAGTGTCCCTAGATTATCTCTGACTGGCTTCAGTTTATGGCCTTAAAGTGTCCTGCAGATCTTTGGATGCTTTAACACTGTATGGAAATGCCTCAGCAGATCAATGGCTGGCTCAATTTTATTGGAAAGTACGTACAGCTGTGAAACTCAGGCAAGTTCAAATTTATTAGAAGTATATGAGACGATCTTTGGCTGGATCGTTTTTATGGAATGTATGCCCACAGATCTCCGACTGGTTTAGTATTTATTGAAAATGTAACTGCAGACCCAGGGAGAAAATACTGGAAAACCTTGCCGGGTGGCTGAAGACAGAGAGGGTGGAAGATGTACTTGCAGCGACATGGGATAGATTCGTGTGGAGGACCATGATCGCACACATAAATACACACACATACATACACGCAAACACACACACACGAACTATAAAACAACAAACAAACAAACAACAAACAAAAACCACACAGAGAAAATCATGTAAACACACACGCACAAACAACAGAAAGATGCAAACACACACATAAACAGACATAGAGAGAACACAACACAACACAACACAACACAACACAACAAAGCAACAACAAAGCACAACACGGCACAACACGAACAACACAACACACACAGACACACACACACCGTCTAATATCACTTACAGTGAAAAGACGTTAAATCAAAGAACGAACGAACATATACACACACGCAAATACATAAACGCTCATAAACGCACAGCGCGACACACAAACGCGCAACGCGCACCACACACACACACACACACACACACACACACACACACACACACACACACACACACATACACACACACACACACACGCACAAGCAACACACTCAACCTAGTCATGATAGATCTAATATAAAACCATCCGTTGACCTCTCCCTCACGTATCCCCCCCCCCCCCCCCATTCTCAAAAGCCCCTTCCCCCAAAACAAATCAAAATAAAACAAAAAACGACAGCAACAAAACAAACAAGCAAACAAACAAAAACAACAAGAAGAAAAAACACATTAGTGAGGACAGAGAATGAAAACGAAAGTAAGATGACCTGTCGATGACATGAATTGTGCATTCTATCCATTGTCAGTGTGTCATGTCTGTGACGAACATCGTCCATCTGCATGTGGCACGGTGGAATGGAACGCCAGCGCTGTTAGCACACGATACGCCGATGGACACCACAATCTGCAAGTCTGGCCATAATTCATGAGCCCTGCCCTGACGTCACCCAAACGGCCACTTCATCAATTTACCACTAACTGGGGAACAGATTGACAAAGAAGACGACGAAGCACAAGAAACAGAAGCATAATAAGGAAAGCATAAAAGAAAATATCAGGCGATAGTGATATTGTAAAGCCTGTATGTTTCTTGTGAATGACATCTAAAGTAACAGCAGCAGCAGCAACAGCAACAACAACAACAATAACAACAACAACAACAACAACAACAAAGGACCAAACAAGTCTTGATGCATGGAGCAATCATTTTTGTGATACAATAAAAAGATATCGACAGCAACAAAAATAAAACAGAACCAAAATGTTTTGACATATGGATCAATTATTCTCGTTACATGATGAAAGACTAATAACAAAAACAACAACAACAAAAAACAGAACCATGAATGCCTTGGTACATGGATCGATTACAGCTGTGATATTTCACGCCGTATGTGCGATAAAATGTAACAAGCTCCTCTTTCCTGCTGGATTTTTTTGCCCACAAAGTGTATCCCCTTACAAAACAGAAAAAAACAAAACATAAAAAAACTGGACAAACTCATCCTACTACATATCACCAATTTCTATTTTAACAAATGCCAAGTTGGTGAAAAAGTTGATTTCTACAAATCTTAAGCAAACAAGTAGATATTGCTCTTTTTTGGTCAAATCTTTAACACCATGTAAAACGATTTCAATGGAATCAATTCAATCAGCTGAAAAGAAGTGAACCAAGAATTAGGAAAACTATTCTACCAGGCACATAACCAATCATTATCAATTGACTATAAGTGTGCGATTTAGCCGATGGCAATATTCTCAAACTTCTCACTGATCTCAAGTTCATATTGCTTATGGCCCAGCCGACTACTAGAGCCATATCAGGGTTAACTCTTACTGATCTACATAAAAGAGATGTAAAACCAATTCTTATGAAAATTCCTAATGTATAAGACTCATATTATGAGAACTATAAAGATGTCCCGTTCGGAGAGTTGAGACAAGAATAACTATAAGGAAGGACTACTAAAGCTTGCAAGTATACTTTGAAGTTCAATTTCATGAGCTGTGGCATCAACACCACCAACTCTGAAGACATTGCCCGCAACAGAATAAGCTACCAGCAGCAATCCAAGGAGAGCATAATCATATATAAACAGCGCAGAACAGCTTGTATTCAACAGAAAAGGAACCACGGAAGCAGAACCCAAGGCCTTAGGACTGCTTCCTTTGACACATCTGTGAATGAGCATGATGAACATGTGCCTCCAGAATCGATCTTGTGTCCCACATGAAGACCCATACCATACGATGAAGGACCAGTATGCCTGCTCATCCGTCTGACCGACCGGGCAGCCCATCATAAAAATATACCCACTCTATCATTGAAATTTAGACCTCAATATAACAAAGGAGCATCAATGTACAAATTAAAATATGGACATGCTCCATACAGCATTAGTCAGCCACCCCTTCCACTTACACAACACACACCACCACACACACCACACACACACACCACCACGCGCGCGCAGTACACAACACACACACACACACACACCACGTGGTAAATAATACATAATATCCCATAAATTTCTCTCTTTCAATCCAGCCTTAACAATTTATCCAGAAACTGCTCTCTGGAACACAGTACCGGATAACATATGAGAGCGTCTCAGTTTCATACCATTTTAAATAAATCAAGAAGAGGTACTGAGCAAAATCTCATGAACTAAACACCTATTCCACTATCTAAAATTCAAGTTTTTATCATAAATATTATTTTCCATAATGGTTAACCTGCTTGATAAAAGAAATTATGATCCACTTCTTTAAAATCTGATGCTGTCCTATAGTTTACAATACTGAAAGACTGGTGTCATTGATAATTTATATGTACTGTATATTCTCCTGGGGGGGGGGGGGGGGGGATTCCGGAAATAAAATAGCATATGCATTGCTTATTTCATACCCTCATGAATAAAATCTGTTTTTGTTGTTGTTGTTGACGTTGTTGCGGTAGTTCTTTTTCCTCTGTGTGTATGCATGTGTGCGTGTGTTGTGCCTGTGTATGTATTTGTGTTTGCGCGCGCGTACATGGTTGTGTGTGTTCGTGTGTGTGTGCGAGTATGTGTGTGTGTGTGTGTGTTGTGTGTGTGTGTGTGTGTGTGTGTGTGTGTGTTGTGGTGTGTGTGTGTGGTGTAGTGTTGAGTGTGTGAGTGAGTGAGTGTGTTGTGTGTGTTATGTGTGTGTGTTTTGCGCGTGCGTACATGTGTATGTCGTGTGAATATGGATGTACGGTGTGTGTGTGTGTGTGTGTGTGTGTTGTGTGTGTTGGTGCGCGCGCGTATGTCTATGTGTGCGCGCGCATAAACTTGACAGTCAGCAGCCAGCCAACCAGCCAGACAGACCTATAGAAAATAAAGGAACTTAGAGCCAGACAAGGGCCAGACAGAATACAGACCAAAACAGTAACGTAGACAGAATACTAAAAGAGCATCAGAACAATCCTTGACATCATACGGCATATCCCCACTTCAGACCTTCCAGCTCACCGCTGATCATCAGCTCTGTCTCTCTCCAGGCGACACCCATCGTGGTATAAGTGGACAGATAAAAAACAGAGATCAGAAGAAGACCATCATTATACGACCCCAACCTCAATGGGAAGCATTACGAAGAGATCATACTGTCAGAAGCCAAGAGCTAAAACTCCATCAAAGACAGTAGAACATTATCAGCGGATGCGATCCCAGCTTACCTTCAACTTTTAAGTCTTTCGTTCAGTTATTCCCTTTATAAAAGACGTTTTTAGAGAACTCTTAACGACCTATCGCAGACATCATTGAAAGACTCTTTGGAAGCACAAAACGAGAAGCTGAGTCGCCAATTTGAAAAACCACTGGTGGTCATGACTGAGAATTTGTCAAGAGGGTATTAAGTTGTTTGGCATTGTCAATTTCTTCGTCCATTTTCCGTTCGCCCTATCCTTGTCAAGAGATATCTAGCTGAAAAGATGACTGTATTTTTTTCCCAGTTCCTGTTGGCTGTCATGAAACTTGATGGTAAGAGGAGAAAGCTTCCCCTCCCCCCCCCCCCCACACACACACCCTGCGTCATCTGGCACGATAAGACAGATGGGAGGGGGCCCAAGTAGCCAAGTATAGATCTCGCAGAAATACAGAACTCAATGCTGCTTTATCCCCAAAGGATTAACCCCTAATTAAGGGATGAAAGCCATTGTCCTTTGATGCAGGTGACCGTGTAGACATTTGTTGATTGTTAAAATTGATGAGGATTAAGATCGGGAAAAAGAAGTACTGAAAGTTACAATTTTGATGATGTAATTATATTCATTGTAAAATATGTATGATCAAAAAAAACAAAAACAAAAAAAAAACACTTCCCTCCTCACCCCAACATCTACTGTATTGTGACTTAAGGCCGATTTATATTAAACGATTAAATGCTCTGAATTCTGAGCTCTCTCTCTCTCTCGCTCTCTCTCTCTCTCTCTCTCTCTCTCTCTCTCTCTTTTCTCTCACTCGCTCTCCTTCCCTGTATGTCTCTCTCTCCCTCCCTTTGTGTCTACACCCCCTCTTCCCTCTCCCTCCCCCTCTCTTACTGTGTTTGTAAGGAGGGGGGGGGGGAGAGAATCGTGCGGGTTTGAAGAGAGAATCTGATTTATTTGATTCATTTTTTTAGCAACATTTGGGGGGGGTGGGTGAACAAACATACCTATTCCTTCAAAACACTGGCACCATTACAACAACCGTTACGTTAGATGAACAGTAAGAAGATCAGCTTAATGTAGCATGTCCGAGATTTGTACCTATGCCCTCACTGAAGAAAGAGAAAAGCGAGAAACAAGTTAAGTTAATTAAAATTTAAAAAAAGTTAAATGGTCTGATTTTTCTGGGATTCGTGTATGCACGTTGTTCTGTCCACACTGCGTAGGCGGTATGTTGCTGCACAGTCTGCAGACTCTGTCTTCGGTGATCATGCGCAGGGTGTGTTTTTTTTCGTTATCCACCGGAAAATGACGGTGACATACAGGATCTTGAACGCGCACACTTGGAAGTTTTATGAACATCTACAAACAACAGGAGATGTTTAGACACTCACTTGCTGATCTGGAAGATCTGGAAAAAAAATCCATACTTTTCCCGCTAAGGGGAAAGGTAACCAGGCAGGATCGAACCCCGGACTTATAAATGTGAAGTCTAACGTCGTATCATTTGATCACCACGCCTGTTGAAAAAGTGTGTGTTGAAAGAGAGAGACAGTAATACAGATATCCTGACAGCAGGAAGTATTAAAATACAGTAATCAGATACCTGACAGCAGAAGTATAAATACAGTATACAGATATCCTGACAGCAGGAAGTATTAAAATACAGTAATACAGATACCTGACAGCAGAAGTATTAAATACAGTAATACAGATTCCTGACAGCAGGAAGTATTAAAATACAGTATACAGATATCCTGACAGCAGAAGTATTAAATACAGTAATACAGATATCCTGACAGCAGAAGTATAAATAACAGTAATACAGATATCCTGACAGCCGAAATATTAAAGTAATCAGCCAGAAGTATAAAGTAAATACAGCAGCAAGTGAATCCATCTCTTCCGCCAGAAGTTAAATACTAATATCTGTCAGTACACCAGAGAAGGAGATGGTAAAGTGTTTCAGAAAACCACTGGTACCTTTCAGCTCTCGTCCCCTCAGTCATTCATTCCCCTTCCTTGTACAAGTGGCGTTTCGCAGCCTCAAGTGGAAAGAAAATGTTAAGTAAATATCACAGACATCCTGGAAAGACTCTTTAGGAATTGACAAAACAGCTGCTTCAGGAAACAGACTCGCCATTTCTGAATTACTCAAGAGGCATCAGTAGTTTGGTGTGGAAAATGGACACCATTAGTTTGAAGATAAAAACAAGATAAGATCCACTTTCATTCCCAAGGGTAATAGGTAAGTATTATACGTGCTGGATTTTTTTTAAATTTCAGTCAGCCCTGGCCCCTTAGGGGACTGAAATGTCTAGTTCTAAATGGCTACGCATCAAAGCATACTACTTGAACAGTAACGTAGCCGGATATGGGTCATCCGCGACATTTCTGATTCTAACGTTCTTCGGTGAATTATTTGTTTTTGCTTTTTTTTTTTTCCGTCTTTGGTCAATATTTTCTTTTTCCAATATGTATTTTCTTTTTTTCATCATTATCGTTTTTGTAATGGATTTCCCATGTGAAAATCAAGCTGCTCTCCTCATGGGAAGCAAGTCGCCGCAGTGCAGCGCCACCTTGTTGTTTTTAGTTTGTGATTGAACTTGCAGAGTGGATGAAGACAGTACGGGAGGGTGGAAGAGATGCTTGAGGCAACAAGAGATAGAGACAGATGGAAGTCCATAATCGCCAACGCCATGCGTAAGGTACCTGATGATGATGATGATGATGATGGATTGAACTTGAGATGTCAAACCTTGAGTGGCGGACGGCACTATCAAAAGAACCAACCAGCTTGCGTTAAAAACAAACAACCCCCCAAAAACAAACAAACAAACAAACAAACAACAAACAACAACAACAACAACAAAAAACAATGACCCGCCCGACGATGAGCCTATAAACCCTGTGCTACGAGCGTGGACCTCTAACAACAGTAAGCTAGTGGGTGACTTTACAAATCTGATGGTTTCTTGAACTCTTTGACCCCCGCACCCTATCTACCAACCGCAAAAACTTAACCCTTTGACTCCTTCACCCTATCCACCAGCTTTCTGCAGGAAGCTGGTGGATAGGGTGAGGGAATCAAAGGGTGAAATTTTTGCTTTGCTGACAAGGTTGACAGCGCAGTATGCTGGTGGACAGGGTGTGGGAGTCAAAGGTTTAAACAATGACGATACAGGCCTACTGATAAAGAAGGCAGCAGAGCTCTATAACATCAGTACGCCGATGGGTCACCATTTATAAACCCGATGGTTTCTTTGAAGAGTTATGAATATACATATATTGACAGATAAAGCAGCATGGCCTTCAAACAACAGTGAGCTGAGTGAGTCACTTTATAAATCTGATGGATTCTTTGAAGAATTATGAAGATCTACTGACAGAAAACGCAGTTTCTATAGGAACCAGAAGAACAAGCAAACCAAAGTAAGCGCGTATTCAACACAACAAGACAAGACAAGACAAGCGCAAATTTTCGGCCAACCGGCCTTTGTCAAGCGCGAATGCACGGTCACAAACAGACCACAAACAACACCAAACAACGGATAATAAGAAGAGGACTAAAAACTTTCCTGCCGTCTCGTCCAGTTTCTATAGTTTCTATGTGACTGTTTAATTAGTACGTAATACAGTGATGACATGATTTCTAGAAAACGCTGATATATACATGTATTGTCATTGTTACTTTTGATGAATTTTTTTTTAGACAGACGCATTTAGGCAAGAGAACTGAAGAGGCTCTTGTTAAAATTTTTCTATTAAAAATGGATTGCTCCTCTGTCCTCGGGAATACATCGCTGCATGCTTCAGACAATTATGCTGGAAACCAATTTTCTCTTCCTTAACCCATTATTTGATTGTGAATGGAGGACAGGGGACAAAGGAGAGGGTGAGAGAGAGAGAGAGAGAGAGACAGAGAGAGAAAGACAAGAGAGAGAGAGAGAGAGAGAAGACAGACAGACATACAGACAGAGAGACAGAGAGAGGGAGAGAGAAAAGAGAGAGAAGAGAGAGAGAAGAGAGAGAGAGAGAGATTGAGAGAGAGATTGAAAGAGAGAGAGAGAGAGAGAGAGAGAATGAGAGAGAGAGACAGAAAGACAGAGAGACAGAGACTGAGACACAGAGGGAGAGAGACAAAGACAGGGAGACAGACAGACTGACAGAAAGTGAGAGAATGAGAGTGGAGGAATAAAAAAGATGAGAGAGAGAGAGAGAGAGAGTGAGTGAGCACGCGCGCGCGAGTGCATGTGTATTTGTGTGTGAGCGATTGAGTGTGTTGTATGTATGTGTGTGTGTGCGCCCGCGGCGCGTGCGTTTGTTTGCTTGTGTGTGTGCGCGTGCGTGTGCGCGTGCGCCTGTAATCGCATCAATTTCAAAACTTGCAAGTGAAAGAGAGACGACAGCCTAAATGAGTGAGTGAATGACAGAGAGTGAGAGCGTGTGAATGTGTGTTTGCCCGCGGGCACGTGTGTCTGAGCGTGTGTGAATGTGTGCGTGCGTGCATACACGTGTGTGTGTGTATGTGTGTGTGTGTGTGTGTGTGTGTTTGTGTGTGCATACGTGCGTGCGAGCTTGAATACTTGCATGCCTATGCACGCGCGTGTGTGATCACACCAATTTCACCATCTATGACCCGGTGAAATGGGAGAACTCACAAACGCACAAAAGCCGTTAATTTTCAATTCTTTGCACAATTCTGTTCTCACTGAAGTCAATGTAAAATGATGTGAGCTGAGAGAGCCGGGAGGGGAGGGGAAGGGGGGTTTGGGGGATGCTAGATCAGCACACGCCCTGCAACACAAGGTAGGAGGGGGAGGGGGAGGAGACTGGGGATGCTAGATCAGCACACGCCCTGCAACACATCACTCATGCTGTTGTTTCCACTTTGCTGCTGTGTTACGTTATGTTGTTATGCTTGTCGAGATCATTACCCATTCAATGCATTTCGTCGCGGGCTGCTGGGCTCTGTTCTTCTTCTTCTTCCTCTTCTTCTTGTTCTTCTTCTTCTATTTCTTTGATTTGCCATTGACATGTTTCTGACGACATTTATCGATGAACATGACTGTTTTCTGTCTTTCTTCCATCTTTTTTCTGTCTTTTTTCTTTTTTTCCCCCAGTTACTGCCGACCAGATCCAGTACAGCCTCCGGACCGAGAGAGAATGGAAGACCTTCTCTCTCACCCCATTCTTGTCTTCATCTCTCTTTCGGGCAGCCCGCCCTGCCACCAGCTCGCATAGCAGCCAGCTCCTTCCCCATTACTATAGTCTCGATACTTAGCAGTCGGGAAGCTCCCAACGTTGCCTTACTTCAACCGCATTGGTTGTTTGAACGGCCGCGAAAGTGGCCAGGCATGATGCTCCAGACACAGCCCATTTTGCTCTTCAGCAACGTCTGACAAGGCCGAACAGGATCCCAAGTTTGCTGTCTTTCCGAGCAGCCAGCAGGGCCTTCCCTGCTCCAGACGAAACTGGTTTAATGTATTGTTTTATCTGTTCAGCTAAATTGGCATCTTGGTTTAAGCCAAACTGTTTTGTTCGATTGTTTGGGTTTTGTTTGTTTGTTTGTTTTTTACGAGGACGATGAGATCATTTCAATATATACATTGTATACAGTGAATACAGACGAGAAATATCTTCTTCCTGCTCCTTTACGTGTAGGGTGGAAGGGGAAAATCGTTATATTCTTATCGTTTAGC
>JAPXFY010000013.1:38459971-38462471 GCA_030674185.1 Monoplex corrugatus
CGGTGTTGGCCGTCGCACACTTGGACACCACCATCTATCTCCAGGCCATTCTGTCTTGACTTTTGTGGACAGTTTCTTCAGGCCCTGATGTTGATTATGTTTTCGATGTATGAGATTGGAGGTCTGCCTTTCTTCCTTTTTGCCTCTGTTTTTCTTTGAAAGATGGTTGCCGTGAGGTCCGTGTTCTTGGAAGTACTGATGCCCTGTTAAAACGCTTTTAATGACGACATAAAGTTCTGTGGGGTGGTTGGCTCTTTTATTTATTTATTTGTTTTTGATAACCTTGAACTCAATATCTGTATCTCGAGTTCAGTTCCAGCCCTTACAACAAGAACTGGCCTGTTCGCTGTCCATCAAAATGTTTCCATCACTCTGTTGGTTTCAGCTTAATGTTACGTAGGTCCTTACACAGGTCCTTCTCCCCCTCCACATTTCAACGATCGTCAGCTCGTAGTGTTTGGCGCAGGCTCAGGGAGTCTGCATAATGACTGCTGGCAGATCTGGGTGGAGTGCATATGGGTATTTCCGAGTACAGTGAATCCGTCTGGAAAAAAATCTAAACTCTAAACTCAATATAGCGAGTCCGCTTTCTGAGCTGGTGTCACGTTTCTTTCGAGACGGATCCAACATGCTTAGGTAATGCTATGAAAATCGGATCAAAACTACCAATGATAATCTAGCAGACACCTTCAGCCTGTCAATTCACAGGTAAGATCTTGAAATGGAAGCAGCCAGTGTAGAAGACGATCCTCAAAGGACTTAAGCTGATAGCATCAGAACGATAATAGCATCCAAAAGGGGGCAACGCACTGTTTGGTCAGTTTTCGTGTTGTGTTGTGTTCTTCATGAAATGGACTTTGATGTTCCAGACATAGTCTTTCAATTACGCCCAAGACTTGTAACTAAAAGAGTTCTCTAGAAAATCGCTGATACAGAGAAAGTAATTGACTAGGGGAACTATCCAGAGGGTTGCTCAGTTCATCCACCTGATATAATATTCCGTTTCCTACTTTGATGTACTGATGGGTTGTCTTTCGACTTCTTTAAGTTAGAGTCAATTCGTATGGCTTGCTACGTAATTATATCCGTATTGCTTGTAAGTACTAGTCTCTTTGATACTGAGATGACATCTCTGTCTCGGTCATTCTTTGATTACCTCCGCTCAGCCTCACTCTCTCTCTCTCCCATCCCTCCCCCTCTCTCTCTCTTTCTTTCTCTCTTCACACACACATAGATACACACACACAATCACACAAGCATATATAAATACACACATATACATATATATATATATATATATATACACATATTTATATACACATACATACATCATATATATACACACTTAAAAGAGAGAGAGAGAAAAGGACAGAGAGACAGAGCAGACAGACAGACATACAGACAGGCAGACAAACAGATAAGATAGAGACAGAGAGAGAAGAGGAGGGAGAGGGAGGCAGAGAAAGAGAGGAGAGAGAGAGACAGACAGACAGAGAAGGAGAGTGAGAGAAACAGACAGACAGAGAGAGAGAGGTGTGTGTGTGTGTGTGTGTGTGTTGTGTGTGTGTGTGTGTGTGTGTGTGAGAGAGAGAGAGAGAGAGAGAAGAGAAGAGACAGACAGACAGAGACAGCGACGAGACAGAGAGAGACACACAGACAGAAAGAGAGAGAACACACACACAGAGAAAAATAAAGAGATAGAGAGAGACAGACAGACAGACAAACAGAGACAGAGACAGAAACAGACAGAACAGAGAGATAGAGAGACAGAGAGAGAGTGGACCGATATAATTAATCATGTAAGATCAAATCAGCAGAAGAAAGCCAGTAAATAAAAACACGGAACTGAAAATGAAATGAAATGAAACTTTGCAAGTTATTCTTTCCCAAAGGATTTAGATCTTAGTACACAGGCCAAAATATATATCTCCCGTTGCTTATCTATTTGCACTGAAGCAAAAGCAAGTAGGGAAAGCTCAGGTGGAAAGAAATAAGCCGAAGAGATATTATAAAAGTGATATACTGGTATGCACAACACGAAAATGCACAGTTTGCATTTTCATCGCCAATAATTTATAAATTTACATTATCCTCATCTAACACTCGCCAGCACACACTCACACGGAGGATAAACAACAGCAAAGATGATAAGTCAACTGCGATATTCTACCTAATCAGAAAAGTATATAGATTTTATGGTGAAGGGCGGTGTTCTTGAAATGTTTGTGTATATGTATAGGCATATGCAATTCTAAAGATCAGTTTTGGAAAACGAAAAAGTGGATCTGATGTTTGGTTGCTTTTTCCACGAGGAATATTGGGTCTATTTGTTTCATGACTCTGCTTCCTAGTTTTGTAGAAGTGCATTCTGAGAGGCATTGGTGTTTTCTTATTCGTGCATGCAATTGTGTGCGTGTGCGTACGTGTGTGCGTGTGTGTATGTGTGTATGTTTGTGTGTGTTTGTGTGTGTGTGTGTGTGTGTGTGTGTGTGTGTGTGTG
>JAPXFY010000013.1:38467471-38469971 GCA_030674185.1 Monoplex corrugatus
AGACAAACGGATTATTATCAAAATATATCCCGACGCCAACGTGGCCCGAGAGATACAGATACCTGCGGTGTTGGTCAGAAGATTTACGCAATAACCTCAATGACGCATCCGTAAAGTACATGAGAATCGACCGTGTGGTCTCAATCTCCTCAATGAGCTCATCGCTAGGAGCCGGTTGGTGCAAACAACAACAACAACAACAAACAACAACAACAACAACAACACAACAACAACAAACAACAACAACAACAAAAACAACAAATCGCAGAATGATTTTAAATAGACGGATGGCATTGAAAGCCCCAACTTTTTTCCTTTCTTACCGATTGATGTATGAAGTAGATATGTTTCCTTAACATTTCACTATCATAGTTCACTTGTTTTCATCACAGATGTAGGGGTTGACATGTGTTTGGAATACGTATATCTGCCTTATCTGTCTCTTATGCTAGGTTATTATTATTATCATTATCATTATTATTATTATTATTATCATTATTATTATTATTATTATACTATTATTATTCATTATAATAATTATTATAACCATCGTCGTCGTCGCTGTCGTCGTTATTCCACTGCGCTAGATCTAATCAACTTGCACCACGGACACTGCATTCTTCCTCTCATTTTCAAAGGAACTCGGTCCCTTCTCTTGCCGTGCCAAGCAAGTTCTGGCTTCTCTTTCCTTCTGTCTCTGTCTCTCTGCCTGTCCGTCCGTCCGTCTGTTTTATCTGTATGCTTGCCTGCTGCCTGCCTGCCTGTCTGTCTGATCGTCTGTCTTTCTCTCTCTCTCTCTCTCTTCCCATCCTCTCTCTCTCTCTCTCTTTCTCTCTCTCTCTCTCTCTCTCTCTGTCCTTCCTACTGTGTTAAGTTCTGGACCATCTGTATGTCATTAACATGATTGTCACTGACGTTATCATTGATTTAAGGATTTCATCATGGTCATCAAATAAATATCACCAGGAGAATCCGATCAGATGCGATGCTATAATATTGATCTCTTCACAACGTTTTCCACTCGATGACGACGACGACGACGACGATGATGATGATGATGACGATGATGGTGGTGGTGGTGACGGTGGTAATGATAAGATTTTTAGTGGTGGTGATGTTTCAAAATCGTGTCAGATAGACACATGTCAAAGACTAGACGTGCTGATCTCTCTCTGTCTCTTTCTCTCTCTCTCTTTCTCTCTCAATCTCTGTCTGTCTGTCTGTTTGTCTGTCTCTCACCTCTTGCCCACTCTCTTTTTCCCTGTCTCTCTCTCTGCCAGTTTCTTTGTTTCTTTTTGTCTATGTCTCTCTTTGTCTCTGTATTTTTCTATTTGCCTGGCTCTTCCTCTGCATCTCTATCTATGTATGTGAGTAGGTGGATGTGCATGCATGCGTGCGTGTGTGTGTGTGTGTGTGTATGTGTGCGTGCGTAAGTGCGTATGTGTGAGAGTATATATATATATATATATACACACATACACACACACACACACACATACATATATATATATATATATATATATATGTTTGTGAGAGAGAGAGAGAGTGTGTGTGTGTCTGCGTGCGTACACGCACATGTGTGTGTATGTGTTTGTGTGCGTGTGTGTGCGCGCGCGCGCGCGTGTGTGTATCTGTGTGTGTGTGTGTGTGCATGTGTGTGTGTATACATGTATGTATATGTGTGTAGGCGCGCGCGTGTTTGCGTGTGTGTGCGAGCGCGCGCGCATGTAGGGGTAGAGGGGCGCTCGCGCGTGTTTGTGTGTATGTATATGTGTGTAAAAAAAATGCAGTATTCTTCATTATATCATTTGAGATTAATTGTTACCACATATTTTCGTATTCAACTGAACGCTTTGAAAAGAAAATATTGTAAAAACGTTTTATGTATTTGCGGTGAACAATTCACATTGTATCACTGTTTGTTTTACTGCAGAAAACTTCGTTATTTTTTACCAAATATGTTTACACAAGGAAACTATCTTGAAAAGCATTTTAAAGAAGTAATATCAGATCAAGTTGTGTTAGTTAAAATTTCAGAATCATTGTTCACAGTCCTGTTAATGCGTTACTTTAAGGTTATTATTTTAATTATTATTATCTTATTTTGTTTTGTTTTGTTTTTTAATGGCGATTTTTCTTTTACATTTGATGTAAGCGTTGTTCTAGTTTCATTTCTCTGTTCATCCATATCCTTTTTCTAAAGACCTTGCCGATTCCTTTTAATTTTTTTCCATCTCTTACTCTGTTGCCCTCTGTTCCCTCCCCCCCCCCCCCCCAAAAAAAAAGATCATTCTCCATGCCATTTTTACCCGTCTAATATGACTTATAGTGAAAAGACGTTAAATCAAGGAACGAACGAACGAACACACACACACACACACACACACACACACACACACACACACACACACACACACACACACACACACACACGCGCGCGCGCGCGCGCGCGCGCGCGCGCGGATAAAAAGAACGCGACCGGCTTCTAAGGGCCGGCTGT